>VZRR01007857.1:0-66945 GCA_013398015.1 Oreocharis arfaki | reverse complement strand
GGGTTGCTGCTGCAGCCCATTCCCGCCGCGCGGCCCGGCCGCCATCGCCGCGTGAGGGCAATGGGCTCGCGGCACAGCGCCCCCTGCAGGCGCGGGAGCACCGCCCCGCCCTGCCCGGCCGGGAGCCAGCAGCGCCCCCTGCCGGCCGTGCCCGGAGCTGCGCCGGGGGGAACGGCCCCGGGAGCGGGAGGGGATTGCTCGGGTTCGCGGCTCGAGGTCGGTGGTGGTACCGCTGGTGTTGTCTGCTTGCCTTGCTACACACACACGCGCTAGTAAAGAACTGTTATTCCTGTTCCCAAATCTTTGCCTGAAAGCCCCTTAATTTCCAAGTTACAATAATTCAGAGGGCAGGGGATCATGTTCTCCACTCCAAGGGAGGTTCCCACCTTCCTTGGCAGACACCTGTCTTTCAAACCAAGACACTTGTACATTATATAGTTTATGTTTACTCTCTGTGTGTATCATGCCTTCTCCCATCAATACACTGCAATGGGAGCCTTTATGCTTCCTTTAACTTAAACACTAATTTACCGAAATAAGCAGAACCTGGATGCAGAAGCTGCTGAATCTCTGTGGCTTGTTCCCATTCCCACTCTTATTTGCTGTTCCTGGTCATTGCCAACTAATTGCCCCCTTTTGGCTTGGTTTCCTGGGGGAAAATAGAAGCCTAGACACCTCATAAAAAGACTGAGGTGTGATGCAGCTCTCCAATAGCTGGAGCAGTGGCGCTGGAGGACATCCCTGGTGGGGGGGGGAAAGGGTCTGGGATGCTCTTGGGAAGTGGATACTGACCCACTGGAGGTGCAGCCCCCAAACCCTCACATCAAGGCATGACCAACGGCCTCTGCTCGCAGGGGAACCTGGTGTTTCCCATAGCTGGAGAAGCTGCCTGGCAAACCCTCTGCCTTTTCTGAAATGTAGCACTTCTTAAAACAGAGGCATTTGGCCTTAAATCCCCTTTTACTCCTCCTCGTGACCAGCTTTGGTCTGGGAGCCGGGTGTGCTCAGCAGCAAACCCACGTACAAGGAAAGCACATCAGCTCCTGGTGGGAAAGTGAATTATTGAAGTCAAGGGAAGCTGTGACGAAGCAATCAGGGTGGACTGCCGTATGCTCCCAGTGAATTATTCAAAGCCTGGTTTTAAAGCAATTCCTGAAATAAAGATGACAGAGAAACGGGGTGAAGAAAAAAAACACTGTAAAGGGCCACTGTGATGCCTCCCTGGGTGTGGGGACCAGACCATCCCCTCCACAGGCTGCTGCTGCCTGGCAGAGACAGGCATACACACAAAAATACACCCTGGATGCATCTTTTAATGCTGTTTTATCCTAAAGTCAGGCAATTTAGTCTGGATGGGCTGGTTTAACCCCACTGGCAGGAGAGCCAGGCAAAGAAAAGTTCGTGCTTCAGAGGACATCCTGTGAATTTATTTGATTTCAACAGACCTGAAAGCAGCAGAGCTAGAAGAGACGTGCGGTGCAGGGAATGGGGAAAACCAGGCTGAACTGCCTCGAAGGCTCCTAAAGAAAGCCAGACCACAAAGGAAAACAAGAAGGAAAGAGAAAATACTTTATTACATCTGTTTGAAGTGAGGAAGACACAGGAATGAGCAAACACCAAACTGTTTTGCTTCTGCTCACAAATGAACACACCACTGAGCCTAATGGGATTTTAGATTAAAAGTTTTAACAAAAAATAACAGCCACCTCCACAAATAGAGTTTTGTAAGGTCAAATAATAGATGCAGGGGAGCAAAAACCACTGCAAGCGTTTACCTCCTTCTGCAGGAATCCTTCTCCCAGCCTGAACCCCTGTCTTCAGGTGTCCTCCTCTAATTCCTGCCTTTATCCTCGGTGGTCATGTTTCCTGCTGAGGACGGCTGGGGAATAATCCTCAGGCATCCTATTTTGGCTGCCTTTTCTAGGCAGGGCTTTACAATAGCTTGGCTCCCATGAGCAACAGCCACCTTTGGGGAGCAGCAAGGCTGGAGGCATGGAGCAGAGACAGCCTGGGTGGCAATAGGATGCTCCACAGGGAAAAGCACTTTCCCATGGGGTTTGCCATCCCTCTGGGAGTTTCTCCAGCAATGCAGGGCTGCAGCCTGCCATGGCATTGGTCAGGGGATCGCTGCCCAACACCCTGGAGGGTTCTGATATGCACTAATACACCCTTTGCTAGTAGGGGAACAACCATTCCACACGCAGGCTGGCCCTTTACTGACCTATTTCTGCTGGGCATCACATGTATGTGCCCCACGACTCATTTTTGGAGGTATCAGGTGCTTTAGGCAACAACTGACTTCAAGGACATTGGGGGTTTGCAGCACCCTTGAAAAATTAGGCAACTTCTGCACGCCTAAATAGATGCTTAATGACAGACACTTGTGGGTGAGCTGTTGGCAGCAGCCCAGGGCCAGGGTGAATCAGACACCTCCAGGATGGGTGATGGGCTTATCCCTTTGAGCTCTTCCCTGCTGCACCCTGCCCTCATCCAGCAATGCATCCCACGGGATAGCGTGTCCTGGAGCCCAGCCCCTCCTCACCCCACCCATCCTGGCAGAGAGGATGGACTCTCCCAAACCACATCCCACACTCCCAAGAGGGAAGGGTGAGACTGTGAGCATGCAGCACGCTCCTGCAGAGGGATGCTCAGGTGGCTGCTGGAGAGGATCCGCTCCCCAGCACGAGGTGCGTGGGTTGGCCACCCCTCATGGGTCGTGCCGGGGAGCGGATCCTCTCCAGCAGCCGACCCGGACCACCGGGTGATTGAGAAGCATCGTTGGCCTCTCCAGCGCTCTCAGTCCCCCTTCTCCCCCGCTGATTGCAATCAACACCTCATTCATACGCCTCTGTTTACCAATTTTCCAGGAGGTATCATGCTAATGAAGGGAGCCAGGCAATCAAGCAGCCTCCCAGAAGCGGGGAAAAGAAGAGGGAAGGAAGAAAGGACTGCTGCTGGGGAAAAAGAGGGGAATGGGCCAGGCAAGGCTGGGAGAAGGGAGGAGAGAACCAAATTGGGGGCTCCTGGGGTTCACTCTGCCCCACTATCAGCCCTGCATCCCTTCCCGGTGAAGCTGTGAGGAGAGAGATACTGTTACCTGTTGGGCAACATCTGCAGCATCCTTGGCAGAAGTGCTGAGGTAGCTGGGTACAACACTGAGGAAGATGAGGATGCTGGCCACAGCACTGCAAGGAAGGTTTAGGACTTCTGAGAAAGTTCAGGTCAACCTCTGAAAAGCAGAGTGCTGAGCCTGGGCTCACGGGCTGTGCTCTGCAATAGTATTTGCCCCAGGAATTATAAAAGTTCTGTACAAGCAAGGGCTCCATGCAGGTAATGGAGTTCAAATTGAGTGCCAAGTCCTGCAGGATATCTACTTGGCTGTCTGCAGGTGGCATCACCAATGCCTGTGGTGGGTTTACCACTTCTACTTACCTGTCACAATGGTGAGATAGGTAGGACAGTTTGCTCCCTTCTCCCTAAGATGCAGAATAAGGGGTATGATCATCTGCCCCAAATCCTACTCTGGCAGTGAGCCTGAAGCCACCTTGGCCAAGGGGGTCCCCAGGTTGCATCTCCATCTAGCACAGAGGCTGGAGACCAGCAGATCCATGCAGGCAGAGCTGGCAGCAGCAGGGTGATTTGGTGCTGGATGGAGAGGCCAGAGGAGTGACAGGCAGGGCTGTGTCCCCTCCATGTCCCCGTGCCTTCAAGCCGTCTGATTCATGCAGACCGGGAGTGACAGCCTTGCCAAACACGGCAGCTCCGAGCTGGCAGCACCTGGAGCCCTTTCCCAGCTCTCAGCATGCTCACCCATCAGTCAGCAGGGAGGATGCACAGGCAGGATAGGGACTGCCCACCCCAGAACCAGGGTGTCCCTGTCCCACAAGGGTTGGTGTTGAGAGGAGCTGGGAGGCCCTGAGAGTACCTGTGTCTCTTCCTTACCGACACACCAGCCATAAAGGATTGTCCAGCCCAAACTGCCCATGACATGCTGTTGACAGCCTATTCTTGTCTCTTCTGCAAGGCTGTGCTTGGTTGACTGCCCTGGGGCAGGGTCCAACCCTGGCCTCTCGGCAGATGAGGACAGGCTCTCCATCACCTCCTGCTGCTTGCTGGAGCGAAGCTGCCACGGGACAGCTGCCCATTCCCTGCCTGCTGGCTCCTTTCTGCCAGGACTACAGGTTTAGGGAGGATTTTTGAAGCAAGGTCCTATTTTTCAGAGGAGAAAGTCCCTTGGGGCAGGATTTCCAGCACTAGTGGACTGGGATCCCACATGGGGTAGAGGGACCTGAGGGTGATGCTGAGGCCATGCAGCTGAGGACATCTCCTTGCCAGGAAGCCAAGGAGAAAGGATGGCTTACAGGTGGCAATCGGGCAACAAATAACACAGTGGAAGACAGACGTGATTCCAGCCAGATGGAGAAACAGCAACAAACAATCTGTCTCTGGCAGAGGAGCCCCGACAGCCTCAGCCACCACAGAGAAGGAGCACCCTTGAGGAGAGGCAAGCACAAGCTTTGCCTGGTACCCAGATGGGTTTGGAGCCCACGAAGACTTTGACACCTCCCCACCCCACTCTAATCCCGGGGCACCACCCCTTTTCCCCCCAGGAGTTGTGTTTTGAGGCATTGAGAGCTGCCTGTACTCCCCCCTTGCCTGCTAAACTCCAGGCACAGGTGATTGATGAATGGGCTCTCGACATGATTGATCTCATTGACAGTGTGAAACATGGTGATTACCTGGTGCTGGCAGATTTTCCTAAGTGTAGCTCACACAGGCACAGGACGTTTGTGCCATTATCGTTATTAACTCCATTGTTAACGACTAATCTATGCAAAGACTTGGCCTGGCCTCTTTGAAACACAGGAGGTGGCTGCTGCGTTTGAGCTGAAAACGGGACCCTGCAACAGGAAAGGGGATTTTTATCCATTTAATATTATTTTCTTTTTTTTTTTCTTTTCGGTGTCTATTTATGGAAGTGAGCATCCTCCAGGCATTCCTGCTTGCTCCCTTGTTCCTTCAGCCCTGTGTGCTCAACATTTCTGGGTGGTGATGACGAGGTATTTCAAGAGCTCTGCCCCATCCACTCCCATTAAAATCCACTGGAGGTCTTTTCCCTTAGAGAAAAAAGTCCAAACCTCTTTTTAAAATGTTTTCTCCCCAAATATCTACCATTTGCCAAACCTAAATTTCAGCCCAGAAACTTAACCACAATAAATGAGCCTTTTTCTTACAGACCCCCCTGGAGCGCAGTCGGCATTTCCTCCTTTGAAAGCAGCAGTCAGCTGAGACCTAATCAACATCTTTCCAAAGAGGGAAGAAAAAAAATATAAATAAACCCTGCACCAAGGCGTTGTAGCTGATGCTTAAGTCAGGGGATCATTTAGGGGATGATTTATTGAATAGCAAACAGGTAAAAACGAGATTGGGCTAAGAGGGGACAGGCACGACAAAACAGGAGGGATTTAGCAAGAAGGTAAAAATAGCCTAAAAATATGGCAAATGAGAAAATAGCGACAGTTGCCATCCCCACAAGGATGAGTTAAAATCCTGGCTGGCGTAACGCAGCGGAGAGCCCGGGAAGCCAATGGAGCTGCAGTAATTTACAATAACTGCTAGTTTGGCTCAATTTAAATAGCTCAGCTTTATGAATACCAGGAATACGTGTGCAAAAGAGGAGAGGCGAGTTGGGAAGGTTTTATTTACACTGCAGCTTAGAAACTGCTTAAACTGATTTGGAAGCAGGTGAATAATTAATTGCATCTTTAAGGAATCGAGCTGTTAATAATACTCCCCACAGTGGCAGTTTATAAATGTTCCTGTCAGGGTGGAACATGGAGCATCGCAGAGGGAAGGTGGTGGGGGGAGGAAAAGCCTCGAGGAAACTCTTCTCCCCACTCCCCTGCCTGCAAAATGAATTAAAGTTGCCATTTTTTCTGCCATCCAGCTGTTTCTGACACCTGGATGTCAAATCAATATTATAATGACAGCACCACAGCCAAAATTTTTTTTAAAAAGGAAATTTAAAAAAAAGTCCTATTACTACATGGAAAATATTTGTATTGCCTCCCACTCTCCAGGGTACTGTTAACTGGGCACAAAGAGTAGGATCTGCCTGGAGCCTGCAGAACCCATTAGGGAAGCAGCTGGTAATGTTATGATGAAATTGGGTAAATGGGTTCTGCAAGGGGAAGAGGGTCCTGAGCAGTGCAGGGGTTGGTCCCTCCTGCTTCTGGACAGCCCAGGACCTCCTGCTGCATCCTTCCCTCCCTTCTGTTCTTCCACCCACCCCTCTCCTCCATCTCTTCTGCCATCGTTCCCTCCCTCCATCCCTGGGGCCCTGTCACCAGGAGGTGCTTGCAGAAGGAGGATGAATGAGCAAACAGGTGCCTTCACACCACTTTCCCCAGTTAATCTCCCCCAGCCAAGAGAATTCAAAGCTGGACCAGCCAGCACAGCCAGGGCTACAGGGATTAAACCAGCAAAAACCTCCAGAGCCAGGAGTTTCAGGAGGAATCTAAATGGTTACGCTTCAGGATGGGAATAAACCTCTAACAAGGAGTTGGGAAGAAAAAGCTGAGGGAAAAGCTGGTTCCTTCAGGGAATCTTTGGCTGGGAGAAGGATTTGGCCATGGAGAAGTCTAATCCCTGCTGTGAGTGGCCACAGCGGGGCAGGGGCTGGATGGGGACATCACCGAGCATCCCCAGCCCTGGGGTGGCAACAGCCCCTCCATTCCCACTCAGGATGGGGGTAAGGATCTCCAAGGTTTTGCTCACGCTCTCTTTTGGTGTTTTTCTGCCTCTTTACTCCAGCAAGTGACAAACTCATTGCTCACCTCTCCAGTTGTTCAAGCCACACCCCAGGACCCGTGTGCAGGGTAGGGGATGGCAAGGGAGCTCCACGCTGACACTCCCAGCCCACCTCTGAGGTGGAAAATCAGCATCTGCAGAGCCCTGCCTCATTTTCCATGATTAATCAGTTTGCTTGAGAGCAGCAGGACTCCCACCCTCATCCATCCCCCCCGACAGCCACGTGTGAAGGCTGACGTTAATCAGATAAATTCCTTTGCAGTAGCACCAACAATTTTTCTAAAGCACAGTCTCCCTGGAGCTACTAATAATTACTCCAGATCCAGACATTAAAGCACCACCAAAAAAAATGTTTTTAATTAAAAAATTAATTTTTCTGACAGACCCACTGACGCCAAACTTGGAACAGCACAGCATCTATCAGGAGGGAAAGGAGAGGGATGGCAATGACCCGCTCACAAGCCTCTGCTGGGAAAGGGGTAAGGAGAAGAGTTGCATCCCTCAGGGCTTTGGAGAAGCTATCTCATCTCCAAATGTCCTGTAATGTCCCTGCTCTGTACAACACATCTCAAACGGGACAGAGTTAAGGTGATGCCCAGCTCGGTCATTGCAATCCCAGTTGCACCTTTCCCAAAAAATACCTCTGTGCTGCTGGCAAGAGGAGCCAAGAAAGTACTGTATTTCCAAGTGCCATCTCCCTAAGCCCCTAGGATTGACATCCCACTGGCAGAACACCCTCAACCCCATCAGGTACAGGAAGAACCTTACAGAATCATCTCCTTCCCTAAAGGCACCTGAACACTCCAGCCAGGCTGGATTCATTATCCCTAGGCTGGGAGGGGAAAGGAGGGGTGAGAATGGAAATAAAACATGTCATCAGTGGGAAAAAAATCCATTACCTCAAAGGGTTTTTGATGGGGGAAAAAAAGGTTCAGATTCTCTCAGGCCTGGTTTGGGTAGCCAAACTGGGATGCAGCCACAATAATACAGCGTCCAGTGCTAAAAAACCCCTGGTATGACACTCTGGCAAGATCCGTCACAACTCCTGGGGTTACAGCCCCAACTTCTTCTGACTAACCATAGCAATGCTTGAGCTCTCCTTCCCTCTGGCTGCCTCTCAACTGGGGAATCAGGCCCAGAATGTAATGAACCTCTTCCCTTGCCCTTCCCAGCACCAAGGTTTGCAGAAGAGGGTAATGAACGTCCGTGTCTCGCAGGGTCTCGGATGTTTTACACAAGCCTGACGGAGGAACGCGGCCGGCAGTGCGCCTCTAACAAAAGATGCTTTATTGCAGGAGGATGAAAGGCAGGATGGATCGAGGCAGGGGCTGGATTAATTGGAAAATACCTAAATATATATACGTGGAGGGAAAAAGCAGCGAGGTGCTCCTGCAGGATTGAGCTCAGGAAAAGCCAAATTGATGTGCTTAGATAAAGATGCTGAGAGCTGATTCCTCAGCTGCAAGTGGTGCTGCCAGCCTTCTGCAAAAGAGGTAAGGGAAAAAAAGCCCCCAAAACTGCTTAAAACATCTCCTGTACCTTCCCAAGGGGCCTCGAGGCATCATGGCAGGGGAAGAATACTCACCTCCAGTGATGAGCCTGGGGCTCAGACAGGACCTTTCCCCCTCCTGGTCTAGGAAGCCACTAATGAATTCAATGAAGTCAGTCCAGAAGAACTGGGAAACACAAAAGGTTGAATGAATTTGAGTTGCTTAACCCAGGGAAGAGACTGTCAAGGGCAATACTGAGTCTGCAAGTACAGGTGGTGATGGCTGCCAAGTGGGAGAGAAAAACCTGTTCCCTGCATCCAATGTGAGGAGGAGAGGAAGGGACAGATGAGATGTTAGGAATCCTCTTTCCAGCAGCACTGAGGAGGATCTGGGCAGCCCAGGTCGCATCAATGGGTAGTTTTTATTGAGGAAAGCTGCAATTTTTGCAGTTCCCAGGGCAGGTGGATTGCTGGTATGTTGTGGATAATTACACCAGTACATCTTCCCACCGCTCTCTGCAGCATCCCACAGCCAAACACAGCAGCTTGGCCTCTGTCAGAGCAGGGACTGGAAGAGGAATATGACTTCATTTTCCATCAGCTCACCAAACAGGTGAGGAAATAACATGCAGAGCCATTGCCCTTCACGTACAGCAAGCAGAGATTAACAGGGATTTATCTCAGCACTCCCCCAGCCACCTCTCTGGGCTGGAAAAATGCTGGGTGCGGGGGAAAAGGGAGGAAGGGAAACACCTGTGGGACCTTGAGAACCACAATTCACTGCTTTTTACCTCTCATTGAGGATAATTCAGTGGCTAGAGCTCTTTTGGAGATCTCAGACCCATCACTGCCTTCCTATGTCTCACTTCTGCCTTATTATGGTGCATTTCCCTCTTCTTCCCTCAAAAAAGCCCCACCCCAACCCTTCAGTTTTTCTGTGATGAGGCAAGAATGTTTCTGCTCACCTGAAAGCCTTCAAAATCAATATATAACTTACCTGTAATAATCCCACACTTCAGAAAATTGCTTCAAATCACATCTCTTTGGGGGAGACAGTAATTTAGACTGGCTTCCCCCAGGAATTTCTCCTCTGTAGGCGCATGGCTCAGTCCTGGGAGCAGCAGGTTGATGGAACAGGTACATAAATACCCTTGGATAGAAGCCTGGCTGTGTGTCCCACGCACCTCGCAGCTGGCCATGCCTCTCCTGGCTGCAGCCCCAGCTGATTTCCAGGCCTCCATCATTTCCTAACACATTTTTTTTCCCTTGGATTCTTGAAATTAAATGCTGCTAATTTATTTTGCAGAAAACTCTGCAACCTGCTGGTACGTCTCTGCCAGCTGTGACCTCATCCCCCAGTGATTGGATTTTGGAGTAAATTAATAGAACCAGTTCATTAATTAATTGCAACTAACTTGTGCGGTGAACTGGACCCATCTCTCATGTTCCCAGACTGCCCAGGAACCGCTCCAGATTCCAGCTCAGGAAGCACTTACTATGTTTTAATTTCAGCTGAGTGCTTTGGATGAACACTTCCCAATGTTCCAGCTGTTAGAAAACAGCAAATCTTAAATTACCACCTGCTCAGCTCCTGCACCTGACCCCCCAAAATAAAGGGGGAACCCTGAAAACAGCATCCCCAGGCATCAAAGCTTCTATAGCCAAGGGTAATACTGAACATCTACATCCTATTGTAGACAGGAGCTGGCAGCAAGTGAATGCTCCAGTGAAATAACTAAACACTGCACATATATTTTGGGTTTATTCGCTGGGCTTACCACTGAATCTTATTTGCTGGCGTGGTTCAGGGTTTTTTGGTTTTTTTTTACTCCTTTCCTTCTTTCTCCCTGGGAGAACTTAATAAATCTTTGAAATCATCAAAAAGAAATGCAGCTTCAACACTTAGAGAGCACAGTTAAGTTACTTCCCAGCAATATAAACTAAGGCTGTAAAGTCAAACATTTCCATGCCATAATGCAAGGCGAAAATGAGGGTTTGGGAACAGAGGGAGCAGGAATGGCCTAACCTCGGCTCTGCCGTCACCTGGGGCTGGACAAGCCTGGAAAGCCCATGGCTGGCTGGCGGTGGTGATGGGGATGTCACTGTTTCCCCCTCAGCTTTTGCCACCGTTCTCCTCCTGCCACAGGCAGCAATTTCAGCTGTTCTCGTTTCGGTGGCTGTCTCTGCACGACCCAACTCCGAGGCGGGGGCTGCCTTGATGAATCTCACCTGCACCGAGGCACGGGCACCGGCAGCGACAGATTGAATAACCCGCGGGTGCCCGCCTCCTCCCTCTCTCCCTTTTCATCTCTAGTAATGTTTTGTCCGGTGTTCCCAGAGATGGGAGAACGCCCTTGAAGCCCTGAGGGAGGAGCCTGGTGGCACTCACGGGGGTCAGGACCAGGGAGGGAGGCAGGGAGGGAAACAGGCTGGAGCAGGGTGGCATGCAGACAGGACACAGCCAGGACCATGGCAGGATGGAGACAGGCACGACCAGGGATGGATGCAGGCAGCATTTCCATGGCAACACAACAAAAAAGCACGGCCACAGCTCCAAGAGGAGAAAGGGGTCAGGAGAAACTTTGTTGCCATGGAGGGCGCAGGGACACAAGTCCTCCAGCAGCAGGGAGGAGTTGGGGTTCCCACCCCAGGATGTGTCACCCACCAGCATCTCGGGGTGCTATGGGGACCCCAGATGCAAGTCCTGGTGGTGGAGTCCCTCAACCTTTCCCGGGGCCAGGGAGCTGTGGGTAATTGTGATGCAGAGAGCTGAGGCTGTGCCGTGCCCTTGATTTACTCTCTCCAGCCTCCTGCTTTCTAAATCTCTCTTTATTAGTATCACCACACAGCAGAGTGCAATTAGCAGTATATTAGCAATAAAAGAGCAGCCAGAGCCAGAAGTACCGCAGGTTATGGCTTTAAATCCTGCATCTGACAGGGTGCCTGTGGACACGCACCCTCCCCGTGACCCCCAGCCTAGGCTGCTAGACGAGGGGAACCCCAGCACCCCTCCAGCAGCTAAACCCCCTCTCCAGAGCTTTTATGGCTGCTGCAGCAGAGCTGACATTAGTCCTGGCTGCATTTAACCATTTATATTGATTACCCTGTCAGCTCATTTGAATAATTAAAACCAGATGGAGTCCTTTTAAGCATTTAAGGGAACAGCACCGAGAGCATCCCCAGAGCTGTGTGGTTTCGGCAGATGGGTGCAGGGGAAGCTAGGCAGCTTTTGCTGTCAAATCTTCCTCTCGGTGACATTTGCCACCCTGTGTGGTACCTCCCGTGCCCCCGCTGTCAGGGATGAGGTGGCAGAATCAGCACAGTTCCCACCCTGGGCACGTTGGTGGGAATAATTGCTCTTGTACACTGCTACCGTTCCTTATATAAACAGCATTAAAGCTGCCAGCCAGCCACAACCCTGATTAACAGCAGCCAATAAATGAACCCAGTGCCAACAGCCCAACGTTCCAGAGTGTGTAGGGAAGGGGGGGGCCCCAGCATCCAGCCCCACCTTGGCATCGTGACCCCCAGCTCCTGTTCCGAATCCCACCCACCTGCAAAGCTCTTACATCAGGTCTCTTGCCAGGGACCTCTGGTTTCTTAAAATAGCTGGGTGATACCAGCTCAACTCTGGTTACTTGTTATTCCGTCGTCTTTTCAAAGGGAGTAAAATATTCCTGGCGTGGTGCTGGTTATGCACTCCTGCCATCGCGCAGGGATGAGTTATCTTTACAGAAAGAAGCATAGATTAATATGTCAAATGAAAATGAACTATTGGCAGAATAAGATGAAAATGCAATGGCCAGTGACAGGGAGAAAAAGAAGAGAAGAAAGAAAACGAAGCTTCTTGGGAGGACAGGAACATTAAAAACTGAGGAATTGATCAGCATCGCTGAAGTTGGATGGAGTTCAAACACCCTGCATAGGGCAGGGATCTTCTTCTCCTGCCCAGAGCACAGCACCACAGCCTCACCATGGCTGGGGTTTGTCCTTAAGACCCAGTCCCACCATCCCCACCTCTGCCCCCAGGTAAAGGGGATTTCCCAGGGGCAGGTGAGCAGCTGGGGCAAAGCTTCAAAGCAGCTCTCCCCTTGCAGAACACCACCCTCAACCCTGGCTCTGCTCAAAGGCTGCTTTGAAGCTTCTGGACCAGCTGCAGAAGGTGACCCTTTCAGTGGGTCTCCATCCCACCATCAGACATGTGCCTCCTTTTCCACAGAACCACCCGTGCCCTGCTCCATGCTCCTGGCTCCCTCTCTGCCCCTCACTGCACCATCCAGCCCAGCCGTGATATCCCAACCACCAGGGATAAACACCACTCAAAAATATTTTTCCAAGTAGGAATGGGTGTGCTCCAGCAGTGCGTCACAGCCACCTCACAATTTACAAGTGTTTATTGTCTGGGACGAGCAGTTGAGCCGAGTTGGTTTTATTTAGACATACTTCCAGTACCTGGAAATAGCTATTTATATGTCCCAGTGTTTTGACGTGGTTAGGTGCCTCGATTCTGATGGATCAAACCTATGAGCAGCAGGCTGGCAGGCTTCTGTTTCCTTTCCTCCCAGCAGATTCCCATGCTCAGGCATCAGGATGGGCATGGGGAGCCCCTGTGCTGGGGGGCAGCCTCTCTTACTCTCCAGCTCCTCAGCATGGAAAAGAGGCCAAAAAGATCCCTTTTCCTGCCTGCCGCTTGCTGTCTCTGTCAGAGATAAGAATTAATTAAATTTCCCTGCCTTTGAAACTGCCTGGGGAATTTTTCAGCTCCCTCCGCTCCACCACGGGGTCCATCTGATTTAAGGGGGGAATAGGGATATACTCTGTTACATGTTTGCTACTATTGCAGAGGGGATATCACCCCTGAGCACGGAACACATCGCAACAGGAACATTTGCAGAGCTGCTTCTTCGTTCCCCCATCCCTGGGGTGCCACAGCCCCCTCCAGCGGTACTGGAGTGGGCAGGGCCCAGCCCGACCATAAATCCCACAGGCCTCTACCCTCCGTCAGGCTTATGGCCAGGCAGGAGCTTACACAGCAGAATAAGGGATGGCTCCCTCCAAACACTCATCATTAATTTGGCTTCCCCCTGCTCTCTGGGACTTTCAGAGCTGATGGGACCCTTCCAGAGCCACAGAGATTGGCTCATCCACACCACAAGGCCAGGAGAAAGAAAGAGAGGCTGCTGTCAGCCAGAGGAAGAGGACCAGACTGTCCCATCCTCATGGGACACCTGATGCCGCTCAGAACCACCCTGCTCAAGAGCTTCAGCCCGTGGAGACCCAGTGTGCTGGGCAAGCAGCATTCCCCCAGCACAGCACAGGCCACCCTGTGCCCCCTGCCCTGTCCTTGCCTGCCCAGGGGTGGCAGGGCTGTAAATGCTTTTGGTGGAGGGACTTGCCATGAATCACTCTGGATTTACAGCTGAGCTGCAGGAAAGGGAATTATATAACTCTCAGGAGACAGTCTGGCGTGGAGCAAACATCCATCAAGCACAAATTCTGGATTATTTACCACTGTTAGATCTTGCCAAGAGAAACACCCCCTGCGCCGGACAGCCTGCGAAGGGATTCAGCCATGGGGGCCTGTTCAGCAAATGAAAGTTTCTGTCCTCCTTGTCAGAGGAAACTGGGGTGTTTAGTTCCCCCTCTGCCCACGGGATGAACCCAGGGCCCGGAAGAGGATGGGTCTCATCTCGGCACAGCCCCATCTGGATCACGGATCCTGGAGCCAAAGGAGACTGGCAGCAGTGCCAAACAACCCTTTTTATGAGCAGCACTTAATTATTCACCCTTTTAAAACGTTTTGCATCATAAACTTGGAATGGAGCGGAGGAAGGAGATTATTCTGCCACTCTCTCTCCCTTGCTGGAGGCCAGTGGTGTGTGCTGGGCACGGTGGCCACAGCCTGGGGATCCCATCTAAGCCGGCACCCAGCCTCACTGACACCTGCAGTGTCATTTTGCGCTGAATCAAGACCCGAACAGGAAGATTTAGGGAGGTGAGACGTACCTCAGATAGGTATCGCAGGCAGCAGGATCCATCACCAAATTGTTGTGTCCTCAACACCAACAGCCTTAAATCAAGGCAAGGGAAGGGGGCAGGAGATGCTCTCCGAAGCACAGCCTGGGTGGCCGCGGGGGTCCCTGTGATGTACAGAAGCCATCTTTCCAGACACAGGCTGTATTTTGTTCTCCCTCAGCCCAGGCCATGCCAGGCTGTTGATTCCACCTCTCGGGAACATCATTTTCTGCTTGGCTCCTAGCAGCTGATTTAGGAGCAGACCAGCGGGATGGCCCAAGAGCTAAACTAAATCTTTGTTACATAAATAGCCCCCCAGTTGTGCCCTGTTACATCCCTCTGACTTAAGCACACATGGAAGCCTTTCCTCAGCTAGAGAGGGATTTGAGCTTTACTTTTAAGGTAGGACTTGCAAATCCCAGGAAACCTGAGCACTCTGGTCTAGTGGAAGGTGTCCCTGCAGGTGGGCTGGAACTGTGTGATCTTTCAAGTCCCTTCCAACCCAAGCCATTCTGAAATTCTATGATCTGAGCCATCACAACGAGCTTCCTAATCTCCTCGGCCCTTACAGAGAGAAAAACAGATTAGATCTGCCCAAATGCTGGCTTTTTAGGAGGGATTTTGGATTCTCTCCCAACCTGGAAACTTTATATCGGTTCTTTGCCATTTTCCTTAAATTGGCAGTAAAAATTGAGGGAGACTAAAAGTCTGTGATTTGTACTTTGCACATGGGGAGCGGAACAATCTTTTGTTCATTTACTGTGACAACTGCAGTTCAGATTTAATTATTTACGATAATGTTCCAAGGCGCATTAGGGAATGTTCTCTTAGTTCATAAAAAATAATGACGCCTTGGTGCTGAGTGGCACCTAGCTACAGGCTCTGCTACTGCACTGGGGGAGGCACGTGCAGCTCCAGGAACGGAGCAGAATCCCCTTGTCACACCTCCTCTGTCTGGTGGCTTTGCCAAGCACAGCCCTCCGAGCCATCCAAGCCATTCTCCCATGCCACACTCACCACCCAGAGTCCAAGACAGGATCACCCCACCAGCACCCTGAGCTGGTTAATGGGTGTATCCATGGGTGTATTTTTATTCCTCGCTCCTGAAATACAGCCCAGAAACCCCCATTCCCTCCTGAAGCTGCTGGCAGCCCTCGGTTCATGTTTTCTCTTTGTCCTTGTCTAAACACCCACTGCCCCACCTCAGTGTGTCTTCCAGCACTTTTTACTCTGTCCTTCTCCATTAGTCACAGGAATTAGGGGAGACAGTTGGTATTTCATTATTAAATGTCTCACATCCAATAAACAGATCATTATTCTCCTCTGATTAGCAGCTCCACTTCCATCAGTTCAGAATAGTTATGGGTTTTTTCCCTTCCCATCTTCAAGGAGTAGCACAGTTTCTCCTAAGATCTGTTATAATCAAAGGATTAGCGCTCTGGAAATGTCCTCTGCATATACAGGAAGGTTTTTTCCTGCTCTCCCTCTCTCAGAGCGAGCGTGCTTTGAAACTCTGGCTCCTGGCTCCACGATACTGCCTGTACCTGACCTGGTTTAATTTTAGTCTAGCCCAAATCTGCTACCAGCTTATTTAGCTGCAGCACTGAGAGGTCTCCATGGAGCTGGACATAGATCAGTTCACATACTTTTGTTACAATTGCAGAGTCCACACATATCCTGCAGCTTTGACCCGGCTCCTGGATGTCGGACACCTTCCCTCTCAGAGCTGCAAACTCCCTCTCCTCCAGCCAACCACCGCCACTGGGATGGGAGACAGGAGCTGCACCCCAGGCTCAGCTCCTCTTTTCTCACAGTACAGATGTCAACATCAGGTTTTGCATCGTATCCACACCGTCAAAGGCTGCAGAGAAAATCAGAGGTGGATGCAGTCTTTTGGGACACTTCCAGCATTTCTGACATGGCAAGCAGTGCCCCGGAAAGTGCTGACCCAGCTGCCCAGTTACAGCCATGACGGGCCAAGCAAGACGTAAGAGCATGAAAATTCCAATGAATATTCATTTAAAAACTTGCTCAAATATTCCCAGGGTAATTGTGGCTCTGTATTAATTTCACTCTGCACACTGAGCACATTGTTATTGCAAAGAGAAAGCTGCACAACCAGATAAAAATAGGTTTGGGGGTCCCTCAGCAGGGCAGGAAAATTTGAAGACCCCCAGGATCCCACTGCTCTGCAACTCTTCCTCCACATGTGCTGAAGACCCCCCTTCCCCAGGCACAGCTCAGCCAGGACTGGAACAGCAGGTCCCACCAGGCTCAGAGGAGAGGGCAATTCCTTTTCAGCTTGCATTTTTCCAGTGGTGTGGAAAAAGCCTACTCTGAAAAGAGCCACGTAAATGCTCTCGCTGGACATTCAGTTCAAGTAGCTTTGCTGACCTCAGAGGCAAGGCTTTAGCTGAGTCTCGCAGGTCACAAGGAACGGAGCAGCATAATTAGCCGGTGGAGTCCAGAGCAGTGAATCCCAGTGGGTGGCAGATCTTCACCAAATAAACCCAACCACTCGAGCTCCTCCTTCAATCCCAGCTCCTCCTTCACTGATTCTCTGGCTTTTCAACACTTGAGGAGCTCTCCTTGCAGCAAGCCCCAGTTTGTCCCACTCTGTTGACACCCCTTTCATCCATCCCCCATTCCTCACACCCTGCAGCTCTTCCCAGGCTGTAATTGGGATGATGGCCACGTTTGCAGACATGTCTGTCATCGAGCCCATCTTCCCATCCACTCCATAACACAGGACCCATGCCTACGGATGCATCCATCATCCCTGTGTGCTGCTCTGGCACTAATATCCTTCTGAGGGGCTCTGGACTGCCTGAGAGATAACAAGTTTGCATCTTTAATGGCTCCTCCAATATTTGTACCCGGCTCCATCCCTGCCTGGCTGGATGTCTCCCATTCCAGGAGGTCTCTAATTGCTCCGTGATGTGTCGGTTCAGCCGGCTGATCACAAATCACTCTGTCAGCCAGGCCCTCAAAGCAGCACCTTGGGACCAATTCGCTTCAGTGACATCTCAGACAGCTCTGCACAGTCCCAGGAATGGGGATAAGGATGGGAGGGAGGGGGACAGTGGGGATCAGGATGCAGACCCACAGCCAACGCAGTTCTCGGCTGTGCAAGGGTTCCAGCAGCCGAAAAAGGACACGAAGAATCAGAGCTGGGCAGCTGTAGGAATAAGCAGCCAAGCTTCAGAAAGACAGACAGCTTCTGCCTCAGATCAGGAAGTGTTGAATCTCTGTCTTCTCCTCTCAGCCCTGGAAACCAATCCCTTCCATGCTCAGGGTCAGCTGCTGCCTGGCTCTTCTTAATTCACATAAATCACAGCTCCTCACTTTCCATCTGTAAATTTGGGGAGCAGCACCTTGTGCTCAATGGGTTAAAAGACACCATGAACTATTTGGGATGGTGGTTGGGCCTCTCCATCCTGGGCCAGAGGGTAGGTGGCTACCCCAGCTCTTACCACATCCCATGAGCACCAGGATGAACCAGCACTGAAAAAAAATCAATCCTCAGCCAGGAGGGATTTGGGGAGGGGCCAGGGCTGAGCTGCCCCCAGCCCTCCCCTCCACCCTGGTGAGGATACTGCAGCTCTTTCCCCATCCCACTCCTTGTTCAGAACTGCCTTGTTCTGCTCCGGGCTCAGAGGGTATTTCAGCCATCTCAGTGCTTCTAATCTCTTTGGGAACATTGCTGAGAAACACAATTTCAAGCCTCCCAAGATGTGACATGACTTGTAATTTGAGGCAGAGGTGAGAGCCTACCACCCAAGGGACAGAAAATAAACCACCTCTGCATGATTCTGCTCCCAGCCCTCCTCTCCGTGCTGCTCCTCTTTCTGACCTGAGCCCCAAAACCTGGGGCTGGAGTCTCTGGGCAGACCCCTCTGGCAGGAAGGGGCCTCTGGCCTCCTTCCTCACACCCAGCACCCCAGGAGAGCAAAGTAGAGGCTGGAAAGTAGCTGGATGAGGACCAGATGTGGGGCACAGGGGCTGCAGGCAGTGAGGGGGATGGAGGGCAGGGCTGGAGGGCAGCCAGCCCCAGCTCAGAGAAGCCATTTGGGAGCAGCCTCTGCAGAGCAGGAGGCTGAGTGGCACATTCCAGAGTGCCATCTGCTGGCACCCAGCCCTGCTCCCCACCCCACCAGGAGCCCCCAGCACTAGCCAGGTCCCTGGTTCCCCAGAGCAGGATCCTTCTGCAGGGACCCTCGCAACCCTCTCACCCCCAAATCCCACCTCCTGACCAAAGCCCCCTTTTGCCAAGTGGGCTCCCACAGCTCCACTTGGATTACTGGACCAGATCAGGGCTCCAACTCTCAGCCATGGTCTCTGGCTAAGCATCTTGTGGGAGCACTCCCCAGACTGAACTGTCCCAGCCCCTGGGGCAGGGGCTGCCCACACCAGCACCAGGTAACACTGGTACATTCCCCCCGGTGTCCCAGTGCTCTGGTGAGTGATGCTAAAACAAGAGGAGGAGTAACACTGCCAATTAGCTTTGGCATTTCTGGGGCCAAAACAAGGGTGAGGCAGAGGAGTGGAAACAAATCAGACATTAATTCTCAGCACCAGGCAAAGCCAGTAAAGCATCCCAAATTTCACTCTTGAAAATGAAAATTATTATTGATTTTACTAGAGAACACAGGGATTTTGCAGATCCACAGAGGGGTGCTGACAGGACCCATCCATGGATCTGCAAAACCCTCGAGCCCCCCAAGAGGGCCTGCCTGGCCGGGAAAGGCACAGAAAGGAGATGAGTGAGATGGAGCTGGCCATGCTGGCACATGTGCCTTTGTTTCACATCAGAGGAGGAGATAATAACCACCTGTGGTCCTGTAAATTTTGATTTACACTCCAGCATCCCAAGCAATGCTCTGTTCATGGCCCAGGTGTTAATTGGGAGATTCCTCCTCATTTGTGAATGTAGCAGCTCCCCAGATTCTTGGCTGGGTGATGGTTTCATTATCATTTCCTATATGTTAGCTTTAAATCCCCAATAATCCCACACGACTGGAGCCCATTCCAAGTGAGCAGCGAAATCCAATTTAGGATCCTATTCTCTCAGACTATGTAACCAGAGCCTACTTCGTGCAGGCACAAAAATCCAATTCAGCTTCTTCACCTCTCAACAGCTGCCCCCATGAGACTTCTCCAGATGAAAAAAACAAACACAAAACCCCACAAGCCAGAGTTGGAGGTGAGCCGAGCCCCTCTGGGAAGACAGACACAGGGAGAAGGTGGTGTGGGGCTGCAGGCAGCTCTGCTCCTGCTTCCCTGCCCCCAGAGCTTTTGCAGGGTGTCTTTGGCAGGCAGGTCCTCTCTCACATCATCCCCCAGCTCCACTCACCATCCATCCCCAACTCCATCGCCTGCCAGCAGCCACCTCCCCAGGCACTTTCCAGGTAACACTTCCCCCCCTTACAGCCTATTCCCAATGCAGTTTAGTCCTCTCAGGCTTCTCTACCATTCTCATTTAATTTCCACTAGTCCCAATTAACCACACAACATTCACAAGTCACTCTAGAGCAGAATATTTAAAGATTGCCCAAATTCAGTGACTTACCCTGTGTCAGTGCCAGGCTGAGGATGTTCCCTACATCCCAGGGCTGGAGCCATGCTGGAAAATCAGGGGTGGGAGTCAGTGACAGCACTCCCAAAACCAGAACTTGGGCAAGACTGAGTTTTCAATAGGACTGAATTTCTGGCTTCCCGAATCCCCTTTTCGGGGTTCTGGACTGGAGTTCAGACACTTTCTTGCTAGAAATGATAGGAAAGGGCTTGGTCACCCAAAAGGGCTGTTGTCCTCACTGCAAAGACACAGAGAGGGCCAGGAAGAGCTGCAAGGAAAGAATGGGAGCCAAACCCACCCCACCAGAAATCCTGACTGGATTCAGTCATCAGGGTTTGCTTCATTTTTCATCTTTAGACGTTGCACTGCAAACTCACATCTCCCAGGCAAAAAGTCTTTTGAACCAACTCTTCACTGTTCTGGCCGCTTACAAATCACAGGAATGGACATTGCAGCACATTTCTGAACGCCTGCTTTCAAACTGGGGAGATTTATCGAGCCTGACCTTCCCCACACACTCTTTCTCTTTGACAAAGGAGCAGTTTCCAACAAATACAACCCACAAGCTGCTCCAAAAATCCATCCTCACAGCCTCCATGCTCTCTCCTCCTCTCTTTATAGCTGGCTCATCTTTTACTCCTCCTGCTTTAATCTTCCTCCTCCAAGTTGAGTTCTTCCTCTTGCGGTTTATTCCCCCAGGGTCTGGGTTGTCTAGGGATCATCTGCATCCAGACGAAGATTTCTTGATCCTTTCTCTGCACACATCCTGGCAGGCTTGGCTTTCACAGGAAAGTCTTCTGGGATGTACCCGGCCCTTCTAACAAGCTAGAAAATAAAAATAATGATCACCTACACAGGAATTAAATTTTATGTGCGTCCCTGAGAGTATGTGGAATGACCAAAGTCAGTAACAATGGGGAATTTTCATCCATTTAAGGAGACAGAATCAGGAGAGGGATGCATGATTTTGTGGAAGCAGGTACAGCTCCCTCACTGGGGGCTCTGATGAGGGTAAGAGAGGGTGGGAACATGCACGGGGTCAGCTGGAGAGAGGCAGAGGATGTAGGAGTAGGGGGGAAGAGGGGCATTGGGTGGAGAGGCTGAGGAGGTGATGGAAGGGCTGAAGAAAACCCATGCCTCAGGGATGGGGGCTCTTCTCTCACCTTAAACATTTTTGCCCCATTTCCTTCTCCAACTTGTCAGGCTTTCCGGGCTCTTGTCCCGTTTCTATCATTTCTGCTTCCCTCTCTCCATCTGCAGTGTGACCCAGGCATGCCAGAGTGCACACAGCCAGGGGGTTCACCAAGACCACATCAAGTGGAAACACAACAGAGGCTGTTTTGTCTGTTTTTTTGCAGTGAAACAGCTCTATTTGTGCCATGTCAGTGGATGACAGTTTTCCAGGCGCTCAGTGAAGCTGCTGGTAGGCTGCAGGATCCTGGCAGGAGGTGAGCCTGCCCTGGGCTGCTGAGCTGCCTCTCTCCCTGACATTTTTTGTATGCCTGGAGAGCAGTTCTCCCACATCTCATGGGCATCACCTGAGGTTTCAGTGAGGCTCCATGCACCCATACTGGGTGCTCCAGTCCTACCAGCACCTCCCCATGCACAGTACAACCATGGTTCCACCAGTACTTGGAGCTTGAAGATACCTCAGGAGTATTTTTCATGGATAAATAGATCCTTTTCTCTCCATGTCACTGGCTCAGCTCCAGCCCAGGGTCAATAGAGACAGAAAGTCATTGCCAGCTGATGAATTCATGCGCGGGAATAAGGCATTGGTCTCACTCCAGTTATGAGGAGACAAATGCCCACATTGCAGCTGCTCCTGTCACACCACTGCTAACCAGCATCTTCTACCCAGGCCAGAAGATCCCCTTCCCACCAAGACAAGTCTAAGTACCCACAAGGGGATTACTTCTGGAAGCATCTTCTCCACTGCCTTGTGCCTTCACAGAAAAAAAGCCAGCAGCTGGTTCCTTCCCACCAGCACATGACCTGGATCCTCCACATCACCAGTTTTTAGTGGGAATCAGCTCAGCCTGGTGGGACAGGGGATGTTCACAGAAGCCCTGCCTGCTTTGGGGAGAAACTTCTACCCAGGACCTTCTCTCTGACTCTTTCGACAGGTACTGTATTCATGGGAAAACGTTACATGCTGGGGCTCACAGCTGGCCCTCATCCCCTCATTCCTGCCACCTAGAAACTGCTGCACCTCTTTGTGGATTGATACAGCTCATGGAAACACCAGCATTTCACCCTCCAGAAGGAAAAGCTGGTGATCCAAGCAGAAACCATCCTGTAAGCATCTCCCTCATGCGTTAGTGGTGTGCGGACACCAGAGAGTCCCCACATGCAACTGAAGAGGCAATTGCTGCCCCAAAAATCCTAGCTTTGACCCCTGGATTTATGTCGCCTCTTTACTGCAGGACTTGGGTCCTTCTAGCACCAGTCCAGGTGCTCTGGGGCACTGCGGAGAGAGAAGGAAAGGGCACAGAGGAGCCAGGAAAGAAGCCAGCAGGTGATGGGCAAGGTGAGGCTGGTGTCACAAAGAGGAAGAGGGCAGAAATACAAGCGTGCCCTTAAAGACAGCCAGCCTCACTCCGTGGAGAAGAAGGCCCCACTTTGCCACGCAGCCAGGGGGACAAATCCTGCCAGAAATAAGGGCCTGTTACTATGGTGATTAGTACAGCCTTGCAAACACAACCCTGTGCCACAAGCTGCTTGTGACAGCGGTGGGCGAGCAGACAGGCAAGAGATGGGCCCAGCCACCCCTGATGGGGACAGTGAAGAGGAGACCCCAGCAAAGCCCCCTCTTCCAGCCCCCAGTGACACAGCTCGGGGGCTCCAGCTGACAAGCAGGTTTAATTGAATGTTTCTCTCTTTATGTTTCTCTTTCCAGCAAATAAAACCAGAGCAAGATAAAAATATATGATGCTTAAAGGGGACACTGCCAAGAATTTTTTATCTGTTTTAATTTGCATTTTACTCTTCGTTTGTTTGCAGCACTGTAGCTACAAAACAGCATTTCTTAAAATTTTTACTCCCTTCCCCGAGTTTTGTCATGTTTCCAGCTGGCAAATAGTGACTGAGGCCCCTTGTCCCACTGCTGTCCCCTGGGCTGCTCCCAGAGAGAGTAACCCTGCAAACAGGGTGATGTGGTTTGTCCCACCCTTGTTATTATGTCTTCATTTATACCCTGGCTCCTGGAATTAACAACTGGAAGGAGGATATTAGCTTTTGGATGAAACCCCAATGCTTGAGAGATCCCAGCTATTCTGCCCTGTAAATTTTGATAGAATTTATTGCTCTCTGCCACATCAGGACTTGAAGGTGGAATTCCAAGGCACTGGTTTTCTTCTCAGGGCAAACTAATGCCAAGCTAGAAATAGTCTAGCTAGAATTCCCCACAACCTCTGCTTAGAGCTCCAGGACAAGCCCAATTTCCCTCCTCCCTGCTCGGGCCCTGCTAATTTCCCCAGCCACCGTGATAAATGGCTGTGCCGGCAAAGCGACATCTTTCTAATCTGCTCCAAGACAGATGGGTTCCTCTGCCGGGAGAGAAATCCCGCGGTTAAACCTGACTGGAAGGGGAACCACAGCACTGGAAGCTGGAGCAACGTGAAAGCAGAGGGGAGTCATTGCGTCTTTCTCTGCTTAATCCACACATTAGATGAGGATGAATGAGAGCTTTGGGGGCTTCAGGCACCATGAGCTTGGCTGGGGATGGAGAGATGGATGGGGATGGGGGATGGAGTATGAGCATCTTCCCTGGCCAGGTCAGTGCACCTGGAGAAACCAGCAGCTTCCCAGGTAAAGAACACACCTTCATCTTTCTCCAAGAAGCTGGAATGGTGAGCAGCAGGTGAAGAAGCAGCCGGGGCTTTCCAGGGTCAAGGCTTTGAGCTGCTGCTGTTCTGGTGCTTCCTGCTGGCAGCCTGCAAACGTGTGTCTGGGAAGGCAGGTCTCTGCACCCGCACACCTTCCCGGACTGGTTTAGTGACAGCAGGGATGGACAACAAGGGGCCAACTAGCAGCAATGTAAGAGCCTCCCAAATTAGCACAGAAGTAGGGGGATCAGTCCCCAGCGTGTCCCACCTGCTTAGACCTGGGGCTGACAATGGCCCAAGTTGGCAGTGGAGCCTGCAAGGCCCCTGCTCATCCCAATCCCCCCGGAGCATCCCTACCCTCCGCTCCGGGAGCATCCATCCATCCACCCCTCCTTTCCTCCCGTCCATGGCCAGGCAAGCACGGAGCGCTGGTGCCATCTCCTGGGCTGCGGCCGCTGCCAGCGGCTCCCGAGCCCTGCCCGCTGCAGGAGGGTCCCCACAATCACATTCCCTGTGAGACCGAGGCATCCCGAACACACGCTCGCTGTCGCATCCAGCCGAGCAGGGCTGCCCCAGACTTCCTCCCGCATCTTCCTCACCTCCCACCCCGCTCCCCCTGCACTGCCAACACGAGCTGCCCAGGGCCTGCCACGGCCTCGGGCCGGCTTTAGGGGGCTTTAGCTCTGGCTCGGTGGGGAAGAGCGTTTCTTCCAGCAGAGACTACACTTCTCACAGGGAGTGACAGGACAAGGGGGAACGGCTTCAAACTGACAGGGCAGGGTTAGATTGGATATTGGGGAGAAATTCCTCCCTGTGAGGGTGGGGAGGCCCTGGCACAGAGTGCCCAGAGAAGCTGTGGCTGCCTCATGAAAATGTTCTGTCGGGTTGGAGGGGACTTGGAGCAACCTGGGATAGTGGAAGGTGCCCCTGCCCATGGCAGGAACTGGATGACCTTTAATGTCCCTTCAAAGCCAAAGCCTTCTACAATTCTACTATCACAAGGTCCCCAAGCCCAGCCCTGCCACAGCCCAGTTAGATCCCAAGACACCACTGGATACCCAAAATCAGCCAGCACAGCTCACCAGTGCTCTCCCACGTGCTCCAAGCCCTTCCCTTGCCCTCAGAGAATTCCCCACTCACACAGTAGCAAATTAGTTCCTTGTGAATACATCAGTCAATATCTACCTAGTGTTAAAAGCTGGTTCCTCTGTCTGACAAGCCCTGGAGAAGATGGTGAGCCTGCTGCCTCCACAGCTCAGTTCCTCTTCCGAAGCATCCTAAATCCAAGCTAAAAATAAATGGGCTGTATTG
Organism: Oreocharis arfaki; assembly: GCA_013398015.1. Lineage (NCBI taxonomy): Eukaryota > Metazoa > Chordata > Aves > Passeriformes > Paramythiidae > Oreocharis > Oreocharis arfaki. Next base: position 41,918 of record VZRR01007857.1, on the reverse strand, counting down.
ATTTCCTTTTTAAAACTAATGCTGGGGAGTGATGTGTTCTGTGCTCAAGGAAGAGCAAAAGGTATTAGTCACAGGGAAGTACAGCCACAGCCCTCCAACCCCCCCACAGGTGTAAATAAAGCCCATCTCACATCAAACCCCTAGCACAGGGTCTGGGGGAGCAGCAGCAGAGCTGTGGGGCTGGCCCAGAGGGGTTGGCTCACAGTCCAGCACAGCTCCGAAGCCCGAGCACGTGAGTTTTCGGGGACTTAAAACCCCATCCCTGTACAGAGGCTGCATGTGAGGTACCCAGGTGGAAACACTGTAAAGTGGCACCAGGACAACAGAGAGGAGAGATTTGCTTACCATGCTGGGGACACATCCCCATCCTGGTCCTCTGAGAGCGAGAGAATCCCCCAAAGTGGGTAAGGGGTGCAGACCCTGTGTCCAGGCCCAGCATCTGTCCAGGGTCACAGCACAGCTCTAGTAAAAGGGAGCAAAAGTTGGAGGCACTTGAAAGGCAGCTGGGGTGGTGGGCAGTGTGGAGGGTGTGCTGAGAGCCCAGGTGCAGCTTGTCAGGACAACTAGCACCCCGGGCCCAGCTGTTTGTCTCCTTGAATTAAGAGCACCACAAGTACAAAGTCTGGTTTGTTGGCGGTTGCAGACATGAAACAGGCTCCGGACTGTGCTTCTCCCATCTAACACAGAGGTGTGCAGTGTTCCCAACTTCCCTGCAGCACCCCCAGCTCCCTGCAGCATCCTCCTCCTCCTTGAGTTCACCCCCAACACAGGGCAGGCATGTCAGAAACACCAAACAAACCCTGTGACATCCTCTTCTACTCCCCTGGGTGAGCCCAGCACATCTGCCCAGCTGTTTCAAACCACAGACACAAGGTTCACACTGCTTTTGCCCCGAGCACCAAGAGGGAAGCCCCCTGCTCCTGGGGGAACGGGTGCATAGCCAAGGCTGCAGACCCTGCAGGCCAGACCCACCCGGTACCTCTGGCCAGGGCACTGCTTCAGCCAGGTCAGATCCAAAGGCTTTGCTTCGTTTCCTTTTATAATCCCTCCAGCACATGGGAAGGCAGATGCTGAGAAGCTAAATCCCAGCAGCATTCATGAATGTGCTCTCTCCTGCCAGCGCCGGATGGGATATTCCTTCCAGGCGCTCGCGGCGTGCTCCAAGCACGCTTGCCGCTCTCCTCCCTCGGACAGACCTGCCTCCCCAGCTGCAGCCCCTCACAGCCATCGGGCCCCCATCCTCACTCCGTGGGCGGCCGCCCCCCTCCTGTGCCAGTGGTGGGTGGCAGGGCAGAGCCTGGGTCTGGCACAAGGCACAGGCAGGGTGCAGGGTGTAGTTTTGGAGGGAAACGGCGAGTAGAGGAGCTGAGCTCTGCTTATTGAAGGGTGCACAGGGAGCCCCTTCCCTGCGGGTGAATGTTGGCATTCCAGGGGCGGCTTTGCCCGTGCCAAGCAAACAAGCCACAGAGCTGTCCAGGGAAAGGGCTCTCCCAGGGAAAGGGCTCCCGGCTTGGCCAGCCCGCACAGCGCTTAGACGCAGTGGATGAAGCAGGGTTCCCGTGACAGATGGGGTGACTGAGAGGTGCCCACATGAGCAGGGTGCCCTGCAGGCATGGCAAGGCTCTGGGTGGAGGGCTGCAGCTGTGGACCCCCTCGGCAGCCCTGCACACCTCCCTCTGTACCGGCTACCCTGGAAACACATCCTAAATAAAGCTGGGATCGGATAAATAAATGCGTCCGGAGGCCGGCGGGTCAGCCAGCACCGAGAGGAGGAGGGGAGCAGCCCTGCACCACAAGGGATGGGAACTGTGGCTGCCTCAAACACTGGCCCCAGGACTGCGGGGGAAGGAAAGAATTTGATTTTTCTTATTTTTTCCCCTCCTCAAAGTCCCCCCAGACCTCCAGCCCCCCACAGTGGGCACTTACCAAAGGGCAAGGGCAGCTCTCCACTGCCAGCAAGAGGAGCTGGCATTGGCACTGGCTCCCCATGGTTGAAGCTGCCTTGCGGGGGAAGAACGAGGGTCCCTTGTGCAGAACCAGGCTGCCAGCCCTGCCCGGAGAGTGAAGACACCGCTCCACGCTGGCTCTGCCCCTCTGCCGCTCAGCCAGATGTTGGCTGGGAAAGGGAAAAACAAATCCCGTGCTGCCGCCGGGGCCTGGCTGAGGGATGGGAAATGTGCTGGCCAGATGTGGGGCACAGGGCTGTGCTCGGGGCTCCGGCGAGGGGGGCAGCCGAAGCTGCCTGCGGCGGGACTTGGTGAGGATGTTCCTCTGGATAACACAGGAATTTTCAAGCAGAGGTTGTGATTTCCTTGTTGGAGGGGGGAAATATAAGAATAATTTAAAAAGCAGTGGAAGTTTTCCTCTGTCTTTGCTGTGGACAGGTTTGTCTTGGATATTTTCCCACCGGCCTCCTGCCTGTGGAGTGGACCCTGAGCATCCTTGGGGTGGAGGATACTCAGGTGGCTTGGAACCGTTTCTTTGTTTCAGCTGTATTTGCTGCCCTCATCCAAGGCTGATGTTCCCCTGGCAAAGGGTGGTTCATTCCCAGTGGCCCAGTGAACAAAGCAAACCTGAGGACAGAGAGCCCAAAGTAAAGCCAGGGATGTGTGTTGGTGAGTAGGAGGTGGTCCTGGTGGTTTGGGGATTGTCCTGGTGAGTTGCAGGTGGTTCTGGTGGGTTGGAGATGGTCCTGGTAGGTGGGAGAGGAATGGCTGTGTTCAGCCCACCTGCTGCCCATGATGTGATGGGGACAGTAGAGATCAAACTCCATCCTGAAGCCAAAGCCCTGCACCCTCCTCTTCCTCCATCAGCCCTTGAAAGGGGCAAGGAGAGGGGACTGCTGAGGACAGAAAGAGAGAAAAGCCCCCCAGAGCCCTCAGTAGACCCTAAGGTAAAGAGCAGAGAAGGGAATACTTTGCAAAATTAAACCTGTACAAATCAGCCAGCCTGGCTAATATGTAACCCCCAGACTAAACAGAATTAGCTAATGAACTTACCGAGCCCCTGGAAATTACTCAGAAAAAGTTACTGAAAAAACAGCGCATCCCAGGTTTATTTAATGTCTTTATTAATGATCTGAAAGCAAAAGTAAACAACAAATTAATTATGTTTGCAGATGACTGTACTCTGGAAGGTGCTGCAAATGCTGCCAAAGAGGGCAAAGTCACGCCAAGGGCCCTAGAGGGGTTAGAATTAACCCAGCAGGATACACGTCACGTGTAATCCATCAGCGAAACATGGCACAGGGGAAAGGGGCCTGAAATCCAGACATCCATGAAGAAGGAGGGGTGTGCTGCACAACAGCCAAGGACCAGGATGGGAGCACCTGTGGAGAGGGTTGGAAAGATGGGACATGAGCAAGGAGCAGAGAGCCAGGCTGGGTGGGATGCTGTGTCTCCAAAGGGTTGTTGACCTTGTCCTGAATCAGCTTTGCACCAGGAGGAGAAGCTAGAAAGCTCTTTTCCCAGTGTTGTGCTAACACAGTTGGAGTGCTGTGAACCCTGAGGGCCAAAGGTCATCCTGATTGCCAGCTGAGAGAGGTGTGAGGTTTGCACAGCCACTTCAGGAATACAGTCAGGGGTGGGTGACAGCAGCTTTGACCTGAGTCACTGACCTGGGTCTGTGTGGACACCAGGAACTGGCTTTGCTCCCCCGAAAGTGCCTGGTGCCAAGGGATCTATGGAGGTTAGCTCAGTTGGTTAGAGCATGGTGCTAATAATACCAAGCTTTGATCCCTGCATGGGCCATTCACTTAACAGTGGGACTCGATGATCCCTGTGGGTCGCTTCCAACTCAGAATATTCTGGGATTCTGTGACATCCCGCTTAGCCCGGGGCAGGCGGTGCCTCCGGAGCTGCCCCTCGCACCCCACCTCGGGCTCTTTCCCTGCTCCTCCCTCTCCTCGCCCGGCGGGAACAAGGCTGCTTTCAGGAGCGGGTGTGGGTGGCGAGGGCCTCTAGCCCTTTAAGAGGGAAAATTGGTTTTGTAATCTGAGCGAATTTCTCCTTTCTGACAGGCGGGAGAAGTTACAGGTCCCTCCCTCGCTCCGCTTTATTAAATATAGTAGTAGCGGGAGCCCTCGCCTGGAAGCGGGCGCCGGCCGAGGTTGTGCCGTCCCGGAGCCCTCGCCGCTGCTCCAGCCCCGGGGGACACGATGGGTACCCGAGGTGGCATTGCCACGGTGCTGCTGCTGCTGCTGGCCGGCCACCCCCAGGCCCTCAGCGCGGGACCCCCGGCCGGAGGTGAGTCCCGTCCCTCCAGCCCACCCGAGAGCGAAGGGTGGGAAATCCTGCGGGACACGGCTCCTGGGAGAGCTGGGAAGCAGCGGGGAGCGCTGTGGACATGGGTGACCAATGGGTGCGGGCTGTCCCTGCCCAGGGTGCGGGGGGCCTGTCGCCAAGCTGGCAGGAGCACGGTGCTGCCTGTTTTGGGGCAGGGTGTTTGGGGAAACTGAGGGTGGGAGAGGGGCGGCTCGCCCACCGTGGCTCGCAGTGCGGTGGGTACCTCTCTGCGTGCTTTCCGCAGGGGCACACGCAGATGTGCTGCAGTGTGGGACGGGGCTCGGAGTAGCCGCGGGGCTTTGGCCGGCGCCAGGGGCAGCCGGCGGGAGAAAGGCACCGTCGCTGCCCCGCCAAGCCCGGCGCCACGGGGAGGGAGCACGCCAGCCCTCCCTGCCCATGTTTGGCCTTGCCTCGGGAGCGTCTGCGAGGGCAGCCCTTCTTCATCCCTGGAGCGGGGGCTTGGCGGCAAGGAGGGAGCTGGAGCGTTTGCAGGGTGTGTGGCAGGGGCTGCTCCGTCCGGCTGTTCTGTGCATTTGCGTGGCCGGTGGCCTGGGGCGAGGAGTGTTGGGGCTCACGTCTCCCACCAGCACAGCCCCAGAGGGGTGTGGGACCACCCCAGGCGTGACAGGGCACTGGGGACCAGCTGGGGCTGAGGGTCCCCGCCATGGTGCCACAGGGCTGGCAGCTGCACAGGGTCAGAGCTGGGCAAAGCAATTACTGCAGGACAGAAGTGGGGGATTTATACCCAGTTTTCCCCATGAAGCAGCCAGGTTTGCCCACCCAGCTCTTGGCATGGATGTGTGTCCAGTCTCAGCATCCTGACAGCCGTCCCACAGCCCTGCTCCCTCCCTGCTCCCTCCCCTGCTCCGTGATGCTCAGAGCTGCCATGGTCTCAGCCTCAGCAGGCTCTGCAGGTCTGGACTGGGGTCTCATTCCACTGGGACAGGTCTGGCCCTCCAAGCTGTACCTGGCATCTGACTGAGCACTGCCCCAGTGGCATCTGCAGCTTTGAAAGTGAAGGGAATTTAAAAAGCATTTTTATGTCCTAACTCACCCCAAAAATAATATATCATTTCACTGAGCAGTTTCTCTTCCCCAAACTTCCCCCTGGGGACCAGGACTCTGACCAGTAGTGAGGCAGGAGCTTGCTCCCAGCAGTTCCAAAAACCTCCAGTCTTTTGCTTCCCAGCCATCTTCTGCATCCCAGCCTGTGTCAGTGCAAGGAGGAGGATGATCCCAGAGCCCAGCCTTGTGACCCTCAGCACTTACAGGGCTGCTGTTGGTCCCTTGTCATCCCTGTTCCCTCCCAGAGAGCAGGTGGCCTCTGGGACATGCTCCTTTCATTACCTTAGGCCTTGTTCTTTCTATTTTTTGTCACGCCCCAAAATAGGAGGGTGCCTGGCAAGCTGAGTGGAAAAAAATCCCTTTTGTTAATGAACAGAGTGGCCTCCTTCCTCCCAGCCCTGACCTTTTCATCTCGGGATGGGATTTCCCCACATGGATCTGTTGCTTGCGCCATGTCCAGGATGGGTCCAAGGGCTGCCCTGGCAGTCCCAAACTCTTTCGTGGTGAATGGGCTGGAGAAACCCCCAAAAGAGCCCATGGCTTTCACTGACACCTGCCAACACCCCCAGACTCCCCCCAGGTAACTCCCCCCATGGCTGTAACATGGCTCTGGGGATCAATGGGCATCTCCCTGGCATCAACATGCGGGGCTGGGGAAGAAAAGGGGGTTTGCACCCATTTTGCAGTTCTGGAGACTATTTCTGCACTGGGCTGAAACAGATGTGCCAGCTGTGACCCTGGGTCTGGGCAGCAACTTGCCACAAGCCCCCTGCAGTTGAGAACATCCCTGCTGAGACCAGGAGCACTCATTCCAGGTGTTCCCATGGGCTTCCCACCTTGGGACATCCCTGTGTCTCCATCAGGGAGAGCCACAAGCAGCATGCTGAACACGGGGTTGAGGTTTTTGGGGGTGAAGCCTGTGTTTTGTGTTCCCTTCAAGCTCAGGTTCAGGAACCCGGGGCTTCCTGCCCAGCCCAGCATGGGAAGAGTCATCATGCACTTCATCAAATACAGGATTATACCAAAAAGAAGTAACACTCATAAAACTTGTCCTCTTGACATCAGAGTGTGAAGCTTTAGTAAACTGTTTTCGACAGCCTGGCTCCCCTCCGGCTCCCAGCGAGGTCACCCACAGGCTGGGCTCCCCCTTTCCCGAAATCCTTGTTACTGGAGGTTTGGAATGAGGGGAGAAGAGAGAATTGGTTATGTGGATTCCCCGTGAGCAGCATTCACCCCAAGATTTCAGCAAGTGGGTGCCAAAAATGTGACACCCTCCAAAATTTAGGTGGACCCCAGAAGCAGTGATGGGGTCCTGGGGAGGTGAGTGGGATACTGGCTTGTCCGGGATACCTGCCCATGGATAGGGAGCAGCGTCTGCCCTGGGGTATCCATGTAGGATCCCTTCTGCCTTCTTCAGGTTTCTCAGCTCCATGGAGCCACCTCGTCTCTTCCTTTCCTCCACTTTTGGAAATCTGACTGATTTATTCAAACTTTCTTTCTTATGATCGCACCACATGTTTTAAGGTCATAGCTCAAAGCAGCTGGAAAAGTTTCCAGCTGATGGGAAAGAACAGGAAAAATGCTGAAAAGGGGGGAGAACACAAACTGGTATCGTGGGAATCGGGGAGGAATATTCTTGTCTCACTCTTATATTTAGCAACGGAGGGCTGTGGGCAAATATATAATAAGCGCATTCCTGCAGGATTGCAGGACAGGGTTAAGCTCACCCCGAGGAGCTCGCGTCAGGTTGAAGGCTGGACAGGAACAGGGCCTGGGAGGCGAGAGTCTGCGTGCCTAAATAAAGCTCAAAGCACAGACTGTTCGCAATGGGCGTTGGCCCAGCCCAGTCTCGGCTCCCCGGGGCTGCTCCCGTGGCCCTTTCCAGGTGCTGGGCTCGGCTTGTCTCCTTTTTGAGAAGCCAGCTTCCCCGAGTGTTAGCATCACCCCCAGCCTTCGGCTGGGAGACTCCTGCAAACTCCTGTGCACTTCCCAGCTCTCACCGGGGCATCCCAAGCCTCGTTTGCCACCAGCCCCTTCATCACACCGTATCTCCAAACCCTCTGGAGACACAAAGAAAGGAAGGTGTCCATCAGAGCTCCCTCATTCTCAAACCAGCCCTTCCCCGAGCTGTCTCCATCGTGCCCTGCGCTCGGTTGGACATTGCCGTGCTGCACGGGGATGGGACACCCCTCAGACCTTTTGTGAGGTAAACAGACCAGAATAAGGGAGGTCGAGTTTTTATGTTATATTGACCAATATAGCAGAATATTGTTAGATATTGTTATATGAGGATCATTTTTCTTCTGTTATATTGGTAGAATATTAATATACTCTATAAAGTGTATTCTAAATACATTCTATAAAGTCGGAGACCCTTTCACAAAGCCTTTGCTTTGCAAAGCAGAGCTGAGAGTCAGGGCAGCATTGGACACTGCAAAGCCAGGCTAAAATCCAGAGGAGCAGGACTGCTGTGGATCTTCCCCACCCCAGGATAGGGACCATGAAGGTTTGCTGCCTGATTTGTCACCCATTACCAGTCGTTTATCCCCAGGACAGACCAAATAGGGCCTCTCAGCTGGCATCAGGGTGGGGTGGGAGATGTTTATGCCCTGAGCTATGGATCCAAGAGGGTGATAAATTCCCATTTTCCATCCTTCTTCCCCGGGGTGTGTCGCCCATTGCGCACGGCTCCGGGCAGTACCTCTGGGAGCTGCCCTGTGCCCAAGGGCTGCGCCTGGCTGCCTGACAGCCGGACAGAAGGCGGCCGGTGGCAGACGGAAAGCAGTCCGGAGAAGGCTGGGCACTGCCAAAAATTGCTGGGAGTGGAGAAAGTCATGGGGCAAACGGCGTGGTTCGGAGGTGGCCGGGCCCGTCACGTGCCCCCAGACACAGAGACAGAAAAGCAGCGTTCGCCCATCGCCGTGACTCACTGGCTGGGGAAGGAGCCGTTGTGAGCTGTGAGTCAGCTCGGGACGGCCCTGTGAATCCCCGCTGCTACTTTTGCCCAAATCTTGGCTTTCTGGAGGTTGTTTTTCCTCTTTGCTGCAGGCAGGCGAGGGAGGAGGGTTTGGAGTCACCAACTGCTTGCGGTGCCGTCCTCAGCCATGTTGATGGGTGCTCCCCACTCTCTGCTATCTCATGACCCTCGCTTGGTGCAGCGCTGGCAGAAAGAGGGGCGGGCAGCAGGAATTTCCCATCCCTTTCCCAGCCTCGGGCTGGGCTTCAGACGGGCTTCAAGGTTTTCAGCATCCCATCCCACAGAAATTTCTGAGCCCACCGGGGTCATTTCCTCTGGGAGCTTGGGAGAAGAGACGGAAGTCTTGGCCCGAGGTGGATGTGGCTGAGAAAGCCCTGCAGCCCTGGGAGGGGATGTGAGCACCCGCTTCCACACCCCCACAGCCCCCCCCGCCAGCCATGCGTCCCCCCCGTGCTACAAATAGAGCAGGCATTTATTTTCTCTATAAACATCACCCCGGCGGGTGTTTCTCATGGATGGAAAAGTCAGGGCGTAACAGGAGTGGGGAGGGGGAGGCAGGCCAGGGAGGGGAACCTCTGGAAGGATGGGGGAAGAGGAGAGAAGAGGAGAGGGCAGAGCTTTCAGCTCTAGAAGGAGGAGGGAAAAAGAAAATACTAATTTTCTTTGCAGACAGTTTAGCATGTCAGCCCCAGAGGAACAAAAAAAAAATCCTCTCTTTCCCCCATCCACACTGCAAACCCCCATCTCTGTCCATGGAGACACTTTTCTCTGCCCCTCACAGCACTCAGCATCACCAAAAGCTCATCCTGGCCTTGGTCCTTGGTGCCCTGTGAGTGCAGGGTGCTGGGGGTGCTGCCTTACCAGCACAACTAAAGCTGAATCACCCCAATTCATATATTTGACACCACAATTTCGCGTTTTAACATCTCTGTTAAAACATTTCCCCATCCCCGAGCACTGGATGCCTCAATTAAGGCAAGCAGGTAGCTTCTGGCAAGGTTCCAACACTCCCGCTCGTGCTCATTCTTCCCCCACAATTTTGCCTGATAACGCCCCCCATCCCGGCCCGCCAGGAGCCACTTGACACCAGCGAGGCTGGGAAACGTCAGAGCCGGGGAGGCTGGAGACGGGCCCCTCTCCAGCGGCGGCTGCCGGGCTGTTTGTTGACACCAGGCGAGAATCTCTCCGGTAACATCAAGCCATTCCAGGCATGTCTGTGAGCATCCCCTGGCCTGGCTCCTCCAATCTCCCCGCCAGCTCCTTCCCCTCACTGGGTCTGGGAAGGAGCTTAGGAACACGCGCTGGCTCTGCTGGGCAGGCGGGGATGGGATCCAGGGACCTGCGGGTGGGATGTGCACCCAAGTGCCCCATTCCCCAACAACCCAGACTCCTCCAGGATCCTCCGGCTCCTCCAGCACGGGGCTGGCTGGGATTGTCCCCTCGTATGCCACCACATGCCCTTCTGCAGCTCTGCAAGCTTTTCCTCACTGGCTGGGAAGCAGCTGGGGTAGGGAACACAGAGGGAGCGGGTGCCAGGACGTGCAGGGTGGAGCTCGAAAACCTGCCAGCCTGTGAGACAGGGGAAGAGGGCTTGGGAGAGAGAAAAAGAAAGAAAAAATAGAATAAAACCCGGCTTAGAATGGTTTGGAAACCATGTCCTCTGGGGCTGATACAATATTTCCAGGCCAACTTCTTCTGGCAGCAGGAGCCTGAGTGAGCCTGAGTCACGCTGCAGGGGACGGCACAAAAGGCTCATTGAGCCTCCCGCTTCCCCAAATCCTCCCACTTTCTCCCCCTGCTTCACTTCCCAGGGCAAACAGTCCAAACACTGCTTCCAGCTCGGGCTTATTCCTTAAATCCCTCCGGAGCCATTAAGCCACCCATCGTTAAAAGCTCTTCATCCTTGCTCCTGCTCGTGCCAGGCTTAGAGGGTGCTCGCTCCGGGGGCGCATCCCCCAGCTTTTCCCAAAAGCATCGTGACCTTTGTGGGGGGTTTCAGGCTGGCTCCCAGCTCCTTGCCCTCCCCTCCATGGCTCTACATCTGGCCAAGCAGGAGAGCTCAGGAAATACCATCGGCTTTAGGGCTGTGCTTGAATCATCGTAAAACCATGCTGGATAAGTGATGGAGCTCTGCAGCTCCAGCCAAGCCTCCTGGACCCTGCTCTATGGCCTCCAGCTATCATGCCTCCTAATGCTGCTCCGTAAGGACAGGGAAGGCAGGCAGGAGCGGGCACCGGCGCTGGGTGGGGGTTGGGGGCTGGCAGGACACGGGAGGGTACAACCAGCCCCCTCCCAGGCAGCACAGAATTAGCAGGGGGCATGTTTTCATGTTTTCCCCTGACCGCGGAGTCCGTGGGCTGTAAAAAGGCTGTTTTTCCCCAAAGCTGTCAGGCAGGAGGCTGGGGAAGGCGAGCGGAGAGCAGCTGGCCGGGGAACGGGGGAGAGGAACTCAATGAATAAACACAGGAGGAAGGGTTCAAAGCAGCCTGGTGCAGACGGAGGCCACCGGGGTGGGATGGAGGCGAAGCAAAGCACCGCTGGCCAGGACTCTCCTCCCACGCCCAAAACAAGGGTGATGGCACTTCTGGTGGTCGGCAGCCCTGTGAAGGTGACCAGCCGCGGCTTTTCTGGTGGTTTCTTGGGTGCTGCTTTCCAGCAATCTCTGCTGGCCAGCACTCCTGGAAAGCACCGGCCCCCGGGAGCCCTGCCGTGAGGGAGGGCCAGATGGAGGGTGGGAGGCGAGAACCAGAACACTCGTTCCCGTTGCTGGGGCTGGAAAAGCACACACAGCCCTGGCTCAGGATGTGAGAGCAGCAGTCACTGGAATCACTGAGAGTGGGGATAAAAAGAAAAAGTCCTCCAACGTGCCAGGAGCTATCACAGCAGGGATGGGTCTGTGCCCATGACGCCCCATCCCGTAAATCTTGAGACAGAACCCCAAGCTTTCCTGGGGCAGGCACAAGGGGACTGTGCTGTGATCCCAAGGTCCCCACTGGGTTTGAATGCCGCCGCTGCAGACTAAACCCAGCTCATCTCCATTGCACTGGGGTTTCTTTGCTGTGGAGACCCAGATGGGTGCTCAGCTCGGGTCTCAGGGCATATCTGAAGGCAGCCGCCCCCCATTTGTCCCCCCGGCACCCCCTCCTCCCAGCAAAGCCCCAGCCGAAGCCGAGGGCCACTGTGTTTGCCTTAACCTCCTTGCGAGCTGCTCATTTCCTTCCCCGGCCATAAATAAAACCACACCGTAAAACGAAGAGAATGTGGAACATAATGAAGCCTTTCTCCAAAAGCCCATTGGATCCCTTCCTCCCGTGGCCCCTCCACCCCATGTGGAGACAGGGGCCCAGCCCAGCCCCAGCTCCGGGGGGCTGCAGGTCCCATTGGGCATCACAGAGCCAAGCTGGGGACAAGGAAGCCTAAGCCCCCAGGACCACCCACGGCGTTGGCAGGAGGCTGGTCCTGCCCACCCTGCCTGCGCTGGGAGTGGGACGGGAGCCTTATGCACACACTACGGGGGGAGCAGGAGGGGATCGAGCTGCTGAGCAGCATCCCCAGGGCTGGGCAGCCGCCCCCGAGCCCCCCCAGCGTTTGCATCCCCCTGAACCCCTCTGATGTTCATATCGCCCCAGCTCCTCTGGTACTGGCATTCCCCTGAACCCCTCCAATATTTTTATCCCCTGAACCCCTCCGATGTTCACATCTCCCTGAATCCCTCCAGTGTTCACATCCCTCAGCCCCTCCGGCGTTTGCACAGCGGGTGGGTGCAGTACAATGGGGCTGGCAACCCGTGACCTCACTACCTTAGAAGTAATTTAAATTAAAAAAGCCAAGCCCAAACAACTCAGAGGGCCTCAAAACCAGCTCCTGATGCTGCGGAGAAGGAGTGCAGCAGGCTGCCCTTGGGGCGGCCCAGCAGCACCCCAGCAGCAGGCACAGCGCCGGCACGGGGGCCGCTTGTTGGCACAGGGAGGCGGGCAGGAAGGAGGGCAGCCGGCGGGCTGGGCTGCACCAGTGGCCGCACAAGCCCGGGGCTGTTCGGGCAACAAGGAGCTTTCACTCCCCGGCTGTTTTTCCACCGTTGGAAAACCGGTGTGGCCGGGGTGGGAAGCGGCTGCAAACACAGGGAGTCTTTCAGGGGGGCGCGTGTGTCTGCACGGGGCTCTCCTGGCACCCGCTCTGGTCATTAAAGAGCTACTTTAATGAATTCCAGTCCCCTCCCTGCAAATACAGCCGGCCACCGGCCCTGGCCCCCACCTGCCCCACCGCAGCCTGAATGGAGCCTTGTTGAGCATCCAGCCCCTCCCCGGCTCCACACCCCTATCCCCAGGCAGGGTTTGCTCCGCTCCTTCCTCCTCAGCCTCAGCATCCTTCTGTGGCCGGAGCAATGGGAGACCCTGCAGCCTCTCCGGGACTCGGCTGTACCCCAGACACGCCGATGCACCTCCTCCTGCACACCCGAAATGCAGCTGGCTGTCCTGCGGCAGGGCAGGGATGTCCCACGCTGGGGCAGGAGCCTTCGGGAAGGGCAGCATCCACGCACCAGCTCACATGCCCTTCCACACACCCAGGAGACGTCTCCCTGCTCTGAAAACCCTTCGTGTCCAGTGCCGGTTCTCTCTGAGCTGAGCTTTCTGAGTGCTTCCCTTTGCCTGGGCCTGGAGTTGGCTCCTTCATCCTCCTACGTGCTGGGAAGGAGGTGGGAGAAGTTTTTGTGCTGAGATGTGTGTTAAAACACAGAGGAGAGCCCAAAACGGCCTTGCTGTGCCCCAAGCACTCCAAGAGCCCCCAGCCCAGAGCCCCCTGAGTGGATGGGGATCGCTCCAGCCTCTGCTCCCCCAGCCGTAAAAGTCCCTGAACACCAAAATTCAGCAACTGGAGAGGCCAAACAAGCCGTGTTTTCAGCTGGAGGAGCAGGGGAAGAGGGCCAAGGCGTCCCGGAGCCGGCGCGTGGCCGGCGGCTGGGGCGGATGCCGGGGCAGTGCCGGCTCGCACAGAGCCCTCGCTTGTTTGCCGGCCCCAGGAGCAGCCCAGCACACCCGGGGCCTCGCTCCCAGACCCTGCCTTAGAGCTTTTGGCTCATCTCCTTGTTTTTTTCAACGCAAAAAAAACCCCCAAGCCCGAGTGACACTGCAGTCTCTAATCTGCTGGCTGCTGGCTGGCTGCTCGGAAACTGTGACGGAGGCTCCTCTCGCCTCGTCAACGCCTTTCAATCGTCTTGGCAAGGCACGGATGGTGATTTCCTGTGGGATGCAGCAAGCTGGGAATGTCAATTGTTTTTATCCGGGGGCGAGTGGGACATCCGGGGTGTCCACTCCGACCCATGGCCAAGACATGGGGACCTGTTGCTCCCCCTGACAGGAGAGGAGGGGCCACCTTGGGCATCTGCATCCAGGGACGAGGGGCACAACACCACTATGGTACGATCATGACATCCTTAAATCACTTGAGGTAGGTGCTTTTGGGGCATGGGGACTCATCCTCATGGAATGACCCCAGCATACTCACCTGAACCTGCCCACAGATGGGAATGGGTGCCTGGAAGTTCCTGCTTGCTCCAAGTGATGGACTAGGACCTCCTGTCCTACAGACACTCCTCCAGAGCAAAATGCATTTGAAAAAAAAAACCCAAAACCAACATTTTCTCTGTCTTTTCCAAAGTGGAGGGCAAGGAAGGTGGGAGATGGAGGTGAGAAGCTGCAGGTCCCTCGTGAAAGTGAAATGTCACAGGCTGAGTGGCGTTCACATCCTGGCTGGGCTGATGACAGAGGAGAGTGGCCCTGAAATAAAGCAGGAATTTGGGAAGACAAACAGCAGTAACTCACATTGCTCTGCTGCTGGAGAAAAATCCCAGCACCTCCTGGATCTGGGCAAGGGTCCTTCCTCCTCCTCAACAAACAGCACCACTCCCCTAGGCATCTGCACCTCTGGGAGCTTTTTATTAGTAGTATTTTATGAGAGAAGAAGAAAAACATTTCTGGCAGCTCTGGGAGAGTGAAGGCAGGACAAAATGTGCTGGCTGCAGGAGCTGGTGCCCCTTGGCACACTGGAAAACAAGCTGGTCTTGCTGGAGCAGCCCCAAACCATCATCCCCAGCCCCTGGGCTGGCATGGGAGCTGCTGGTGGGTCCAGCCCAGCCAAGCGTTCCCTCCGTGTGAGAGCAAGTGCTCAGTACCCATCTGAAAAACACATTTTTTGAATTAGGGGAAGCCACTAAAATGTAGCAAAATCCCAGTGGGGGCTGGAGCATGGAGCACGCACGGGGAACCTCGACGGGAGCCAGCACATAATGTACATGGATGTCTCCAGGGACCATATGTGCACACATGTGTGCCTGTGGTTGTGCAAGGAGGGACAGGAAAACTCCCTTTTCCACTGTGCCACGTCGCTCCTGCTCACCAAGCCCCAGGACAAGGCGGTGCTGAGAGCCCCAGCACCCACCACCCTTGGCCACTGGGCAAGGCTGGTTTTGCTGGGACCACGGGAAGGAGGGAGCAGGTCAGGGAAGGACAGAGCCCTGCAAAGAACAGCACAGCTCCTCTGAGTCACTGGCTGGGCTGAAGAGGACAAGGAAGCCAAAGTGCCCCGTGCCAGCAGCAGGCACGAGGGCCAGGGAATGAGCAGGCACCCTGACAGCCTTGCCCTGGGCTGGGCAAAGGGCTTGGTGTTACTGCAAAGGGCAGATATTTCCATGGTGCCATTTCCTCCCTGTCCAGAACGGGTGGGGTGATGGTCCTTGCAACACTCACGTCATCCTCCCAGACCGCAGGGGAAAGCTGAGGCACTTTTTTCTGCTGCCAGTGGCAGGAAATGATTTTTTGTGGTGTCCTGGACAAGGAGGACTCCCATTCCCAAAGGGCTCAGAAGAGCATCCCCCACACGGGGCACTGCAGGGCTCAGCTCTGAAGAAAATGTGAAAAGCTAAACCAGAGTGCTCCAACTCTGTCCCTGCCAGGCCAACCTTTGCCATCACCTCTACAGATGGTCCCCTTCCAAATGCCTCGGTGATTCTGCTGTCTTGCTGGGCTGGGTTTTCATTTGCTGTACCACCCTGTGAGCAAAGCCTGCATTGCCCATTCCCACCTTAGTCATCTCCACAGAAATTTGGGCAAGAGGAAAATGCAACCAGGGAAGCAGTTGTAACAGCAGATGTGAGTGTTTATACCCAGACCTCGCTGTGCAGAAGATTGGTTTCACCCCAGCATCCAATGTCCACCCCTGCCTCCTCCAAAAGAGATGAGGGGCTGGAACCCTGAAAGCCAAATTCCTATCCTTGTTTGCCCCTGGCACCTCAGCAAGACAGATCTAGGATCCCAAACCTAAGTGTAGGTTGGCAACTGGGTGTATCTGATAAGTGCTCTAGTAAAGCATAACAGGAAAACTTCACACATATAAACTCCAGCAGAGCCTGTGACTACACATGGACTGAAAATGTGCATTTCCCCCCTGTCCCTGACATATCCTCCCCAAACATTTCCAGCTTACAGGGCTGGAGTGTTTATGCTTAAGCACAGAGTTTTGCCGCAGGCTGAGCTGGAGCCAAGCAGGATGGGTGGCTGCATGCCCCAGCCACACACATTTAACATGTGTGAGATGCACATGCATGCATTGAGTCAGCTAAAAACTAAAAGCGCTCTAAAATTAAGCCTCGCCGCTCCCTGTACTCTTAATCCTGTCCTCTCCCGCCTCTGCCCTGTGACACAGTCTGTCATTTCATGACCACATGCCATTGAGCTGAGTCCTCCAGGGCTGATGTATACTGGGTGTTGAACACGTTCCAGCTGCATCTCCAGGCGCCCACTTCAAGCCGAGGTTTCCGTACGCTCTCACATCCACGTTTGAATCACTGGCACTCACGTTTATTCCTCCAGCACTGAGGAGAAATGCAATTTCTTTAATCAGAAGGTGGTGAGGCCTTGGCACAGGGTGCCCAGACAAACTGTGGCTGCCCCATCCCTGGAAGTGCTCAAGGCCAGGTTGGACAGGGCTCGGAGCAACCTTGTTTAGGAGATAATGGAAAATGTCCCTGACTGTAGCAGGGGGCTTGGGCTAGATGAGCTTTAAGGTTCCTTCCAACCCAAACCCTTCTAGGACACCTCTAGCAAAATCAGCAAAACAGATTCCCCCAAGCGTCTTTCTAGGCTGCTGGGCTCCAGCAACCTGTCAGATGGCAAACAAGGGAAGGGCTGATGGATGGGCTTTGGAGGCTCCATAATCACAGCATCCACCCAGACGGTGCTTGCAGGAGGTGTCCTTCCCTGCCTGACCTTTCTCCCTTTTCTCCCCAGCCTCTTTCTTTGGCGACAGCTTCGTAGAGATGCCGCTGGCAGACGCCTCACGCACGGTGCGGCTCCACCTGCAGCTGTTCACCAGCCAGGGGAATGGGCTGCTCTTCCTGGCTGCCGGCCAGCCCGACCACCTCCTGCTCCAGCTGCAAGCTGGCCACCTGCAGGTCAGCATCCCAGCACCCCAATCCTCTCCCCAGGCTGGGGTCTCTGTGTCATGGCTTCATCCAGTGTGAGGATGAAGGGGCAGCCCAGCCACCAGGACCCCTGACAGGGAACACCAAGAGTACAGGAGGAGAGTGGGCATGGTCTTGGAAAATTTGGTTATATACAGAGAAACAGGCTCCATCTGGGGAAGCTCCCCACCCACTGCCTGGGTGATGCTGGGGGTGGTCATGGGGACACCCAGACACTGGCACCCTGTGTGCACTGCGTGGTGAGACACGGTGCACAGCACCCTCAGGTGTGAGGAGGTGAGACAAGAGGATCCAGGGAAAGAAGAGATCTCCCTTGTCCCAGCTGGAACATGGGAAGCAATCAAGACAGAGGAATAAAATTCCCTGCTGTGGTTATGGCAACAGGCATCCACCATGAAGGAAAAGAGCGGGGAGCATCCGAGGCACACATCCTGCCTCTCCTGCAGCCTGGGCTGGGCTACCAACCACATTAAACCAAAGCAGAAGAGCAAGTGAGCTGCTGGCCAGAGGTGTCCCTAATGCAGACCATGTGTCCCACCAGCTAACCCTCTACTTAGGCAGGCTCCAGGCTGCTGCCCACGAGGAGCAAAGCCTGCTATTTCCCCTGCCAGTTCCCAGGGAAAGGGCTGGAAGCAGCCCAGGTTGCAAGGATGGAGGGCAGTGGGCGAGATAGCACAGGGAAGGAGGAGTCAGAATCCGGCAGGGCTACTCTGTGAGGGGAGAGGAAAAGCCCAGCTGTGGGACAGGGAGATGGAGGACTCCAGCCCTGAGACTGGGGTTTGCTGAGAATGAGTGAAAAAGGAGAGAAATTCAGAGAGCAGGACAAAGAGGGCAGGTCCATAGGGAGGATGAAGAAGGAGCACATCCAGAGGTGGAGGAGTGAACTGAGGGACCAAAATCCTTGAGAACACCTGGGTGTGGGTCCATGCTTCAGCAGGTATTTCTGGAAGGTGGGGAGGTCTCACTTGAGCTGAGGATTTTGTGTCTTTCCCTGCAGGCCAGGCTGCAGTTGGGCTCGGAGGAGGTAACCTTGCAGTCCCCAGCAGGGCTGCAGCTCAATAACCTGGCAGTGCACGATGTGGAGCTGCTGGTGGAAGATGGCAGGATGACACTGACCACTGATGGCCTCTTCAACAGCTCCGCAGACATCGCAGGGCCAGCAAGGGAGCTGGACATCCAGTATGGCCTCTATGCCGGCGGGACAGGCAGCCTGGACTTGCCGTACCTTGCCGAGGCCAGCCCTCCCTTCAGGGGTTGTCTTCACTTGGTGACATTCAACGGCCTGGATGTTCTCTCCCGTCTGTCTGCCGATGGCAGCTCCAAGACCTTCCACCATGTCCAGGAAGGGTGCAGCACACAGTTCTCTGCAGAGCCTGAGGACCCATTTGGGTTCCCCGGGCCACACTCCTACATTGCTTTCCCCACATGGGATGCGAGGCAGGAAGCAACCATTGAGTTTGTGATAACGACGAGCATCACCCAGGCACCCCTCATCTACCACGCAGGGCTGGAGAATGACTTCTTCTACCTGGAGATCTCCAACGGGCGCCTGCGAGGGTTTGTGGAGAAGGGAAATGGAGTCATTGTCCTCCACAACAATGTCTTCATCAGTGACGAGCAGCAGCACTACGTCAAAGTCCACACGGACATCCACAAGTTTGAGATACTGATAGATTACTATGCTTCATCCACATCCAACCGGGGCATCAACAACTACCTGGACCTTCAGGGAAACCTCTTCATTGGTGGTATGGATGAAAAAGCTTTGCAAAGGCTGAGGGAGCACCATCTTTCTTTCATCTCATTGTGGACCATGACCAACCACTCGTTCGTTGGCTGCTTGGAGGACCTGCGAATAAACCTGCAGAGGAGGAGCCTGCAGGATGCCGTGATCACAAAGGACATCACAGCAGGCTGTGGGAAGCAGGACCACTACTGGGACTATGAGGAGGTGTATGAGCAGGATGAGGCATCCACCTCCCCACCTCCAAATGTCTTTTCGGGAGCACCAGGCCTGGTGGTGGAACCGTGCCGGCCTGACAGCAGCTTCCCACCCGCCTTTGCCAACATCAGCAGGCTGCTGCACGTCAGCCCCCTCATCGTCTCCGAAGGGGGCATGGCCTACCTGGAGTGGAAACATGCCCAGCCAACGGTAGATTTGAGCCTGGCCAACATCCGTCAGTCCCAAATCCTTTTCAGCATCACCAATGACCCCAGGCATGGCCAGCTGGAGCTGGACATTCCTGGGTCCAGGAGCAGAAGGAAGTTCACCTTGTTAGACATCGTGAATCACAAAGTCAGATACATCCACGATGGCTCCGAGGGGCCCATGGACCAGCTGATGCTGGAGGTGACAGTGACCACCCAGCAAGGGGTCCCAGAGTGCCTGCGGCAGGGGCAGGTGTACCTGCTGCCCATCATGATCAACCCCGTCAATGACGCCCCACAAGTGATCTTTCCCCATGGGAACCAGATGACAATCCTGAAGCACACACGGAAGCACATGACCACCGACATTCTGCAGGTCCTGGATGATGATTCATCCTGCGATGACCTTGAATTCCAGCTGCACGGTCAGCAGATGGAGGAGGGTTATGTGGAGTTAGACTTCCACCCTGGAGTGCCCATTGAGGAGTTCTCCTGCAGGGACCTGGAAGCTGGCAATGTAGTCTATGTGCACCAGGGTGGGACAAACTTACAGCTCACCTTGCAGGTGAGCGATGGCACAGTCCCGAGTCCCATTGCCACCCTGAGGATCCTCGCCATTGATCCTGACATCCGCCTGCTCAATAACACCGGCCTCTCCCTCTCCCAAGGAGGGGCTGCACGCATCACCACAGCCAATCTGTCAGTGGAGACGAATGCAGTGGAACAACGGGTCTCCATCCTGTACGTCCTCACGGAGCCCCTGAAGTATGGTGAGGTCCAGAAGCAAGGGAGCGTGGGAGGGGAATGGAAAAAAGTCGAGTCTTTCCACCAACAAGACCTGGAACAAGGGCGCATCCAGTATTTTAGCACAGACTCAGAGCACCGGCTGGAAGACAGCATGGAGGAGGTGAGATTCAAAGTCCAGGTGGGGCAGAAGCTCTTGTCAAACAACACCTTCCTCATAAGGATTAAAAGAGCCACCATTAAGATGAGGACCATGGCTCCCCTCCAGATGAAGAATAAGAGGCACAGAAATATCACCAGCAAGGAGCTAGAGGCAATGCTGGAAGATCCAAACTCTGCCCCAGTTCCCTTCCACTACATGATCATCCAGGCTCCCAAAAAGGGAAACCTCGAGCTGCTTGGCAACAGGCTGACCGAAGGCTTTGGATTTACTGAAGATGACCTGCAGGGAAACCACCTGAGCTACAGCGTGACCATCAGGAACTCCCAGCAAGCTGAGGACTTCTTCCAGTTCCGCGTCCACACTGGTGAGCAGCACTCACCTGTCTATACCTACAGAATCAGCATTGGTGGGGACCCTGATGCACCAACTTTGACCAACGTGCTCCTGACCGTGCCAGAAGGTGGACAGGCCATCATCTCCAAGGATCACTTGTTTGTGCAGAGTGTGAACAGCATGGACTATGTCTACGAGGTGATTGAGGGGCCAGCACATGGGAGGTTGGCCTGGGCTGCGTCCCACAGCTGGGCCTCCAGAGAGGAGATCACGGAGTTCACCAACGATGACATCCTCCAGCGCCGGTTGCTGTACCAGCACGATGACTCCGAGACACTGGAGGATGATATCCCCTTTGTAGCCATCAGGCAGGGTGAGGGCAGCACCGAGCCTGAGGCTGAGGAGGTGAGGGGCGTTTTCAGGGTCTCCATCCAACCCGTCAATGACCACAGCCCTGTCCGGGCAGTGAACAGAGTCTTCAACGTGGTGCGCAATGGGCAGCACCTGCTGACCACTGACGACATTGCCTTCACTGACAAGGACTCTGGCTTCTCTGACGCGCAGCTGGTGCTGGCCAGGAAGGACATCTTATTTGGCAGCATCGTGTCTGTCGATGACAGAAGCCACCAGGTCTATCGATTCACACAGGATGACTTGAGGAAGAAGAAGATCCTCTTTGTCCATTCTGGGGCTGACCGGGGCTGGATCCAGCTACAGGTCTCAGATGGCCTCCACCAAACCACAGCCCTCCTGGAAGTGCAGGCATCAGACCCCTACATCAAAATAGTCAACAACACCGGTCTGGTTATCCAGCAGGGCACCCGAGAGAGCATTGACTCCTCTGTCCTCAGCCTGGAGACCAACATGGATATCAGGTCAGATGAAGAGATACGGTTCCTGATAACCACCCCCCCAAGGTGGGGGACTGTGCTGAGAGGGGAGCAGCCAGTCATGGCCTTCTCCCAGAGGGACCTGCTGGCAGGAGAGATCTCTTACCGCCACAATGGGAGCAGAAACACTCGGGATGAGCTCCAGTTCACTGTAGAAGCAAATGAGGTGGCAGTGGAGGATACACTGGCCATCAGCGTGTTCTTGGATACCCATCCCAGCCCCCTGAGCATAGTCAACCACAAGGAGATCTATGTTTTCCAGGGGGAAGCAGCTGGGATCAAGGAGGAGGACTTACTGGTGAGTATCCCTTCTCTAGTCATTCCTCATGCCTGCATGACTTCCCTGGCCACCCAACCAGGATGGCCACCCATGGGACTCCATTTTACTCCCACCTGCTCAGAGCCAAGGCCTTGTGTTCTTGTCAGGCTTCGCCCAGGGGCAGAGAGGGCTTCAGACATGGCCTCAGTAGGTGGTTCTTGCAGTTCATCCCACAAGCAAAGCTTTGAGGGATTGATTGCACAGCAAGTGGGCTGTGGGGCAGCCCAGCCTCAGTTATGACCCCTCCCACTCATGCCTCGTCTCCCCCACACTCCCAGGTGACCCACGAAGAGATCCCTTCCCAAGACATAGTCTACCTGGTGAGCAGCCCTCCAGCCTCCGGCTTCCTGGCAATGCTTCAGCACAGCCAGGACGTGAACGAGCAGCCCAGCCTGGACCCCATCCAGTCTTTCACCCAGGAGGACATCAACAGCGGCAGAGTCCTCTACCTCCACTCCAAGCCCAACGAGGAGCGTGACCAGTTTGTCCTGGACATCACAGCCCGCAGTGCAGACCCTCTGGAGGGGGTGGTGGTCAGCCTGGTTGTGCTCCCCATCACCGTCCCCTTGGATGTCCACAACATCACAGTGCCAGGAGGTGGCTCTGCCACCCTCTCCTCGGGCATCCTCCGCATTCCCAACGCCTACTACCTGGCTCTCGGCATGGAGTTCAGGGTGCTCGAGCCGCCCCGGTTTGGCACGCTCCTGAGCAGCCAGCGGCCCGAGCAGGGCGGACTGCACAGCTTCACCTGGAGCGAGGTATAGCACCCACGGGCGCCTGCCTGCCCACCATGCTGCTTTCCCTAGGGTTTTGGGGAGAGCCCAGGGGTGGTCTCCAGCCCCCAGCCACAATGGGACATTGGGGAGGGCTGCAGGAGTCTTCTCCCCATCAGAAGGGATGGAAGCGTTTGGCGTGATGGGTTTGCTCTGCACCCCCTGGGGATACGGGGCGGGGATGCAGGCAGAGCACCCATGCTGGGCTCCAGGTCTGCTTCCCACAGAGATCCCACTCCTGTCCCATGGATACACCCCGCAGGGCTGTCCCTGAGCTAGTGGTGAGCTGCCATCATCCTCCCAGGATGGTTCAGGGCCCCCTCCCTAGAGGGGCCGGTGGCCTGTGTCCTCCATGGAGGATCACCTGGCCCTTGCCCCGCAGGTGGAGAACCAGCAGATCCAGTACAGGCAGGATGGCCCCCGATCCCTCACCGACAATTTCACCGTCCTGGCCAACGCCTCCGAGGTATCCCGACAGAGCCAGCCCGGGACCCTCTTCATCACCATCCTGCCCCGCAGCACCAAGGGGCCGCGGCTGAAGGTCAACGCCGGCTTGCAGGTAAGGGTGGGACGCCACGGGGAGGGGCGGCCAGCCCGACGTACGACCACCCTGCACTCCCAGCAACTCGCCTCGGGGAGCTGGGGGTCGGCGGAGCCGGGCTGCCGCCCAGAGGCGGGCCATGGGGAAAGGGGAATGGAGGAGGGTTTTCCCGACGGGGCGAGGCTCTAGAGGAGGCGGAGAGCGAGCTGCCCTCGTGCCCCAGCCCGTCCCGCCCCGCCGCTGATGCGGGGATCGGCCGCGAGGTGGGAGCATCGCCCCGCGGTCCCAGCGCGGCGAGCGCTGCCACGGCGGCAGCAGCGCCTCCGCAGCCCCTGCTCGCGGGATAATCCCTGGCAGCTCCAAGAGCAGCTTGCCCACGTTTCACCAGCTCAGGCTGGACTTACTCAATCACCTGGGCAGCTTTCACACCTCTCTTTACGTCCATCCCAGAAAACGGCAGAAGGGAAGAGGTCTCACCTGCTGCTGAACTCCCACCTTCTGTTTCCAACCCCTCCCTATCCCATTTGGGGTCACTAATGCTAAATTCCAGCAAAGAATTTACTGGAAAACATGGAAGCACAGTCATCCCCCCCACCCCGCTGCACCTACTTTCACTATCCCAGGATTTCCCAGGCTGGCAGCTGGAAAGTGACCAACTCCATGAGGATCATCACACAGTTGCCTTGGGAAGGGTTCTGGGAGCCTGGGCTCTGGAGCAGATGCCCGAGGGGAAGGGGCTGCCCTGCCTATCCCCAGAGACAGCCATTTTGAGGGATACCAGCAAAGTTTGGGAGGTACCCTGAGCCCCAGCTCTGTGCCTGCCCCAGTTTTCCCCCTCCAGCCCAGGAAGTTTCAAGCAAATCCCTTCTGTAGATCTACCTCACCTAGGCCAAAATTCAGGGATAAATTAACCCCTCAGCTGCCAGGCCCATGCCAGCCCCTTTTCCCCACTCCAGACACCCAGTGTAAGCATGGCCTGCCTTCCCTCCCAGCCATCATGCTAAGAATAAGGGTGGAAATACAGAAAAACCTCCTAAAAATAAACTCTGAGGCAGCAATTTGTCTGCCTTTCCATGGGAATCCCTTTGCACCCTGGGAAGAGTAACCACAGCTGCCCAGAGGAGCTCTGGAGCTGGGAAAGGCTTCCTTCCCCCAACGGGAATGATGGGAGAGGCCCAGCCCTGCTGTGTTTGTGCTCTGGTGAGGGATGACTTCAGTGTTTAAAGGTCAAGTCAGGCCCGGGAGAGGGATTGCACAAAGGTTTCCAGGAGTCCTCGCAGGGCTAGGAGACAACAGGATGGGTCTAGACCCCAAAGCGGAACCCCTTGGGAAGGAGCAGCAGTTTTTGGGCTGGATCTGAAGGAAGGATGGCTGAATGCCACCGAGAGAGAGGCTTCCACTGCCACCCCAGAGCACACGGCCACGCTCCCGGCGCTGTTCCGCCAGCTCCCTGCCTGCTCTCCCCGCGAGCAGAGGCGACACGGAGGCTGAGCAAACACAATAAGCCGAGCAAGCGAATGCAGGAGCCAGGCGGAAGGCTTTAATAATTCAGGGAGGATGAGGAGCATGGAGAAGTGGGTCAGCTCCCGTGGCGCAGGCTCTGGGCGGGGAGCGAAGCTACTCCAGCCACTCTGACTGTCCCTTCCCAGCGGACACCGATGCCCTGGGGCTGCCAGTCCCCCCTGCTTTGCCCACAGGGAGTTTTCTTTGGCTCCAAGCCCCCAGTGTGATTGCAATTGCAACTGCTGTGGGTGCTGGGGAGAGGAAGCAGCCCAAAAAACTCAGTGCGTGCACAGTGACGCTCCTGTCCCGGCTGTGTGTCCAGCAGCACTTCCCCCACCCTGCCTCTCCAAAGCTGTGTTTTCCAGCCTGCCTCTGCCATCCCGTGGGGACTGCTGAGGGATTTAATTTCTCTGTCGGCACCCACACCCACTCAAGCAATGTTTTGGGTTAGGCCAGCTGAAAACAGCAGAAAAGAGCTCATCCAGCAGAGCACCTCCTCCAGCGCCTGCCTGAGTGTTGTCTTGCAGATTCCCAAGATGCAGATTTCCAAGAGCCCAGCCTCATGATGCTGTGGGATGCAGCACATCCCACCCCTCCACCCCACATGAGCCACAGCATGGCTCCATCCGTGCACCCCTTGATTTCAAGTCATCCTGAGGGCAAAGGGCAGCTCTGGGCTGTGTGGGCAGAACCTGTTTGGCAGCACAAGATTTATCCCTGTGGTCTGCCAAGATCGAGATACAGCACAGGGTTACGAGCAGGGAAAATTATTGCCTCCAGCTGGAGATGGGACATGCCAGGGCTTTGGGGTGGCAATGTTCCATGGGGAGGGTAGGCACCACTGGATGGGAGGAAGTGGTCCTGGGAAGTTCCACAGTGTCTCTGAACTTGGCCACATACTTGTCATTCCTGGAGGGTTTGCTGGGACAGAGAGCCCTGCCATGGCGGTGTGAGGGGGCGGTGGGATGGGAACTGGGATGGGAACTAGGACGGGAGCAGGAGCGAGGAGAAACACCCAGCCAGGGAAAGACAGGGCTGCTTGTGGTCATTGTGTACCCAGCAGCAGCTTGTGCACCCCACTGGAACCCCTTCCCCTGCAAAGCAAGGTCTCAAAAGCACAGCCCCTGCCCCAGGGCATCATGACCTCTTCCACTTCCAGGACCTGGGGAAACTGAGGCACCCTTGCCCTCCAGCACATGCAGTGCAGAGGCACAGACCCAGCTGTGTGGCACGTGCTGGCAAACACGGCAGTGGTGATGCAGGGCTGGGAAGAGGCCAGATGATGGAGGCGTCACCCGGGACGCAGACAAGGCGCCCTTGTTGGGCTGGGATGTGCTCTGGCACCCGGCAGAATGGCTTGAACTGGGACGGGAAAAAGGGGAGAGGTGCCAGGGGTATCCCAGGATAATTACAGCCTCTCCCTCTCCCCCAGCTGCGGGAAGGTGCCACGGCTGTTCTCAGCCCCCACATCCTGAGTGCCGAGGACGAGGACTCCCCAGCAGAAGAGGTGACCTATTCCATCCAGCCCCCAGCCAACGGGAAGGTTGTGCTGAGGTCAGCACCCAGCACTGAGGTCCAGAGGTTCACTCAGGCCCAGATAGACAACGGCCTCGTCCTCTTCGTGCACCAAGGTAGGGCAGGACTGCGGTGCCCCAGGCCCCCTGCACCACCCCAGTGTGATGGGGACACTGTGCCACCACAGGGGATGCTAACCTCATCCCTGGTCCAAAACCCTGACAGGTTAATGGGGAGCTGCATCTCCTCTGCCCCCCACAAATGCCCAGGTTTGTGCTTTCCACAGGACCCCTGGATGGCGGCTTCGCCTTCGATCTGTGGGATGGCGAGAACCTATCTCCTGGGCACTTCTTCCTCGTCAGGGCCCAGAGAGAGCCTGTCATCAGCCTGGCCAGGAAGCAGAGCCTCACTGTCTGCCCAGGTGGGTACCAGCACATTCCCCATTCTCCCAGTTCAAATGGGGCCCCCTTGGACCTCCTACCTTTGCCCAAGCACTGCAGAGATGCCCATGGCAGAGGCTGCAGGTGGGTGGCAAGGTGACTGGTTGAAATCCATACTGGATGTGTTTTCCAGGTGCCCTGCAGCCCATCACCAGCCAGAACCTGCAGGCAGTGAGCAACAGCCCCACCAGCTCCACCACTCTGTACTACAGCATCGAGCAAGCCCCGCGCCTGGGCAGGCTGACCACCTCACAAGGGGAGGAAATCAGGAACTTCACCCAAGCCCAGGTGAGGTTTCAACTCCTCCAGCCCCTCAGAACCCCAAGCACAGCCCTTCATCACCCGCCACCACAGCATAGGGGTCCCAGTCTGAGCCCACTGCCACCACAGGCACCTGATCCCAGGCAGGAAGCAATTCAAGGCTCCAGCCGTGCTGTGATTTTCCCAGCTCTGCCAACAGCTGCTAAGAGGGATTAAAAACTGCTGCCCCAGCCTCGGATTTAGCACTGGGGGAGGCTGAGGGAGCTATAATCCCTTTTCCTAGGCCATCTCCCTGCTGCAGAGCCAGCCAGCCTGGCTGCTGCTGAAGGGAAGAGCCAAGCATGATTTTTTCACCCCTGCTCTGAAAAATCCCTTCTCCCATGGGGCCAAGTTTTGCAGGGCCCAGCAAGGGTTTTATTTTATTCCATCACTCAGAAACACATAGGTTTACCCTCCCTGCAAGCTCCTCTGTGCTATCCTCACCCTTGGAGGATGCTGAGCAAGCTCAAACCTTCCTCTGAGCCTCAGCTCCCCTAATTGCTGGGAGAAACATCACAGAGTCACAGAAGGGTTTGGGTTGGAAGGGACATTAAAGGTCACCTTGTTCCCCCCCATGGACAGGGACACCTTCCACCAGATCAGGTTGCTCCAAGCCCTGTCCAACCTGGCCCTGAACACTTCCAGGCATGGGGTAGCCACAACTTTACATCCTGGTAAAGAAACACCATGAGCTCTGCATGGTGACTACCGTGCCATGGCTAGTGGAAGTCCCCATTTCTTACCTAATTAGAGCTTGGTTGCTCCATCCCAGAGCCAAGACAGGAGCTGATCAAGGATTTTTTTTTAATTTTCAGGTGGACAGCGAGCTGATTTTCTACCAGCATGAGATGCCAGACAAGCCCTTCTGGCTGGCCCAAGATGCCATCCGCTTCCGTGTGGTCACTCCCACAACCATCTCAGATTCCTTCATCCTCCTCGTCCTGATCTCCTTCGAGGAAAAGTGTCCCCTGCGCTTGACTCAGCTTTGGAAAAATGCAGGTAAGGGTAGGATGGAGAGCACAGGACAAACCAGCTCTTCAGGAGGATTTGTTTGTCTGAAGAAGACACCACTGTGTTGTTTTCCATGGCTGGTCCATGGCTGGTTCCATTACATCGGACATCTAAAACTGCATCCAATTCCTTCTTCCATCATCACATCAAACTCTCACCAACTTTCCCAGTTTGATTCTTATCCCTTTTCTCTCCAGGTCTGCAGCTCACAAGGGCTCAGCAGGCTGAGATTGACACCTCAGCGCTGGATGCCTCCAACCTCCTGAGCCAAATCCTGGTCCCTGAGAGGGCTGGATATGATGTTGTCTTCCTGGTGACGGAGCCACCAACTCAGGGACAGCTCTTGGTGGCCAATGTGCCTCTGGAGCAGTCACGGCCATTTTTCCTGCAGTCAGACCTGTCAGCGAGGCGTTTGGTGTATGCCCATGGTGGGGGCAGCATCTCCAAAGACCATTTCAGTTTTAAGGCTTGGCTCCAGCCCCGGGAACAGCAGTCTGCCCGTCCTCCACAGGATGGGGTGGTCATCTCTGAAACGTTCAACGTAACAGTGACCAGCAGCACCAAGTCACCACAGGTGGTGAAGCGGCAAGAAGTGCTGCAGGTCCCACCAGGCTCCGTGGTCACCTTGTCACAGGAGTACCTGGACGTGGCAGACCCACTGGTGTCCCCGCAGGAGATGGTGTACAGCGTCCTCCAGAGACCCCTCTCTGGCCACCTGGCCAGCGCACACAACCCACGGGAGCCCATCAGCCGCTTCACCCAAGCGGATGTCAGTGCTGGCCGTGTGGTGTTTGTTGCCACTGGGAGCCGTGCCCCAGGGTCCTTAGCCCTGAGGCTCTCCAGTGGCCACCACCCACCCATCCAGACCTCTCTGGAGATCGAGGTGCTGCCTGCCCTGAGCACCACTGCCAGCCCGGCACTGCTGGAGGTGCCCCAAGACCTGAACAGGGCCCCTGTGTCCCACCATCACCTGCTGGGTGCTGCACCACGAGGGGCAGGTAATGTCCTGTACAGGATCACCAGGGACCCCAGGTTTGGACAGGTGCAAGTCAACCAAAAGCCATCACGGGGCTTCTCACAGAAGCAGCTGGATCGCAGGGAGGTGACGTTCACCTTCAGTGACCTCACATCGCCCGAGGACGACTTCCAGTTCATCGCCGTATCGCGGGCGGGAAACAGGACCGGGGTGGTGAACGTGACTGTCCGTGCTGCAGTGAAGACCCGACCGGGCAGCCTGTGGCCTCGAGGCACCACAGCCCTCCTGGACACCAGTGTCCTCGATGCCAGTGAGCTGGCCAACCACACCAAGAGCGTCCCAGTCTTCAAGGTCCGCAGGGCGCCCCGTGCCAGCCGTCTTGTGAGGGTATCTAGGGACCCAGGACAGCCCACCTCCCCAATTGAAACCTTCAGCCAGAGCGAGCTGGAGCGAGGGCTGGTGGGGCTCGAGGTGCTGGATGCTGGGGACACCCAACAACCCCTTCAGTGGGACAGCTTTGTCTTCGAGCTGGTGGCTGCCGGCGTGCCACCGGCACTGGCATCCCTGGAGTACAGCATCGAGCCCTACAATGCCTCAAAACCCTATGGTGTCACCCTGCTCACTGTCCCGCTGGCAGCCTCACCCCCAGCGTCCCATGGCACGGCGCGGAGCAGCCCCAATGCCAGCGAGCTGGGCATGCCCCCCACTGCCTGGCTGGCCCCCAGTGCCACCACTAGCCCCAGCCCCGGGGCAGGGGGCACCTTTCTCAGCTTTATTGAGGCCAACATGTTCAGCATCATCATCCCCATTTGCCTCATTTTCCTCCTGCTGGCCCTCATCTTGCCCCTGCTCTTCTACCTGCACAAGCGCAACAAGACAGGGAAGCACCACGTCCAGGGCACTCCCGCCTCCAAGGCCAAGAACGGGGCCGTGCCAGACCACGAGACCTTCCGGAGGACAGACCCCAGCCAAGGCATCCCCCTAACGACTGTCACCACCCTGGAGGGCAAGGGCACGGGCCCCCCACCCCTGGGCACGGGCTCCGGGGTACCGCCAGACCCCGAGCTCCTCCAGTACTGCCGGACTTCCAACCCCCCACTGAAAAACAACCAGTACTGGGTGTGAAGGGCTCAGGTGTGGTGGCACGAGACCACGTGGGCGTCCAGCCCCTCCTGCAGCACCACCAGCCACCTCCTTCCAGCTCTCCTCCTCCTCCCTGGGAGCTGGCATCCCACAGATGCAGGAGGTCCCTGGGGATACAGGGGCTGCTGCTCCAGCCCACCTTGTAGCTCCAACATCTCCTCTGGGCAGGGGAGGGGGGCACTGCATAAGCAATTGGGGACAGGCAAAATTCCTGAGCATCGCTGGGAATCGCTGACTTTGGGTGCTTATTTGGGCCACCTGATGGAGGCCACAGTGCTGGGGGGGACCTGATGACACTGGTCCCCACAGAGCCACCCAGGCTGGTCCAGTGGTGGCTCCTCCAAAGGCAGCACCGTCACCACAGGGGTGTTTTTCACAGCTCTTGGTAAGAGAGGAAGGATGAGGAGCAGCTTGCGCTGAGTCAGGCTGGGGATGAAGCTGCCCAAATCCCCCAGGGCTAGGCGGGCTGAGACACTGGAGCAGAGGCTCAGAAAATACTGTGTGGCCAATGCCAGGGGAATTTAGGAGTCCCCACCCACTTGGAAAAATACCCGCCTCGATCCTTCTCTACTTGCCGTGTGCTGCATGAAGCCAATTGCACCGAGCCCTGGGGGAGTTGCACAACAGGTAGGATGCCCTTGGCAGGGAGGGATGGCTGGAGCTCACCTGGGCAGTGTGAAACTGGAGAGGAGAGCAGAGAAGCGGAGCCAGCGTGGTTTTCCACTGTATACTCCAGTATGGCAGAAGTAAACAGAATAAAGTGCCTTTTCCGAGGTGCATCACTGTTTTCCTAAGCTGTCTCCCTTGCCAGGCCTGTTTTAAGCTGCTGAGCGACATTTGGAGGTAATGGACCATATTCTGGGCTCTTGCTCAAATTTTCCCCAGCCTGGAGTCCTAAAAACTTAAATAGAAACTGTCTGAGGGAGAGCAGAGGAAAAACTGAGTGCTGAGCTCAGGATGGGACCCAACAATAATACCCTGTGCTGCTCCAGCTGGGAATCTCATCACAGGGCACATCCTGCTCACACACGTCTGATGGGAAGCTGACACGAGCCCCCAGGCACCACGGGGGATCACTTGCACCCCTGTCACCCAAGACAAAATCCACCACATGATCCCTCCCCAAACAACAACCCTGTGTGGTCCCACTCCAAGGCTGCAGTGGAGCTGGGATGTTTGCCTGGATCATGCCAGCAGTTTTCCGGGCTGGGTTTATGGTGCCAAACCTTTGCTGAGCAGTAAATCACACCTGCCCTGCTTCAGCTGGTTCTGGCAAATCCCATGGGCACCCAAAGCCATCAGGGTGCAGGTAGGCACCCCGTGTCCCCCAGCCCCACAGGACAGGGCATGGTGGAAACCTGGCACCTCCGAGCCTGCTTGGCCCAAAGGGGCAGCTGATGGATGTCTGCTCCCCACCTCCAAAGCCCTCCTCCTGCCTCATCTAGAGGGAAAAATGAGGTTTCCCTTCTGCTCAGAGGCAAATCACACCCTCTCCCCTCTGTGAAACGGGGTCAGGGTGACCGTGATGCCCACGCCATAGCTGGGAGATTGCCAGGGCCGTGCCGCTCCCGAAAGGTCGGGACAGCTTCTGCCATTGACTCCCTCTCCAGATCACAGCTCTGCACCTCCCCCGTCTCATTCAAACACACACGTTCATTATCTTCACTAATTACATACTCCCAGTGAGGGATGAGGGCTGCATCCACCTCCATCAACCGAGGGCCGCCTTGGAAGCATTGCTGTGTTTTCCTTCCCAATGATTCTCGCCTTGTGCCCAGGGATTAAATAGAAGGAACGTGGCCTACTTTGTAAGGAACACTGAAAGCGAACCAGGTTATTTTTAAGGCTTGTGGTTGTATTCCCGCTGCTGGGAAACATCCACTTCCTGAGGTCAGGGGAGGACAGGCAGCAACCTGGAAAACGGCAGCGCGGACGGCCGCTCTCTGAGGCCAAGCTCTGCTGGCAGGGTTTAGATCCTCAAAACTGAAGGATTGGGTTATTCAGGGTTTGCAGGATCAGATGCAGCTTCAGTGCTGCCACTGCCACCTACCCACCTGTGGAAGGGCTGAGGGTCCAGGTGGGCTCCTGCCTGGACATGAAACACAAATCACAGCCCAAACAAGCTCAGAAGTTTCCTGGCCAGGCCCTTTGGCTTCCCTGGCACCCTTCCTTGCCAAGCTGACTATAAAGCTAGCAGAGGTTCAGGGAAGATCATGGAACGGTTTGGGTTGGAAGGGACATTAAAGGTCATCTTGTTCCACCCTCCTGCCATGGGCAGGGACACCTTCCACTAGCCCAGGTTGCTCCAATCCTCACTCAACCTGGCCTGAACACTTCCAGGGATGGAGCAGCCACAGCTTCTCTGGGCACCCTGTGCCAGGGTCTCCCCACCCTCACAGGGAACAATTCCTTCCCGATTTCTCATCTATCCCTGCCCTCGGGCAGGGGGAAGTCATTTCCCCCTGTCCTGTCACTCCAGGCCCTTGTCCAAAGTCCCTCTCCAGCTCTTGGAGCCCCTTTTGGCATTGGAAGGGGCTCTAAGATCTCCTCAGAACCTTCCCCTCTCCAGGTGAACACCCCCAGCTCTCCCAGCCTGTCCCCAGAGTCCTCGGAGAGCATCTTGGGAAGAAGGAAGGGACCATAACCCCACAGCCATGCCACCCATGACAGGCTGGATCCAACACCTCTCCTGGGTTAATAACACCAGCAGCGTGGTCTCAGGTCAGGTTTCAGCGGGAGCTGGAGGCACTGGGGCTCACAGGTAGGGATGGACACAGAGCAGGAGGGGAGGCTGTCACAGCTCCAGTGACGCGAACCAGTTTCCAGGCACCCATTCAAATGCAAACAAAGAATCCACCAAGGGCGGGTTGGATCCTTTGTCTTTGAAACTCCCCCGGCAGGCTTTAGCCGTGCAAATGCAGGGCTTCAACAAATGTGGGACTTTATTCCCAGCCCCGCTTCAGGCCAGCACTGGAGACTGGGACCCACGTGCGCATCACATTCTTTCAGAATTCCCCTCTGCTCTGGACCACAACTGGACCTTGGAACAGCATTGTCCCCACTTCTGGGAGCGAGCTCAGGAACCCCCTGCACTCAGGCAGGCAGCCCCACTCTGTTTTGGGGAGGCATGGTCCCAGGGCTCCTGCTTCTCTGTCCCAATCCCAGAACCACTCTGGCAGCTCTCCCCAGCCCCAGGAGATGCTCTGGCCTTCACCGGGAGCCAGGAGCAGCATCCCGGGGTCCCTCGAGGGGATCACCTGATGGCAGGTGATGAGGAGCAGTCTCCTGGGAGGGCAGGAGGACACCAAGGCAGGTGAAGGGGAGTCAGGTCCTCCTAGGAGCTGTCCTATGCGGAAAACTCAGAGCCAGGCCCGAGGCTGACAGCTGCATAGTGTGACGAGGCTCAGTACCTCCACTCGGCTCCAAGCCAAGCCCAGTGCCCCGGGATGCCGGGAGCCCTCCCTCCCTGCTACGTGCCTGTCTGATTCGGGCCAGTCATGCCCACAGCCTGCAGAACAGGCTCAGCTGGCAGCAAGCCCGGCAGGACGGGATGGAGCCCGGGGGAAGAGCTGGAACGTCACCCTGGGAGCACCTCAAACAAACCCACACAGGGACAGTGCTGGCCGCGGGAACCTGGCATCTCTCTCACCACCTTGCCCACGTGAGATAAAGCAGATGGACTTACATTGCAGGGCCAGAGGAGGTTCCCAGGTCCAAGGGAAAGTATGGGGTGGTGAGGACCTGGACACCAGAAAGCATCCCCCGTGCCTGCCATGGCTCCCCAGCCCAGCTGCGATTCAAATTTCAGACAAATTGAGCCTGACCTCTGTTTCCACACCCAGCAACTCCAAGGCAGACAATGACGGAGGGATAACCACATCCCAGAGCCTGGGCTCTCCACCCCTCCTGCACAAACAACACACCCAGAGACACAGCTCCCCGGCAGTGCAGGACTTACCTCCCCGTGCTCAGCACCTTCCCAGGGACTGGAGAGAGGGAATCCGGGCTGGCATGGAGAGTGAGACAGGGTCTGACCCTGGCTATGGCTAGCAGGGGGAACCTGGAAGGCTGAGGCACCCTCATTAAAGCTAATTCCCAGCTTATTCCCTAAAACAGACACCACTGATTCCCCATAATTGCCCTGGGCTGGGACCAGAAGGGAGCATTTATAGCCACAGCCAAGGGAACCAGCTGGTGCTCGTATCTTTGCCTGGAGGAGCCGACTCAGGGTCATGCTTCGGAAATATTTGAGAAGCACAGCAATTAAAAGATTGGAGCTGGCAGGCTGAGCTGTCTCCCTCTGCCCTGATCCATGCCTGCGTCCTCCCACCTGCATCCGCCCGGCATCACTCCTCTCCATGGGCACACACTCATCCACCTCCTGACGTGGTGGGGGTGGCAGTGAAACTCCACTTGGCTCCATCCCCAGAGTTGCTGCTGACCCTAATGGGCAGGCAGGACTTCACCCCGCTCCCCCGGGAGTGCTCCCTGCTCCCCGCGGGCAGCTGTGCCTCCCCACCCGCCTTGCCAGCATGTGCCGGCAGCGTGGTGTGCACAGCAAGCCCCATCCTGCCCGGCCGTGCCGCCGGCAGCTGCACCCGGCGCTCCCCCTTGCATGGGCGGAGCTGGGTTGGGTCACTGCGCTCCTTCGGTGGCTGATCCCGAATTACTGAGCACTGGTGGGTGTATCCATGTGGCTGACAAAGCTCTTCAGCAACTCTGCTTGTCCCAGCATTCCCATCCTTCACCCTCCAGCTGTTCGGCTGCTCCTCGTGGGACCCCAGCTGATCCTGCCCACCCTGGAGCATCTTGCTGGGCTCAGGATACATGCACAGGGCTGTCCCTACAGCCTGATAGCCTGGCCCACACACAGACCCTGGTGTCCCGGAGCTCAGAACAAGGATGCTAGGTTTTCTTCCCATGGTGAAGGGAGGCCCAAAGAGAAGAAGCAAGACAAGAGTTCCGGGAAGCCACACGCAAGGAACGGAGGCAGTCACGGGCTCTCCGGTGCTGGCTGCAGTGCTCTCCAGGGAGGATGCTCCAGCCACCACCACCGCTGCCACCTCCCAACCCTGCTGTCAGTACTGGCGGGACTCACACAGCGACTCAGCCTTGGCTTTCCCACGCAGGAGCAGCCTTGGGAAGTGGGAGGAGGAAACAGATCTGCTCCATGTTCCCAGTGTTTCCTCTCGGCCCTCTATGCCCTGATTTTTTCTCTTATGGGAGCAGGGAACAGCCTGTGTCACAGATAACAAAGGCAGTGACAGACACTGCTGGGGCATGTGGAGCACTGTGTACAGCCCCGGACTTCTCCGCACCATTATCCTGTGCCCTGGGACAGCCACCGAAATGCTCAGAGCTGGTTCTATCCTCCAAACCTTGGCACATTTGCAGGATGCTGTCAGAGGTGTGAGAGGCAGCAGCTCAACCCCCCCACCTTGCCAAGGCAGACCTGGAAATGCCCACCCGCGGGCAGGGAAGGCCCAGCTGCCTGCTGCCAGGTGGCAGAGGGAAAAGGCAGGAATGCTAATGGGATACAGGTTCTAGCCAATGGATTTGCTGTGTCCTGGGAGTGTGGTCCAGACCTGAGGGTACGGAGCGGGTGGATGGTGGAGCAGGGAGACCTTTGTGGGTACTGGAGGACCACAGAGAGCACAAGGCCACCTTTGGGGAAGCTGAGGCACAGCCTTCCAAAGGGGTGCATGCAGTGCACAGGGACCCTAGCCCACCCCTGTCCCCATGCCAGGACACCAGAGCAGAGGAGGAACTCCTGGGGCGCTGGGACATCTCCCTGCTCCAGCTGCACGCTTTGTCTTCAGAACATCCCAGGGACTGAGCTGCCACAGGGCACCCCAGGCAGGGGATCTCCTTGCCCAGCCAGGTCCAGGGGAGCTGGGATGTTGGCTCAGCTCTGGAGGCTGCTTGCAGTGCCAGAGGCTGGCTGCCTGCCCGGGGACGGCGGTGGCAGGCTCAATCCCGGTGCCCATTGTGCTCCCTAGGGAGCAGGGCTGGGGGAAGGGACACGTTCTGGCCTCAACGTGGGCCAAGGCCACCATGGTCACCAGAGCATGGCCAGCAGGGCCAGAGAGCCGTCACTCCTGCAAGATTAGCACAGGGTTAGACTCCATTCCCACGGCTGCTGAGCTGGGATGGGGCCAGGGTGGGATGGGGCCAGCATGAGGAGGGAGTGGGGCGAGATGGTGCCAAGGAAGGATGTGGTCAGGTTAGGATGAGGCTGGGGTGGGATGGGGCTGGGGCAGAGGCAGGATGGGACCAGGGTGAGATGGGGCCAAGGCAGAATGTGGCCAGGGTAGGATGGAGCTGCAGTAGAATGGGGTTGGGATAGGATGGGGCCAGAATGGGATGGGACTGGGATGGGAATGAAATGGGATGGTGCCATGTAAGAATGCAGCCTGGGTAGGATGGGACTAGAGTGGAACAGGGTGGGATGTGGCCAGGCTAGAATGGAGCTGTGGTAGGATGGGATTGGGATGGCATGGGATTGGGGTGGGATGGTACCAGAGCGTGGTGGGAATGGGGTAGGATGGAGCCAGGGCAGGATGTGATGAGGGTGGGATGAGGCTGGGCTAGGACGGGACTGGTGTGGGATGGACCCAGGGTGGGATGGGGCCATGGTGAAGGGCCCTGCCCTGGCTGTGGGATGCAGGAGGAAGCACATCCTGCCTAGATGGAGGCTGCCTGCCGGGCTGTACCTCGGAGTGCTCATCCCTGCAGGCGGGGGCCGGGGAGGGCTCCGGGAGGATGGAGCGCAGCCCGCAGCATTCTCAGCGTCGCTGTTAGTTTAGCAATACCCCGCTGGCCTGCATGCCGGGGCTAATTTTATCCTTGGAGCCAGGCCAAGGCGGCCCTAACTTTCCTCGCTGTGATTTATCCCAGCCATTTCCCTTCAAAAACAAGGCCCCCGTGCCAGCCCTGCTGTCTCCCAGGCAGCAGCACACTGTCCCGGCCAGGGCAGAGTGCGGCAGGATTTGCCCCTTGGAGGATTGTTCAGAGAGCAGGAGGGTGATTGCTGTGGGAACCCCTCCTGGGGTCATTCCCCCCACAGCACAGGGATGTTCAAAGCTGGCTGGAAGCCAGGGGATGCTCAGGCAGAGCCTTTCCCGGGATCCTGGAGCAGCTCTGTTTTCCACAGACATCTCTGGGAAGGAGGTGGGTGTTTTTTCTACCAACGATTTTATTGAAAAGGCTGTGGGGCTATTTTTTTTTCCCTTTTTTTCCTTTTTTCTACCTTTTCCCAGTCAGCAGCCATTCTTGAGAAAGATTTCTCTTTGCCTCTGTGCATCTAGTTAAAAACTGATTGGTAAAAATGCTGCAGAAAAATGGAAAATATTGAAAATATCTCATGACAAACAAAAAAAAAATCTCTTCCAAATAAAGATCTCTTTTCTTCTCTTTTTTTTTTCCATCAGAAAAGCTTTTAGTGTGCAAAATGTCGACCGCTTGGATTTCTTCTCCCAGTGGGCTGGGATGCACCCACCCCTGCTCCAGGAGAGTGGGTTGTCAGAAAGCTAAAAATCACTGGGCAGAGACCCCAGCACCGTTACCTCCACATCTGTCCCTCTTGTGACCCCCCACGCTCCTGCCAGACCCGTGGCAGGGCGGGAGGTCCCTGGGAAAAGAAAGAGGTGGCACGGCCAGCCCACGGGCGAGCCCCTCCCTGCCAGCCTGGGAAGGGGGAAGAAAGCCCAAAGTCATTTGGTCACTAGCGTGATGAGTCCCCGCCCATTCTCAGCCCGTCCCAGCCAGAGGAGGCCCGGGGGGCTGCGGGCAGAGCGGGCGGAGGCGTTAGAGGTTGTCGTACATGCGCAGCGTCTTCTCCAGCTGCTGGCTGACGCGCTGGTAGAAGACGATCTGCTGCCTCAGGTAGGACTGCATCATCCTCTTGAAGTCGGCCACGCGCCGCTCGTGGAAGTGGTTCATCTCGGCCTGCAGGGCGAAGCCCACCACGCGGCAGCGCTTGCGGATCCCGTCCGCCTCCTCCTGGTCCATCCTGCCCTCGTCGCTCATCCGCTGGCTCTCCTTCACCTTGGCGAAGGCGCCTGGCGAGGCAGGGAGTGGGGTCAGAGGATCCGGGTGACCCTCGGGCCCCCTTGGGCAGGCAGCCCTGCTCGGTCTCATCGCCCCCCATGCCCCCAAAGCAGAGGCACAGACCTGCCCCATGTAAGGGAGGGATCTGCCTGCATCTCCCCCTGCCCGTCAAACCCATCCCTCTCCTCCAGGCAGGCAAAGACCAGGAGCATTTTCCCTCTGGACTCTGGCATCCCCAGCTCTTTTTCCATCCCACCCCTGGGGCAGTCAGCCTCATGTATAGCTGGCTTTGAGGTCTGGGCTCCTGGAGTGCTGTGACTCAAGGCTTGGAGTGCAAAGCTGATGTGGGGCAGAGTTAGCACAGTCAAGCACCCCAGCCAAGCCTGCCCTCCAAATATTCCATTCCATTCCATGAATGGGGGTCAGGAGCAGCCCTGGGAGACTCCAGCCCAGGAAGCAGTGAACCAGGATGTGACAAGGGCATGTGGTGCTGTCTGGAGCTCAGCTGGGAAAGCATCTCCCACTCCCAGAGGCAGCTGATGCTCTGACACCAGTTTTTCCCTCTCCTTCCATGTTTTTTACAGCTTGGTTTCGAAAGAATCCTGCCTGGCTCCAGCCCTGCATTCCTCCCCCTCATTAGCACAGAGGCTAAAAACTAAAAGCAGGATCTGGCCTGCACTGGGCTTTTTTCCCTTCTCCCTGCCCCTTGCTGGGAGCACCAGACCCAGCGTTACAGCGCTCCCACTGTGCCAGCCCTGCTCCCAGAGGAGAGGAGGAGGAGGAGGAAGAAGCAAAGTTTGGAGGCCAAATCCTGTCTTCCGCTCTGCCCACGCGGCCTCGCTTCCGGACGGGATCCAGCCCCGCTCCATGGGTAAACAACACTCAGAGGAAAGGCAAGGAAGTGGCCTGGGCAGGATTGAATCCTCTTTGCCCCCTTTGCCTTCCTAGCCTCCCCCAGGGATGTGGAGTGATGCACAGACATCCCTGGATGCTTGGACACAGACAGCCCTGGCTTCGCCCTGGGGAAAACCTGTCTTCCAAACTCCGGGGACACTGGTGTGGGTGTTCCCTCCCTGCTACGGGCAGCTGGGCTGGGAGGAGCGCGTGGACTTTGGCCCCACTCCTGCACCGGTGGCTGCCTGGGTGCAAAGGGACACGGAGCCCTCCCTGCGTGCCCCCTGCCCCAGAGAGAGCACAGCAGACACTTCTCACCTCCTCTGATCCCACCAAATCCAGGGAACCAAGACGAATGGGACATGGGGAGCTCTGATGCCCTGGGGGTGCTACCCCCCACCGCTGGGCTTGGAGGCACAGGGACATATTCCTGGAAAGTGTGACCCTGGTTGTCCCCAGAGATTCAGTGTGTGCCCCATCCCACTGCCCTGCACAGACCCCTGGGGCCCATCCAACCCACCCAAGGCTGTGTCCAGCCATGTCCCAGCCCTGGGGGAGCAAGCTCCGGCATCCCCACTGGCCACCCATCCACTGCCTTGGCAGGAAGGGAGGATGAGGAGGGACAAGTGGCAGTGGGTGGGGATGCACAAGAGGTGCTGGGCAGGTCACCCCAGAGCCAACAGCAGCAGTGCTGGCTCCTGCTCATGGTCTGGGGGAAGTGACATCCGTGCTGACCTCCCCAGCCAGTGCTTTGGGAAGCACCAGCAGCAGTTATGGAGTCCACAGCAACACTGGGGCAGACTCTGGACCCAACAGCCCTAGCAGACTCTCTCAGGCTGGGGTGACTGGAGGGCTGTGCCAACGGGGACCACACTGCCTCCTTAAGACGCATAGGCAGTGGCTCCCATGCTCATTCCCATGCTCATTCCCCATGCCCTTCATGGCCCAACAGAGGATTTCCTCAATGCATCCCCATTCCACTTGCCACACCATTCCCATTCACATGGGGCCATTCCTGGGGCAAAGAATGCCTCCTTACCTTTCTGCAGGTGGATGATGTCTGGGAAGTTGGAGAGGAGCCCTTGGTACAAGGAGAGAGTGTCCAGCATGAGGAACAGGTCGTTCTTGGGCTGCTCAGCGAACATCTCCCCCACAGTCTCATATGTCTTGCCCGTGTGGGAGATGGCGTTGTTGAGGGCATCCAAGCTGTAGGGAGGGTCCATGTGGAAGGAGTGGCTGATGGCTTGGAAGGCATTGCCCAGCTTCTGGAACTCCTTCCGGAAGCCCCCTACGTGCTTGCGCACCAGCTCCGACGCCACGTTGGTCAGCTGCAGGACGCTGTCATCCATCTTCTTGCTGAAGGCCTTGAAGGCATCCACGCGGTCCTCCACATCCTGCAGGTCCTGGTGCTCTGTGGGAATCTGGATGGTGAGGAGGAAGCTGGCTCCCACCATCTCGTCCTTCTCCGCCCGGCGTTTGCCCAGCTTCCACTGCTTCTCGTCGCGGCAGCAGAGGAAGTGCTGGAAGCCCTCGTACTGGGAGAGGACAGGGTGGCTGGTCATGTGGTCCATCCAGAGGATCAGCCGCCGCTTGCGCTTCTCGATGAAGTCCTCCTCGAAGCGGCCAGTGGCCTGCTTCTCGGGCAGGTGGGGCACCGAGATCACTGTGAACTTGTGCAGCAGGCGGTTGTAGAGCCAGTCGAAGTGCTTGTACCGCCGGTACACGGGTGAGTTGATGTTGCTGGGGGTCAGCTTGTAGGAGATGTAGCTCTTGATACCCTTGAACTTGGTTTGCTTGGTGGGGTCCTCCACGGAGCAGATGAATGGGTGGGGGTTGGCCCTCCACTGCGGGCCTCTGGAGCCCATCTCGATGCAGTAGGTCTCGGCGATCTTGGACATCAGGGGCACATCGCCCAGGATGAAGGCTTCCACCCCGGAGCGGACGAAGCAGGAGAAGCGGTTGAGGTTTCTCCCCACCCCGCTGCCCCTCTTGGAGGAGCTCATGCTGTCCTGCCTCTCCAGCACCGGCTTGGGCCGGTAACCGGCATGCTGGTGGTGGCCATAGGCCGCTGGGTACTGCAGGCTGGGCGAGGGGTGCCCGTTGGTGCCCGGCGCGCTCCGGGGCTCCTCCACCACCGTGCACGCATCGTCCCAGTCATCCCAATCATCATCATCATCATCCTCAAAACTGCCCTGGTAGGAGATGCCGGGGTTGGGGGATGCTGAGTACAAGGAGGAATCGTGCCCAGGGGAGCCGACCGGGCTGCTGGAATAGTCCGTGTAGTTGGAGCCCGACCGGGAGCGGAGGATCTCGACGTAGGAAGCAGGGAAGAGGCCAGTCTCCCCACGGCTGTTTTGGCCCTGTAACCACCCGTCCAGGGAGTTCTCGCTGAAGATGACGAGCTCCTCGTTCTCCTGGATGCTGATCTCCTCTTTGTTTTCGCTCTGGAAGTTGTAAAGCGCTCTGGCTTTCAACGCCATGGCCGGTCCCGGGTCGGGAAGAGGGGGGAGCCAGTGGAACGCAATCCCCCCAGCCAAAACAACACCCCCCCGGCAATACCGCGGGCTCGCGCGGCTCCGGGATCACCACGCGCTGTGGGAAATGGCTTGGCCGGTTTCCCAGCAAAACGAAAAAAAAAAAGGTGGAGAAGAAATCCCTGACGAGGTGACGCCAAGGTCCCTATGTCCAAGTGACCCCCCCCGATCCCGGCGCCCCGGTTAAAAAGAACATTCCCCGTTTAAAAACGACATTCTCTGGATAAAAACAAGATTCCCAGTCAAGCGAGTGGCGTTTCCCTGGCTCCTCCGGGATGTGAATCCCGGCCGGCCCAAGAGCCGGGCTCTGCCATGTCCAGGCAGGGTTTATCTCTCCGGGAGGCTGATCCCGAGGTTTCACTCTCCGGGAGGAAAACCCCTGGCTGCCGACGAGGAAATAAATCCAAAGCGATTTTTCTCGAGGCTGCAGTGGACAAAACACTTTAAATTTCCCGTCGGTGGCCGCTGGGAGAGCGCCGAGAACGACCTCAAACCCTGCCCAACCTCCCGGTGATCCCGGGATTTTGCAATTCCTTTCCGGGCCGACTTTCCCGGTGGTTGGTGGTGTTTGGTTTTCCCCTGAAGTCCGTAAATCTCACGCAGAACGGAGGCGGCGCCGGCGGTGGTGCCCGTGTCGGTGTCGCGGCGGGTCCCGTTGCCACTGGATATGACGGGGCCAGTGCCGAGGCTGGTCCCGCTGCCGCTGCCGCTGCCGGGGCTGCTCCCGTTGCCGAAGGGGTGGCGGAGCCGGCCGCCAGCCTCCCGTGACGCAGGGCAGCGCCGCGCTCCCCGCTCCGCCGCCCGGTTCGCGGCGGGGAGCGGCCCGGCCCGGCCCGGC
>VZRR01007855.1:76028-87412 GCA_013398015.1 Oreocharis arfaki | reverse complement strand
CTGTACATGTGTCTGGGAGAAAACTCAGGCAGCAGGGACGGGGTGTGAGAAGCACGAGCTGTGCGTTTGGCATCTCATGTCAGTATCTCACTCCCCAGTTTTCCCAGTTCTATGAGGTTTGGTGGGATGGTTTTGAGGTCAGAGGTTAACAGATGCAGCCACCAGCCCTAAGCCACATCCACCTCCTCCGAGCACACTGAGAAGACGGACCCTGCAGGACCCTTTCCCCAGGCTAATATTCTCCAAGCCTTTTCCTATGAAAAGCTGGAGGTTCCTGGAATAACTTTTGTTAGTATTACCATTTTTAAGCAGCTGAAAAATCTGGTGTGTTGAATAACAGGAAAACTTGAGCATTAATAATTCCTTCTAAAGGGAAAATGAGTCTGTATTTGCTGTTTGCTGAGTGCAAACCAGCCCAGCCCTCCTGCATCAGCCTCAGCAAATTGGCAGCACCCCGGGAGGAATGTGAATCTTGCTAAGCATGGGAGCAACTCATTCATTAGCGAGTTCAGCATGATTAAAGTTCCCATGCTCCAGACAACCAGCTCTGGACTTCCCTGAGCTAAATAAACAAATCTGTCCAATGTGTGCGGTGGCATATTTGGGATGTGACACGGCCGAGGGGACGAGGCATGCTCAGGGGGAGGTGGATTCTGAGCTCTTGCCATGAAACGGAAAAATGTGGTTCTGCTCTCTGAGTCCTTCACCCCCAAAGCTTCACCATCAGCAAGACTGGTGAAGTCAGGAAGCCTCTCCCGAGGGAATTGGACACAGTCATTGAGAATAACATCTGTCAAAGGCTGGCCGGGACCTGTGAGAGGCTGCTCAGGCTGCAGGGGTGGACGGAGATTTCACACAGGAATTCTGCCCTCAGGAGCAGTACTCACGGAGGATCTCCCTGATGAGCACTGGCTGCTCCAGAGTGGCTGGGACGCTGGCTCCGCTGGCGCTGACAGCCACCACCCGCACATGGATCTTGTCCCCAGAGCTGAGGTTTGGGATTGTGTAG
Organism: Oreocharis arfaki; assembly: GCA_013398015.1. NCBI lineage: Eukaryota > Metazoa > Chordata > Aves > Passeriformes > Paramythiidae > Oreocharis > Oreocharis arfaki. The sequence goes on along the minus strand of VZRR01007855.1, from coordinate 86,403 downwards.
CGGGTGGAAAGAAAAGGCTCCTGGTTCACAGCTTTCCAGTCTGAACCTGCAACAGACCCAGCACAGCAGTTTGGATGTGCCATGGACAGACAGACACACCCTGAGCAGCAGGATCAAGGCCCAGAGGGTGAAACCCAGAGGCAAAGAACCTCTTCCTTGGAAAGGTGGAATGATTTTTGGGGCATCAGCAGAAAAAGGGACCTTGGAGGTTGGCCCCTCTGCCAAGGAGTGTGGGGTATGAAGTGCTGGCAGCTCAGCACTGGAGCACGAGGACATTTGCAAGCGAGAAAAGGCATCGGGCCAGCGAACACGTCCCTGCTGACCAGGTGCATTCCTGAAAGGAAAGATCCTTGGAGCTCTCTGCCAGCCACTCTGCTCCTCTCACTGCCCCGGGACAACATCAGGGCTCACCATGGCCCCCACAGACTCCTCCATGCCAGGCAAGGTCTGCTCAGGACCTGTCCCCGGCCAGATGGACCTCTCCAAGTGCTCCTCCTGCTTGGCAGGGTCGTCTCAACCCAGAGCCCAGCCCTCCCCCAGCCCCAGCTAACATGGCCTTGCCATGTGCCAAACATCTCAAGATGTTTCTCACTTAGAAAATAAACTGTCCCAGTCCCCCAAAGACTGGGTGTCCCAGGTGGGCAATGAGAGTGACCCACACGTGCAAGGGTGTGCCAAGCCCCCATGTGCACCTTCAGAACAAGAAGGTTTTCCTGTCAATGCCATTGGAGCAGCCAAATCCCACCAAATCCTCTTTCCCTTCACCACTGGCATTGCTCAAATCAGCCCTCACTCAAATCTCATCATATTTTGGCCAACCAGAGTCTTGCTCGATACAGCAGTCCGGAGGCCCCTGGATGGTGGCTGAGGGACTAGAGTTCTGTCCTCCAGCAGACCCAAAGCAAACCAGGAGAGCACCCAGACTGAGCACTTTGGGTGGCTCAGACAGATCCCCCCAGGAATGACTGCATCTTTCCTTGTCCCATGCAAGGCCCTCCTCATGCATCCCACGCAGTCGTGGTAACCTCTCCACCCCCAGCCCGGCGATGGAAGCCTCTCACAGCCAAGAATGTGTCCATCGCGTGTGCCAAAAGCTAAACAGCCGAGGATCAAGTTCCCCGAGGTCCATGGGCCACCTGCATCTCCCAAACCACTACAGCCCCACCTCCCCTTGCGGTTCCCCCAGCCACACAGACCCCTCACTCTCACCCCAAAGCCCAGCAGGGCTTCAAGAGGGTGCCCGAAACACAAATCTTATCACCTGCTCCATTCCACCACCCAACAATGCAACCAGAGAACCGTGGACAATTGCTGGACAATTGCTGCCACCTCCCAGCCCACCTCCGTCCACCACAGCCACCCTCTTTCCAGACATCATCAGGTCTGCTGATAAATGGTCAGGACCCTTTCCTTCCTCATCCTCCTTATACCTATTCCTTCTATGCTTCATTTTGGGCAAACATGGGAGAATTGAACTTTTTCCTCCTGTTTCCTTGGATTACCATCCCAGCCCCGGGTCTCTGCAGATCTGGAGTTCATCAGAGACCATCCCCAGAGGGTGTGTTGGTCTCTGCTCCACACTCGAACTGGACATAGCAGTGACTCTAAGCCTGCTCCAAGCCCCTGCTAAAGACATCATTACTGTCTGAAGCCAATGGGATGCCCTGTTCCTCCATGGAAAAGAAATAACAAGAAATTCCAAATGGATCCATTTGGGCAAAAAAAGGGAATTGTTGCTGGGGGAAATGCTCTGCTGGGTTCCATCCAGCTCCATCCCACCCCACAGCCACACACCATCTCTCCATGCTCGCAAGGCAGGAAAGACCAAACCTACTTCCATCTTTGCAGATCTCCACCACGTATCCATCCAGGCCTGCCCGGCCCGTCTGCTCTGGGGCTTTCCAGGTCAGCGTGAATGAGTTTTCACTCACTTCTTCCACAGCCAAGGACAAGGGACAGCTGGGTGGCTCTGTAACAAACCCGCAGTGATGAGGGCAGGGCTCAAATACCAGGGCTCTTGGAGGGCAATGGTTCAGCCTCCAGGTCTGTCTTCAGTCCACCCATCCTCCTAATTCCCAGCCCTATCCCACTGCAAAAATACCCTTGATGACTTCATGCCTCTGTCCCTTCTCCCCGGCACATGCCCCCTCCAAGTCTTGCTTATCTCCCCTCCCCACTCCCGTGTTCCCCACTCACCTTCCTTTGGTGTCTCCGATTTAGGTTCAGGGGCTGGGGCCGGGGGTTCAGCTGAGAGAGCTGGGGAACCTTCTGCAGGTTCTGGAGTCGCTTCTGCTGCAGCTTCCGTGGGGACAGGAGCGGGCTCATCTGTGGAGGCTGGGGGCTGCTCAGGGGCTGGGGGCTGCTCAGGAGCTGGGGGCTCTTCAGCAGCTGGGGCTGCTTCTTGCTTTGGGGCTGCTTCTTCCTTTGGAGCTGCTTCTTCCTTTGGAGCTGGCACTGCCTTTTTCTTGGCCGCTGCTGGAGCCGGTTTTTTGGCTGGAGGTGCAGTTTTGCCAGTCATCACTGCAAAGCCTGGGGGCTGGGATGTTCTGGGGTTTCTGCTCCGGAGTCTCTGCTGTGTTTTGGGGTTCCTGCTCCAGACAAAAGATCTCTCCTCTGGATCTGGGATCTGGACTCTGAGGCTGGGGGTCCCTGCTCAGGGCCAGGTGTCTCCACTCTGGACCGATGGTCTCTGCTCCAGGACGGCTGTGCTGCGAGGGGGGAACCAAGTCACTGAGCCAGAACAGGGGCTGGGTGACTTTTATAGGCTTTGGCTGGCACTTGTCACCTCCCTGCAAACCAATCTGCCTGTGCAGGCGGGACTGCCAGGAATAGCCACCCGGGACCTGCACATTCAGCAGCCCCCGCTGCCCCCTCCTATGAGATGGCAGCACATGGGCCCGGCCCCCCCAGCGGCCCTCCTGGCCTCACCCAGGACTGGGTAGGCCAGGGCCAGGTCACCTTTCTCTGGGGACATGGTTCCTGTCCCCAGCACCAGCACCCCTCTGGCTAAGGGCTTCCCCANTGTTAATCCTGCATTGACCCCCTAACCCACCTGCTCCCCCTCATGTCCTCCCACAGTCTCTGTGACCCCAGACCCCTCTGCTCCCTCTGTTCCTCCCCAGCCTCATTCTCAATCCCATAATTGTTGAGGTTGGATGACAACCTTTGGGCTCGTCTGGACCAATCCAGCTGCCCATACTCCTGACCCACATTTCTGGAGAAGAAAAATCACTGACCAGCCCCATGCTGTGTTCTCCAGCCTCTGCTCTGCCCAACCAACCATCCTTGTTCATGGAGACTGGTCACCCCAGAACTCATGATCAGCCACCCTACTGTTACCCCCAAACTCAGAGTCACCCCAAATCCCCCCAATGACCCAGGAAAGCCCCATTAATCCTATGGGTCATAAACCACTGCTTGCTCCTGTTCCCTTCCTTGCCCTCATGCTGTGCATGAGACACTACTAGAAGTGTTTCTGTATCCTTAACCTTCCTGCAATTTGGGTTGAGAAAGAGTTTTCTTCATTCCCCAGCTAATTCTGTCTCCAGGGTTGCTGCTATAGAGCAGCCAAGCAAGCCCAGCTGTCCTGGCTGCTGGTCCACAGGCTCACAGTTCTGTGGTCCCCAGGAAACACCTCCAGATGTGGACATCAAAGTCAAGAGGTATCTCCGAGACAGCCAGAGTATGAGGCACGTTCTCTGCCAGGGCCAGATGATCCCAGCTTTGCTGACAAGGGGGTGGTTTTCCAGGCAGGGGGAACTGTGGTCACCCAGGAATGGGAGGGAGAGAAGAAAGAGCAAAGCCCCATTGGCCAGGCTGGTCCTTAAAGGGATGGTGACATCCCAAAAAAGAGCCTGAAGGGTGCACCCCAGCTGGAGCAGCATGACCCTCCTGCTCCAGGAGGGATATTTTTTGTCTCCTGGTTATTTGGCAGCAGGACAAAGCCAGGATACTATGAGATGATGTTGGTGTCTCAGGGAGGGTCTGTTTGCCCCAAACTATGTGATAACCCAGATGTTCCTTGATTACTTCCCCAGTGAGCGTGAATATCACTAATAAAAGTTCTGCCTTCCCCAAAATACCATTGGAATGCCTGAGGGATGAGGTCCTTGAGGGAGGAGAGGGTGATATGGGGCACCCAGGCATTTCTGCTGCCTGCATGGATGGGTACTGGCAGTTCCTTTCCTGCCCAGAGCATCTTGGAGTGGCTCAAACTTGCCAAGTGGGTCATGAACCAGAAAATGCCCTGCAGGTCAGGGAGATGCTCCTCTGGTCAGGGAGAGGACAAGTCCTGCTGCCCAGCACGGCAAGGAAGGGCTGGAGAGGATCATCCGTCCATCCTGCTCCAGCTGTCTTTGGCTCCCGGGGGCAGAACTGGAGAAGGTCTGGTTTTTCCGTACCTTGGCCCAGCGGGATTTCATCCTGCCTTGGATGACCTTGGCCCCTCCTTGACTCCTCCAATTGACCCCGTGACGTGGCCCGTGCCTTGATGACTCTTTCCATCAGCTCACAGGCAGCCAGTTACAGACTGCCACAAACATCTGCTCAGGCATCTTCCCTGTGTCTTTTTTAATCACGATGTCTAATCTGAATAAAAAACCACTTCATTGCAAAAGAAGTGGGCTTGTTTTGATTACATGTTAAGAGAAGCAATTTAAAGAGCTCAGAAAGAAAAATCAATACCAAAACTCCAGTTCATAGAGAAAGGAGCACTCAGATTTCTCTCTGATTTCAGTTTGGGGGAGTGCAGCTGAAAATTAAACACTTTCCCCAGGAAAAATAAAGAACATCAATGCAATAATTTCACCTGAAGTTCTCAATTTCAAAGAAACTTGGGTCTATCAACCTGCTCCATGACGTTTGGATGCTTTTGCTCTGTTGAGTCAGGGGGTGACTAATAGGTTATGAGCAAATGAATCAACATGGTTTATCACCCACTCTTATCTGGGCCACGTTACTAGAGCTTATTGGCATCTTGTTTATTCACACATTGGGCGAACGCTGCGTGTTGAGTAAACCCCAGCAGGGAAACACTGAGGAGCTGCTGCTGTCGATGGCAAAGGCACCACGGGACTTTGTCCCAGTTCCAAGTCAAAGGGTTTCCTACAGGCTCCAGACACTGGAGTCGACATTTCCTTACCCACCACGATGGCTTCGCTTGTGGATTCACGACAGGGATGAGGAAACTGCTGCCAGGAGGTGATTTCACTACCCAGGATAGGAGTGGGCTGTCCCAGCCCGCAGTTTTGGGTGAGGGAGCTCAAATCAGTCTGGTGATGGAAATGAAGATCACAGGGAGGGGGCTGTTCCTGCAGGCAGCCGGGAGGGTTGAACATTAAAAATTTAGTGATAATTTAAATATCAGCACATTTTTGCATGAAACTACAAGTATTTCAGGATTCAGCTGAAATACAGGTTATCCAAGTTTTCCAGTGAGAAAAGATCTCTTCCTACAAAAAGCTGGTACTTTTAGAAGTTGGTTTTGACCCACATTTCCAGCCCACTGAGTCACTGATAAATTTCCTTACTTATTTTCCAGGTCAGTATAGGTCTAAATAAGGGAAGTACAATTTATTCCCAAAAGGATTAGATCCCCCTCGTGCCACTGTTATTCCAACTCCCCCTGATGACGCAGCACAGTGGTGGATCATTTTCCAGCTGTGTTTATTTGACAGAATCCCATTGCAGAGAGGTTAATTTGTTCCCCCAAAACATCAGATCGGCCCATCCACCCAGACTCCCAGTTCAGGAAACCAGAGACCAGCCAGGTGGGATGGGGGAAGCCTCGGGAATGCCTTCCCCACCATGACAGCTGATGTGTCGGTGCGGGGAGATGGAAAATGCCTCTGACAGCTGGGGCAAATCCTGTAGGCTTCCAGAGATTAGGACCATCCTCTAAACAGGGCTCCAGGATTAGGCAGGAGGGGGTGAGACCTTCCCACTTGCACGTCGTAAAGCAAAGCAGAGATGCCAAAGGCCTGGAATAAACAAGAAGCTCATGTCATCCAGGTGGGAAGGGCTTCCTGAAGCTGCCACATCCTCTGTGCTCATCCCCTCTTATCCCTGTCCCCATGAACACCTCTGGAGATCCTAGTGGGCTCTTTGCACCTGAGCAGGACTGTGAAAGCAGCAGGTGGATGTCACACCTGGGCCACTGCAGGCTCTGGGCATGGCATCATCTGGTCCCTGGCAAAGCCATGGGCTTGGCCAGGGCAGAGGGCAGAGTTCTAGGGGATCACTGTGGGTGTCAACAAGGAGAGTCACCCACAGCCTGTATCAGGGAGAGGAACGGGACGCCCAGGACTGACAGGGTCCCCATTGCCTTGTCCAGTGGGATAAATTCAAAGTCACCCAATAGGACAGAGAAGGAAACATCCCCACCTCCCTTCAGCCACATCCAGCCCTGCACACATCATGTGGACTGCAAGTCCATGGGAGACGTCACAGAAGGCCAGAAAAATGCCCAAACCTGCTGAAGTTCAGCAGAAAGGAGGTGCCCAAGCCCTTTCAGGGGAGCTATTGCTGGTGGTTCTTGGAGCTGATTCCTGTGTGGGTGTGGGCCCTCCCTTCAACTGCTGCTCCTGCCGTTGCCTGTCCCCTTTCCAGGGTTAACTCAGATCTCCAGAAAACCAGGGAGCTCATCTGGAAAGCACACAGCAGTCAACCACAAACACCAGCAGGGCTGCAGCCTGGGGGGCTCAGTGCCCTGCCTTCCACCTCCCACCTCCCACGTCCCTGCTCCTGGCTCCGGCTCCCAGCAGCATTTCCAGCCTTGCTGTCACCGCGATATTCGCAGAGCACTGAGTCAAGCAGCCGGGGCAGGCGGCAGGTGGGCTGGGAACAGGCGAGGGTTCCATTTGTCTGTCACACGCAAGTGGACGCTTACTTCATCCCAAAGCAATGACTGCAGGCAGGGGCTCTAGGGCTGAGCTGGGACACAGCCCCAGTTCCCCTCCCAAAGCCCCCCAGGAAAGGGCCTGTCCAGGTGTCACCCTGGGACAGGAATTTTAACCAAGTATTGCTTTAAATTATCCTTGTCTGGTCTAGAAAACACAACCAGGTAATAAAAAGACATCAACAGGAGCATCTCTGAGGTGCTGAGGGGAATCTCTTGCCTGATGGGCATCGCTTGGTGGGCACTGGCACAGGGTTCTAACAGCCACAGGCTCCAGAGTTGCCCCTGTCGCTGGGTGCACCCCAGCACACCCCAGCAGCATTCAGCAGCACCAGTTTGATTCACTGACTCTAAAGTAACCCTTTCTTCATGGAAAGAGTTGTCCAGCCCTGGCACAAGCTGTCCAGGGCAGGGGTGGGGTCCCCAGCCCTGGAAGGATTTAAAAGTCATGTGGATGTGGTAGCTGGGGACATGGGTTAGTGGTGGCCTTGGCAGTGCTGGGTTAAGGGTTGCACTCGATGATCTTAAGGGTCTTTTCCAACGTAATTGATTGTCTAATTCCATGATCAGTCGGGGTTCACCCACCTCCAGGTCCCCCAACATCAGCTCACAGAGCAGCAGGGTGAGTGCCCAGACCTGCACGCTCCCTGCTGGGATCAGGAGCTGCCAGATGCAGGCAGGGGATGCAAACACCCAGATCCAGATTTTGGGCTGTTATTTTGGGACTGCAATGGGATCATTCTCTTCCAAGATGGATGGAGTAGAAAAATAGGAAAACCCATGCAGAGATGTCCTGATTTTGCCCCGTGACTTTGCTGGGAGCTGAGCCAGGGAGCTCCGTGTTCCCTCCAGCCTGCAACAGCACTGCAGTTGAAAAACCACCACAGAGAGGCATCAGCTGCTGCCCACAGCCAAAACGGTTTCCCCAAAGCCATCTGTGGGGCCACCACAATCACCGTCCCGGCACAAGGGGACAGTGCAGCCCAAGCAGGAGCTGCAGGGCAGGAGCTGCAGGGCCGTGACCTGCAGCAGCTGCAGCCAGGGCCAGCTGGGCCCGAGCGTGCCGGGCCGGCAGGAACCCTCACGCACCTTGGCATCACAGCTGTCACCTGCCGTGTGCCCAGGAGCAATGCCAGTCCTGGGGCACTGCTCTGCCTTGGGTGGGTTTTTTCTAGCCCTGTCCTACTTCTGTGGCTGCCAGCAGGAGCTCGCCTAGGACAGAGAGCCTGCAGGGACAGGGCTGTGTCAGCCCCACTCTCTTCAGTCTGCCCAGAGTCACCTCTACCAAGGCTTGGGGACGGCAGCTGGAGACGCCAATAAGGCTCTGTCACCACCTGCCCTGGCTGGCCCTGCTCTGTGGCACAGAGAGGCTGCAATTAGCAGCTCAGGTTTTCCTTCTCCATTAAAAGCTGGAGCTCAGGAAGGCCCAAATTGCTTCAAAGCCCCTTTGCTGATTTATTCTGAACATTTGCACCCGGGGGCCAGAGCCACACGGGCTTCTGTCTCCTGAGCAAGGAGCTGGGAGGCTCTGCAGGAGAAGGGGGAGGGAACAGCTCAGCCCCAGGCTCCACCAGCACCAAGGGCAAATTTCGCTATGGATTAGGACCAGCAGGGAACTCAGTGTTTGCTCTGCACAAGGACAGGCAGCACTTCTCAGAGCCTGCTTTGCTCATCTCCTCACCTGCAGTACCAGGCAGGGCCAGGCACTGCCAGTCCCCAGGAGGGTGTCCAGCCCTGCCCTAAGGACTCTGAGGGCCTGAAACCCCTGCCAGGGTGCACCATGACATTGGCCAGTAACAGCCCAGGGTTAGACACTCCCGGTCTCATTTGACCTTCAGCATCCCCTTCATCAGGTCCCCGTACCTCCATCAAGGACTTAAAGCCACCTTGAGTGTCTTCAAGGCCATTTCTCCTGTCCAGTCCTTCCTGTAGGACCAACACTGGTGTTTCCACTTTCCCTCCCAGCTCTTCCCGTTTTTTCTCACACCCGACACCTCCTTTCCTTGACTTAAATGCTTTCACTGGCACCCTTGCCAGCCTCCATTCCCTGTGCTCTCCCCATCTCCTCCTCCCCCCTGCTCCCTTCAACCTGCTCCCAGTCCCCGCAGGACTCTGCCAAGATCCATCCTGGAGCAGCCCTGTTCAGCTGAGAGCAGGCAGGACCAGCAGGATGTCCTGCAGCCAGCCCCGTCCCGGCCCCGGGGACACTGGTGGCACTGGGACCAGCCGTGTTTCAGATGGGGCAGGGATATCCCAAGGAAGCCCTTGAGGCCAGTGTGGTGGTGGCCACAAGGGCTGTCTGCACCTTGCTGTGTTCAGGGGGTTTGGGATGGGCTGTCCCTTCCCAGGATTCTCGGAAGCAAATGAGATCTGGTCCCTTGATGGGACAGCGTGTCCTGGGCCCATCCCACAGCCCTCTCTAGCCCAAACACCTTTATTTGAGAATTTCCCTACTCTGACCCCCTCCCTGGAGAGTTTGCTGGGTCAGAGGGGCTGTGAGAGGGGTTGGAACATCCCCAAATCCCAGTGACTTCCTCCAGGTGCCAGTAAACTGGGAATACACATCAGTTTGAGTTGTCCAACAGGGCCCAGCTGCATCCTTTCTCTGCTGCCACCAGGGAGCATCATGAGGACATTCAATCTAGCTGTCCTCATGCCAAAATCCTCCAGAGAGTGAAATCCTCCCAGCCAAGCTTTCGGAATGCCTGGTCCTTGGAGTCCCTGGTGTCCCCAGAGCCAGCTGTGGCCCAGCCCTGTTCTAGGTGGAGGGGCTCAAGTGCTGTGGTCAGGGCTCCCAGGAGCTGCTCCATGCCCTGTCCCTGGTCAGCACAGCATGACAGCCCTGTGCCATCCCCGGGGGAAACATTTCCCCAAACACTTCCAGAGCAAGTGGGCCAAGACATGGCACTCAGAGAACAAAAGGGGGTTGATCTGTGGATCCAATAGGAACAGCCACGGGAGATGCTCCAATCTCATCCTCCTTGTCCATGTGCAAGTCAATGCCAAAGGGACACTTGGATATTGGCAGGGAAAGGCCAAAACCTCCAGCTGGACATGACCAATGACGCTGAGAGCCAGGGATGAGGCTGGAGGTGGCTTTGGCTCTTACCCGTCTCCTGGGGGTTGGGAGGTGGGAGAGACCCCACGGGATCCAGAGACAAGAGGAAGAGATGGGGGGGTCTTCTGCCTCCCAAGTGCTGACTCTTAAGAAGGAGGAGAAATTCGCAGTCACACAAAATCTGAGAGCAGCCCTGGGAGAAGGCCTTGGGGTGTTGGTTCTCAGTGTGCCCCAGCTGTGTGCGCTGGGCCTCAGAACCCCCCGAGCCCTGTGCTGAGCCCCCAGCGTGGGCAGCAGGGCAGGGGGGGATTCGGCCCCTGTGCCCTGATCAGCTGAGACCCCACCTGCAGAGCTGCCTCCAGCCCTGGGGTTCCAGCACAGGAAGGACGTGGAGCTGCTGGAGCGAGTCCAGAGGAGGCCAT
>VZRR01007855.1:20838-75958 GCA_013398015.1 Oreocharis arfaki | reverse complement strand
GAGGCCCTGGCACAGGGTGCCCGGAGAAGCTGTGGCTGCCCCATGCCTGGCAGTGTCCAAGGCCAGTTTGGACGGGGCTTGGAGCAACCTGGCATAGTGGAAGGTGTCCCTGCCCATGGCAGGGGGTGGGACTGGATGAGCTTTGAGGTCCCTTCCCACCCAAACCAGTCTGGGATTCCATGGCACAGTGAGCTGGATGCAAGGACTCACCCCTTGCTCTGTGACACAGCCAACTCACCGAGGGAGCCCATCCTTTCTGGAGGCTGGAAATGCCCCAGGATCCCACCAGGCAGTGGTGGCTGAAGGTGTCATTCCTGCCCAGCACCTGTAAAGCCCTCGGGACCTCTTGGGGTGCTCAAACTGCAGGAATGCCAAGCGATGTGCAGGGCTGTCGCCCGCCCTGGCTGGTGCTGAAGGTGAGAAGCTGATTTATTTTCACAACCTGCAAAGCCCTGGGGAGGTGGACACAGCCAGGCTGGGCACCAGGGATGGCTCTTTTCTGTCCCTGGCATGGTGACTTCAAAGTAAAGCATTGTGACTCCAAAAATTCACATCCCAGGCCATGACCCAGACCCACCCCACTGCCTGCAAAGGAAAAACACCCTTGCTGGTCCCTTTTTTAATGCTGTTTGTGGCCATGGTTAGCTCTTCTTCTGGGGTGTGGGAGAAGCTGTGATGTTCTTTTTGCACCCCAGCACGGCAACCAGGAGGGAAGGGGGGGACAAGGAGGGAGCTGCCAGGACCAGTTATCTGATCCCAGCAGCTCCAGTGTAAACTTAGCATGGCCTTTTGGAAAGTACTTGCTGTGGCAAAACACACAGTAAATCAGTGCTCCGAGTGCCAACAATATTTTGAGATTAGCAAATCTTAAAGCTCCCTTTGGGGTGGTGGGTTGGAGCCCTGCCAGTGTAACTGGAGGGGTCTTCCTCACCTCGCACCCTCCAGCTCCCAGGGATTGCACCAAGATGCAAATCCTTGCTTTTTGAAGGAGATGGGACAAGGTCCGGGGTCAGCAGTGGGTGTGGGGTCCTGCAACCCCCTCCTGTGCATTCTCACCCTGTGCTCCTGAGAAGCAGGACTGACCCTCTGATTTCTTTGCCTTTTCCTTTCCTGACTGCCTTGGAAAATCCCCAGTTTCCTCCCTTCTTTTATCAAATAACAAACCCAACTCCCACAAGCTGCCCCAACCCTTTCCAGCATCATCCCGTTCTCCCTGGGACAAGTCACCATGACCTCCAGCACCATCACCCCACCTCTCCCTCCCCAGTGTCCCCAGAGTCCCCAGCACCCCAGCATTGGACTTGCCCCAGTGCTTCAGGATGAGAATGCCCAGGAGGTGTGACCCCAGCGCTTCCAGACATGCCACAGGTTTTCCAAGCTCAGCTGAGGGCTCATTCAGCCTGTGAGAAAAAGAGAAGGGAGAAGCCCTTGGAACTGAGCAGGAAAGGGGGCATCAAGTACCTGGGAGCCCCAGCCGGGTGCCTCCCAATGGAAAATCACCACAGGCTCTGCATCCTGCAGGAGATTGACCCCTGAAACACCTTCCCAAGCACAAAACATGCTGGAGATGGCATTTTAACCCAGGATAAATCACTGGGTCACCACAGGAGGCCCTAGGGAAGATCCCAGGCTACACCTGAGAGTTCTGGGGCTCGACCCTTTCCAGGCCATTTTGTAGTTTGGATGCAGCTGTCTGTGCTGAGAATGCCATGGAGGAAACCACTTCATCCAGAGCAGTATTCCATCAGAGTTCTGGAGGAATGTGGGACTGAAACCCCGATTGCTGCTGTTCTTCCATCCGTGCTGTTTGAGTGAACACCCTGATTTATTTCAGGCTTAGAGCTCCTGTCACTGAGTTCTCAAAAAGATTTGTGTTGGCCACAGAAGGTCACTCTTGTTTGTAGCAGGGAGAGCAGAAGAAGTTGCTTGTCAGAAGGATATTGTCAGTGTAGCTGAGCTCTCGCTCCTAGTGGAACTATTAGAAAATAAAAAGCTGCCAAGGTCAAGTGCAGCAGCAACACAGGCTGATATTAAAAATAATGTTCCTGCTTGTTGGCATTGTGGGTTGGCTCCCACCTGTGATGCTGTATGGAACTGTCCTCAGAGTGCAGGGAAAAGAATTCAGCAAAACCAGCATGGAGCTGTGTCAGGGGAGGGTCAGGCTGGAGATCAGGGAAAGGTTCTTCCCCCAGAGGGTGCTGGGCACTGCCCAGGCTCTCCAGGGAATGGCCCCAGCTCTAAGGCTGCCAGAGCTCCAGGAGCTCTCAGAGATGGGGTGGGATTGTTGGGCTGTCTGTTCAGGGCCAGCGGTTGGAGTGGATGATCCCTGAGAGTGCCTCCCAGCTCACGGGTTCCTGCGATTCTGTGATCTGTGTTTGCCCACGTGCCAACAGCAATGCCAACCCAGCTGGGAGCCTGTAAGCTGAGATGTCCCCTGGCCAGAAAACAGCCTCGTAGCACTTGCCCTGCACTGCATTTGCAAAGGGGCTGCAGCCCAGCATGGACCCTCCCTGTCCACCCAGCACTGCCCAAGCCCCTCTGCCCAATACCACGTTCATGAAATCCCAAACGTGGATTGAAATATTTGGGGTTAAAACCATGAGGTGCAAGGAAAAGCGGCCATGCTGGCTTTGTATTCCAGTCTCTGGGAGCTTTGGAGCCTCTCCTACAGCCACCATGCAAACGTTGAGCCCTAAACCTTTTGCCATGCAAAAATGGGCAAATCTGGGGTGTGTGACTTTGACGCGGGGGTCTCTGCACCCCAGCAATTGGAACAAGGAGGGCTTTGGGGGGATAAGGGATGTGCTTGGTGTACCATGAGGGATGACATCTCTTTTCCTTGCCCAATCTGATGGTGCTTTGCTCCTGGTCATGGTTTAGAGTGTCCCAGCTGAGGCCCCAGCAGGTCCCTCTGCACCCACAGGGAAAGAGAAGCCGGCAGAGGATGTTCCATGGCACCTCGTTTTGGGGTGCCGGGAGGGGCCATGGAGCATGGGCCAGGGCAGAGAGCTAAGCATCAATGGCAGGAACGGTGCAAACACAGTGTGCTGAATCCACACATCCTCAGCCCGAGCACAAACCTCCTGGGAGCCAGAAAACCAGAGGGAAAAGTCTCTCCAGTGGACGTCCCTTCTTCCGGAGAGATTTCTTTGCTCTAATGCTGCCATCCAGTGGGAGAAACTCCCTGACATGGGAAAGGCTGGAAAAGAGGGCGCTGGGGTCCCCACCATCCTCGAGCTGCCCTCGGTGCCCTCCCTGCCAGGGATGCTGCGATTGCACTCCATCCTCCGTTTCTAAGCCCCGATCCCAGCCGGGATGCGACGGGCAAAACAGAAACAGCTGACACGGCACCTGAGCTCCTCCGGCACCCAGCGAGGGGGTGGGGAAGGAGGGAAGAAGCGCCGGGGTCAGCCGAGGGCTGCAAGCCGAGAGAGGAGGAGGAGGAAGCTGAGATGCGAGCAGGGTCCCAGCGGTGAGGACACCGCGGTCCCAGGGCGATGCGGCCCCGGGGACACTCCCGGCGCTCCCCTCCCGCTCCAGCGAGGGGTATTTGCGGTCCGAGCGCACCGTGCCTGCAGAAAGCCGAATTCCAGCGCGTATTCAGCAGCACCGGGGCGTCGAGGACGGAAAAATAGGCAAACACAAAACTCCCTGGGGTTGGTCAGGGAAGCGAAACGACTTTGGCAGCCGCCGCGGAGCAGCGCGACGGCGAGCGGGGGACGCGCGGTGGCCAGCGGCCCCCAGGATCCCACAATGCGCTCGTTTGTTGTCCCGGTGGGCGGCCGGATTCCCGCAGAAAGGAGCTTTCAGTGGGAATATTCAAGAGTTCAACCTCTCTCAGCAACGCAAGGTTTGCTGGATTGTACGATGGCACAAAGGGACAGTGTTTCCCCGGGAGCGGGAGCTTTTGTGGCTGGAACACGGCGCTTTTCTTCCCGCACAGAAGCCGCCTGAGCGGAATCGCGGCGTTATCGAGGCGGGATCGCAGTCGGAGACTTGCCTTAAAGGGAGAAAGCAGGAAAAAAAATGTGTTTATGTGTATGAAATCAAAGAATTTGGGGGTTTTTTTTCTGTCTGAAAGCAGCAGATGTTTTCCGAAGGTGGAGCCAATTTCCACAGAAGCATGGGTATTCCTGCAAAATCGAGGGGAAACCCCCTAAATTTTCTTTTCCCTTTGTGCCAAGAGGAAATTTGTCCTGGGAACAAGCCCTGTGTGCAAACAAACACTCTGCCCTCTCCTCCGGGAAGCACAAATGCTTTCCCACACACTCAAAATCAGCCAGAAAAATGACTCCTGGACTAGCAATTCCGTGATAACCTCAATGAGGAGGCAGCATCCTGGCTGAATCAGAGGCACGTGTCCCGGTGGGGATGAATTTTGGAAGCATCCCCCACCTCTGCAAGCTGGCGAAGGCCATTTCTAGCAGCTGCAAACCTATCCTCGAGCTCCAGCCCACACTCGGGAAAGGGAGAGGGATGGGAGGTGTTGCAAAATAAAAAAGATGAGGACATTTGGTGTAGGGAATGTGCTCTACAGCTGCAAACGGACCCACGCCGGCACTGAGGCTGAGAACTGAGCACAGCTCATCACACCTGGAGTCTAATAACCGGTAGCTGTGCCCAAGGTCCCTCTGTGTGTTTAATTACGATCACAGAAGGTATTAATGACTTCAATTTTCGGATCAGGGAATGGTTTGGTTTGGAACGGATCTTAATTACTGCATAAGTGCTGCCCAAAACCAGCAGAGGAAATATTGGGGGACAGGCTGAGAATGGGAAAGGGGGATTTTTCTTTCAAAGATATCATTGGTTTCAAGAGACTTTCTCTGTGGTGTGTGGAGCACCGAAACCACCCGGCAAAGCCGAGCAGCTCCGCAGTGCCCCGGGCGTGCCCGAGACAGGGAAACCCCCGGATCGCAGCACCAAGACACTGCGCTTCCTTCCTCCAGCGAAGGCGGATGGCAACCGGCCTCCAGCCCAAGAGCTGGACGAAGCACCTCTCAGTATCTCTGGGAGGGAGGATAAATCTCTGACCGGTGGAGAAACGCCAGCCCGAGGTAAAGCACAACCCGGCCGGCGTTCCCGAGTGGAGTCAAGACGAGCTCGCAGCCCACGGCACTGGGAATGAAGCACGGTGGAGTCGCCGGAGCGGGTGATGGGCTGACTCCCCATCACATTGCAGAGCGAGAGACTCCAAAACCTCTGAACCCTGGAGGGGACGGGTCAGTGTCATCTCCGACCCCGCAGAGGCTGCGCTGGGCACTGCTCCTGGCACTGGAGGGGTCCCGGGGAGAAAAGGGCTTGGAGAAAGCCAGGAGGCTGAAGCAGGGTTTGGGCAATGCTGTAGCACTGGGGAATTAGTGTTTTGCCCCCTGTGGTGCAGGGCAAACTCTTGTTCCCAGGGCCCATGCCCCTATTACCACCCTGTGCCCAGTCGTGCCCCATGCCCCAGCCTAGGCAGTGCTGGTTGCCCACTAGTATGCACAGCTCCGTTTGAGGGGATGCTCAGGTCCCTCTGTGTCCGGTGCTCCGGGTGTCCCCATGCCCGATTCTCCTGGATGCCCCATGCCCGGTTCCTCCTGGCCTCCTTACAACTCGGGTTGTTCCCAGCTCCCCCATTCCCACTGCCCCCACGACCATCGTGCCCGCGCCGTCTCAGATCCCGATGCCCCCAGAACCCCCGTATAAAAGTTCCTCCCAGGAACTCCATGCCTGGTGCTCCCGACTCTTCCCCAATACTCCCAGGACTCCCATTCCCAATTCTTCCCTTACCCCCATGTCCTGTACTCCCGGATCCCCCATCCCCAGTTCCTCCTGTCATCCTCGGCTCCCTGCTCCTCTCATTCCCGATGTTCCCTGCCCCCCCATGACCGTTTTTCCCGGTTTCCCGGGCTACCCCGTTTCCCAGTGCCCCCACTCCCCGGACGAGTCCCCCGTGCCCAGCCGGTGCCAGGTGTTGCCCGGTTCCCCGCTCCTCCTCCTCCTCCTCTCCGCCCCGTGCCGTCCCTCCTCCCCCGGGAAAGCGAAAGCGCGCGCGGGGCGGAAGCCGAGCCCTCCCCGCCGGGCCGGGCCGGGGCCGCACCGGGACCGCACCGGGACCACCATGGCTTCCATCGGCACCTTCTTCCGACGGAGCCTGCGGCGCGCCGGCCGCAGAGGTGAGGGGCGGGAGGGGCTCCGGGAAGTGCCGGTGTCAGAGTCGGTGCCGGTGTCGGTGTCAGGGTCGGTGCCGGTGTCAGGGTCGGTGTCAGTGTCAGGGTCGGTGTCAGGGTCGGTGCCGGTGTCGGGGTCGGTGTCAGTTTCGGTGTCGGGACAGGTCCATCCCCAGTGCCGCGGCTGCGGGAGCCGACGGCTGCCGGCGGAGTGGGGACGTTCCCGGGCAGCGCAGCGCGGCTTCACCGGGTGGAACCGACGGCAGCGGCAGCGGCTCGGTCCCTCCAGCCCTGCCCGTTCGCACCCCACCCCGCCCCTTCCCCGCGGAGCCCAGCTCGGGCCGGCTGCCCCGGCACTCACCGCATCTCTTGCTCCATTCTTGGGGGTTCAGCCCATCCCATCCACCCCCCGGGAGCCCACCCCTTCCCAGCTGAGCCCACCCCAGCCCCAGGGGCGGCCCCACAGATCCCCTACCTCCCCACATCCCCATTGAATAAGGCATGGCAGGGCTCGCCGGCGCGTGGCATCTGGGACATCCGCGGAGGGACCCACGAGGGACACGGTGCCCCTCAAGACACTTGGGTGTTGCAGACCCTTCAGAAAGCAGTGCAGGAATTGGTCTTTTGGGATTTATGAGCTTTTCCGAGATATCGAATGGATGATCGGAGTTTTCTGGCTGCCGTATCTCAAGCCAGAACAAAGCAGGTTGGAGCAATCTGTGGATTTGGGGCCCTTACTGCGCTCCCCTCCCCGTCTGGCTCTGGCTCCGTGTGCGCTCGATGTTCCCAGCTCAGCAGAAGTGGTTTGATAACGCCAGAGCCATTTCCTCTCCGCTGGGGGAGGTGGGCAGCTGGGCGGCACGGGAAGCTGAGCTCCCCCGCAAACCAGGTCGGGAAACCTTGGCCTACCAGTGCCCGGGAGTTTTCCGGGAGGAAACAAACCGGTTGTGCTACAGGCAGAGTGGGGCTGAGCGCAGCCCTCGGCGATAAGAAAAGCCCGCGGCAGCCTTTGCCCTCTCCGTGCCCGGTGGACGGAAGGGTGAAGATCCACGTCACCGGCAGCCACTTTCCATCCCGGAGTTGCGAGAGCCCCCCGGCCACCCGCCTCCTTCCCCTCCTCACAGGGGCTGCTCCCACTGCTGGGGGTCTGGGCGTGCTCCCCGAATCTTCCTGACAGGGGCTATGGGAGCCATTGGCTCTTGTGACCCTGGCTAATGTTCCCGGGAGACGAGGCACTGTGGATCTTGCCGGTTTGGGGCCGCCCTGGGATCTCTGACGCCACATTCAGCCTGCCTGGCAGGTCACTCCATACATCCCTGGGGCTCATCTTCCAGCCCAGGGATGGGGAGTTGTGGTCTTGGAGGGATTTAGGCCCTGCCAGTGAGGGCTTTGCAGCCAGACCTGGCACTGCCGGGAGATCCACACTTCCATGTGCGAGGCAGAGCCGTAGCCGGGCGTGGCCAGGCTCTCCAGAGCAGCGGGTTTGACTTGTTTGCTTGAAAACCCCACGGACAAGATGCAAATCCAGTCCTTGCTGGAGAGCACATCTGGTGTTCTCTGAAATGCAGGATGGGACTGGATAGGCAGGATTTAACTGGACTTTCATCTTGCCCTGGTGATGGGAAAACAACCAATGCCAGCGTCCGGCGCAGATGGGGGACACCAGCAGCTCCTCCATGGCATAGCCTTGTTCACTGGGGACCCCGCAACAACAACCTCCTGCCTGGCTCAGAGGTGGGACTAGACCAAAGCCATCGCTGGAGCATCCCAAGGAAGAGCAGGAGAAGCAATGCACGTCTTGTCAACCTTTTCCCTGGCCTGGAGCACCTCACTGGGCAGGTCCAGGATGACCCCCTACGAGGACAAACCAGAGGTGTCCTCAGTCAGGTCTCATCCTCAGGACGCTCCCAGGCTTCCCCTGCTGCAAAGGGATCTATTTGGGATGAATTTCACCCTGCCAAAGAGGAAGGACTTTGCATGTGGTGGTGGAGCAGCCCCAGGGTGCACACGGGTGGCTTTGAGCATCTCCCCACCCCGAGCTGGGAAAGTAATTTCTGGTCCCTGGGAAGGGACATCCTCTGATGGGACCATGAATGTCACCTCCCCCTATGAGCCCTCTGTTCCCATCAGCTCCCAGTGACCTGGAGCAAGGGCTGGAGAGGTGTTTCCAGACTAAAGGAGGTAGCTCTGGAGCTGGAGGGACATGTGGGCAAGGTGTCCACCAGCACTGCTTTTGGAGGAGGATGCCGTACATGGAAAAGTATAATGGGAGTAGCTGATCACAGCCATGCCTTGCCCTAACCAGCTGTGGCACAACCAAAAGAGCCCAGGGACAAACCGCAAGAGCCAGTCATTTCATCCAGCCACATATTTATTTTCCTTGCTATTCCTAAAAGAGCAGCTCAGCTTTTGTGCTCCAGCTTCCCACCATAATCAGAGATGGGACAGTTCCTGTGCCAAGAACAAGGGATAAAGGGAGGCACAAGTGGCCTCTGGGTGAGGGAAGAGCTGTGGCATGACCTGACTGCAGTCTCTGTCTGGCATTTAACTCCTCTCCTTTCCAGCCCTCGGATCTCACTGTCCCACTGTGGTCATCCCAGGGCCCTCGGAGATGCTGGATGGGGCTCTTTTCCCTCCTGTTCCTGGTTGTTCAGGGTGTGACAGCTGACACTTCCCAGCTGCCTTCCCCAACCGGCCGGACAAGAACTGGGGTGTAATCTCAGGGAACTGCTTTGCTTTGGGAGCTGTGGTTTAGGGAAAACCCTCGAGTAGCTCATTTGCAACCAGCAGTTCCCAGGACATCTGGCAGGGAGAGGTTGGGATTCATCTGACTGGAGCTTTTGGAGGTGCTCGAACAAGATCTAGGCTGTTTGTTTGCTGTTCACTTCCCCTAAGGGAATAAAATTAACTGCTGTAAACACATTCCCACACCCCCCTGCAGATGTTTAATGCAGAGCCCATCTGCTCTCCCTCATTCCACACGCCCACTTCGCTCTGGGCATCCCTCTGCCCTCGCTGGGCTGGGCAAAGGAGAGCTGGGGGGTGTCAGCATTTTCCCTAAAAGACTCATAAAAGTCATTCTCTTTCCTTTTCATGTCCCCAGCTGTTCATTTTCAGGGACCAAAAGTCCCGGGCACCAGGGCCTGGTTCCCTCCAGCCACTTTAGCCAGTTCACATGTAACTCTGCAACTCCTCCCTTGCTCTCAGGACACCTCACACCTTTCATTGCACTCTGATCTTATTTTTGGGGTGGTTTTTTGGCTTCAGAAGGAAAAGATGGGGCCTCTGCTGCAGAAAACACCCCCCCGCAGGTGCCACAGGGGAAGCCGGGGGAGGGGCGCTCGGTCTTCTACTCTGCTGGGCAGTTCTTCTTCGAGTACCTGGTGGTGGTGTCGCTGAAGAAGATGCCAGATGGACATTATGAACCCAAGATAACCTACCAGTTCCCAAAGGTATTTAAGCGCCATGTTTCTGACAAGGTCAGTTTTCCACATTTAGAGGAGAAGGGGATGTTGTTCCTTCCCCATCACTAAAGCCATGGAAAGAGAAAAGTGCCCTCTGCCCTTGAGTCACAGCCCCAGGTCCCAGGGCTTTGCCTGCCCCCGGGGTGGGGTTGCTGGGACCATCTGTACCTCCCCACGATCCCAGCCCAGGGCCACAAACCCCAGGAGGAAACTCCTAGGGGTTGTCCCTGGCCTCCAGTACCAAAAGGAGAGACCACAGTGGGGAAGTCACACCTCAGGGAGGTGGCACAGGGCTGTTTGGGACGAGATCCCAGTTTGCAGAGGGTGCCTCTGCTTTGCCTCTATGTCCATTGGGTGAAAGTCAAAATTTGAATTTTTGGGAGATGCTTGTCCAGACATGTTCCCTGGGGTCCCCACAGGGCATCATTCTGCATCATTCTGAGCTGGGGGTCACTTTGGGACAGACCCCATTCCACCCCATCTCACCCCATCCCTGGGGACGATGGGGACCCTCCATCTCCCTGACTCTTGGCATCGCTTCCTTCCAGCGTGAGAACTTGCTGAAGGGCCAGAAGGAGGAGGAGGAACGTCTCCTGCAAGCCATCCCCCTCTTCTGCTTCCCCGACGGCAACAACTGGGCCCCTGTCACTGAGTTCACCAGGTACCTGCCCCATTGCAGGGTCTCGGCTGGGGCCCCCANCATCCCATCTCCTCCCAGCCCAGCCCAGCCCAGCCCAGCCCAGCCCAGCCCAGCCCTCTGTGTTTTCTCTCCTTGCAGCGAAACCTTTTCTTTTGTCCTGACCAATGTGGATGGCAGCAGGAAGATCGGCTACTGCAGGCGGCTGCTGGTGAGCCCTCCCACCCCGCACTCATCGGCGGTGTCAGCCCCTCCCCACGGTGGAACACGGCACCTCCTGCCATGCCTGGAGTTCAGCTCCTGGGGATGTGCCTCAGAAAGCCACCAGCCTTGACCAAAGTGATGGCAAGCAGCAAGAGGTTACCCAAAGGGGGTTCTTGGATCTCTGTGCTGAGGCATCAGTTGGGTGCTGGATAGAGAAAACAATGAGTGTTCACAAAACATGTGGATGTGGCACTTGGGGACACGGTTTAGGGGTGAATGTGGTGGTGCTGGGCTGACTTTTGGACTTGGAGATCTTGGAGGGCTTTTCCAAACGTAACGTTTCTGTGATTCCCCCCTGGTTTCCACAGCTTCCCTGGCTCCTCTCCCTTGTCTGCAGTGGGCAGGGTGGCTGCAAACCCCGCTTGGGATCGGGATGTCAATGCAGCCATCCAGGTGGCAAGGAGCTGGGAGCCCTCAGCCCCATCACCCCAAAAACCACATCTGAGCAGTGGCTGTTTCTTGACTCATGGGTTTGACCAGCTCAGGGGCTCTGAGGTGTGCTGGTCTTCCCTGGCTACTGCTTTAAACAGGGACATAAATCCAGGAGGACATCCCTGTGCCACAGCCTGGGGACTGGCTGGATTCCACCACCCCTTCATCCTGGTGAACCTTCCCATTTCAGCATCCAGGGCTGAGCTCAGGCTGTTGGAACTGGATGTCTGGAGGGCTGACAGTGCAGAGAGCAAACCAGGACAGTCCGGTTGGAAAGGGGGAAAAAAGCCAGAGAACTCATCCCAATGGCCCCTGTTGTAGCAGGAGGCGGGATTAACCCCAAGGATGGTGGGGCAGAATGTCTTGGAGAACATGTGTCTGGGTGGGAGGAGAGTTTGGGAATATACCAAAGGACTTCTCACCAAAGTGATTAACAGCTTGGCACCCAAATCACCTTCTCTGGGCACCCTCTGCTTTTCCAGCATCAGCTGCATCCTTGGCCTTGGCTCCAGCTCTGAAAATTCCCCAGTGAGTGACTGGGAATTTGAGGGGAGCAAGTGAGGATCCCTTTGGAGAGCATGGAGCTGGTGCAGGGGGCTGGGAGATGCTCAGATCCTTTTCCCACACTCTTCCAGCCATCCGGGCGTGGTGTCCGGCTCCCTGAGGTTTTCTGCATCATCAGCTGCCTGGGCTGCTTTGGGCTCTTCTCCAAGGTAGGGACATGGTGGCTCTGGCCCCATGGTGGCCTTGTCTGGCCCAGCGGTGGCCCTGGCGACTGCTCCTTTGTCTGCTGGGCATTCCTGGCTCACTTCTTTCTCCCCCAGATCCTGGACGAGGTGGAGAAGAGGCGCCAGATCTCCATGGCAGTGATCTACCCCTTCATGCAGGGCCTTCGGGAATCGCCCTTCCCAGCTCCAGGGAAAACTGTCACCATCAAAAGCTTCATCCCCGAGTCAGGCACAGAGGTTGGTGGGGAGCTCGGGGGCACCTCCTGGACTGCTGCAACATGAGGAGCCCAGGCTGTGTCAGGAGCATCCTCCACACCTGCAGCACCCAGGGGAGCTCACCAGAGCAGGGCAGGGTGGGTCAGGCTGCCAGGGACATCATCCCTTGGGAATACGGGTGCTATCTCCCTCCTGATCCAGGAGGAGAGCCGAGAGGATGAGGGTGGAGCCCATCCCCAGGGGGTGCTGCCCCATCTTTGCATCATCTGCCACACAAACCTCTCTGGACACCATGCCGTGACTTGCACCACCCTGATGCCAGAGCGGGATGTTGTGCCAGGGGCTGGGAGCTGCTCCTGCTTCTGAGCCAGCATTGGGGAGCGCAGTGGTGCCAGGACCGTTGTGGGCTGCAAATTTCTTCCCAAAAGAGGTGGTCAGGCACTGGTACAGCCTGCACCAGCGCAGTGGTGGAATCACCATCCCTAGAAGTGTTCAAGAAACACGTTGATGTGGCACTTGGGGATGGGGGTCAGTGGTGAACGTGGAGCTGATGATCTTAGAGGGCTTTTCCAACCCTGATGATTCCATGGTTCCATGATCCTACTCTTCTCCATACCACTGTGCTCAGCTCCCAGCCTTGATTCCTGCCTGGTTTAGCCCCCGGGCAGGTGCAGGTGTAGGTGTGTGGCAAGCCCAGTCTTTCCCTGTGGAGAAAAGATCTGATCCGGGCAGGGATGAGAAGATCTCATCACACCCACGCACGGCCCAGACTCGCACGGGCACAGCCTTTTCATTTGTTTTTTCTTTCTCTTGTGGCAAAGCTGAGCTGGAAAAATGGGGAAGAACCACCCTGGCACTGGGCAAAATATCTTTAGTGCTGAGCATCCCATGTATGTGCCCTGCCAGGGAGGGCCTGGGAGCAGGACTCCTCCTCTCTAGAGCAATTTAGCAGCTGCTGATCCAAGAGATTTCTTCATCCAGGGAGCTTGTGCAAGGCTTTGCAGGTTGCTCAATGCTCTGGCCCAGGGCCGTGGTTGGGAGCACGGCCTGGGCTGCTGGAGGGAGGAGGAGTGAGGATGTTCTTCGAAAGAGCTGTGCTCTGGGGCTCTGGGCAGGGGCTAGAGCAGGGCAAGGAGATCACTGAGACCGGGAAAGGAGGGGAAATAATCCTGGGCGCTGCATGGGCTGAGAGCTGGGGAGGAGGCAGGAAAGGGGCTGTGGAGCCCAGCCAAGCCTGAGGCTGCTGGGTGGGAAGATGATGCTTTGGTGGAAAGGCACATGGAGAAGGGGGTTTCCCCCCTGAAGGATGGGGAGAGGGGCCAGGACTGTGTCATGAGCTGCACAGTCCTGTTAACCCTTCAGGTACTCACCGTGTCTGGCTGCCACAGGGTAATTGATGGATTGGGAGACTTGTCGTGGGCAAAGGCAGCTGAGTGAGCGGACTTCCAGCCCGCCTGCAAGTATCTATTAGATCCCTCACTTTTGGGACACCCTAGCCGGGAATTGCCAGGCTGACCCTGCCAGACAGGCTTTAGAGGAAGGTTTTGCAGCATTTGTAGCAGAAGCCACGCCCTCCCCACTCCTCCCTTTCCTGGCAGCTCACAGATGACCTGTGGGACACTGAGAGGGGACATGTCCCTGCCAGGGACTTGGGAGCACTGGAGAAATGAGGCATTTGGGTTAAAAATCCAGTGCCTAAATAAAGAGCCCCCCAGGGCACATCACTGATGGCTTCCCTGAGTCCTCAGCGCTGCACAGGCTGAATCTCCTGGCAGGATGAGATGGGGTTTGTCCCTTGCACATGGACACGGTGCAGATGCTGCAAACGCTGGGTTATTAATTGCTTCCAAATCACCTTCTCAGGGAGCCAGGGCAGGACGGGGGGAGCATTGTCCTTTCTAAGCTGGGGTTCCATGGCTCTCCCTTGGCAGCTCATCGAGCTCACACGGCCTGTGGATGCCCACCTGGAGCATGTGGAGTTCCAGGCTCTGCTCCAGCGACTCAGCCCTGACCTCATCCTGCGCATCTTCGCCTCTGCCGTGCTGGAGCGACGGCTCATTTTCCTGGCTGAGGAGCTGAGGTGAGTCCCGATCTCTTTATTATAAAAATGCCCGTAAAAATGCCCTTGAACCTTGAAGTGGCACAGGACACAGCAGAGCTCAAGGTGGGATGTTCCCTCCTCCCCACCATGATATCACCACTGGCTCCCTGTCCCACAGTGTCCTGTCTCAGTGTATCCACGCCGTGGCTGCTCTCCTGTACCCCTTCACCTGGGCTCACACCTACATCCCCGTGGTCCCTGAGTGCCTGCTGGACACCGTGTGCTGCCCCACGCCCTTCATGGTCGGCATCCAGATGCGGCACCTGGAGCAGGTCCTGGAGCAGCCAATGGAGGAGGTATTTCTTCTGGAGGGGAAGGCAGCCGGATGGAGCCATCAGTTAATCCGTGTCCCCAGGTCTGGCTTGGCCCCAGGGCTGGAGGCTCTGGTTGTGCCCTTTTCCCATTCAGGGAGGCTGGAAATCAGGGCGTCCTCCATGTCCGTTGGCACCTGGGGCGATACCTCCACACTCCTCTGGGAGCTGCCCTGCCCCTGCGGCTCCAGGAGCTGCTGCTGGGGTCATCCCAGCCTTGAAGCAGAGGAAAGCTGTGTGGGGGCAAGCCACCAAACCTGCAGATAAAACTGTCCTTGTGGGGAATGTCCTGGTCCCCCTGCCCAGGTCCCTCCAGCAGAGAGAGGCTGATCCCTCTCCTGCCACCCTCACGGGCTGGTGACACACCAGTCCCATCCCAAAATGGGTGGGAGGAAGCCCAGATGCCTTGGCAGGGCTAAACCTTGTCACTCCCTGCTCTCTTACAGGCTCTGATAGTTGATCTCTGTGAAGGGAAGATCATCCGGGAGGTAGGTCCTCCCTGTGTGGGTGTGGGGCTGGGGGTGGCCTAGGTAACCCCAGGAAAGGCCTTTTCTCCTTTGGTGTCAGCTACCTGGCAGCTTCCACATTTTTAAATGGCTTCAAACTGCCAGAGAGCAGGGTTAGACAGGATTTTGGGAAGGAATTCTTCCCTGTGAGGGTGGTGAGGCCCTGGCACAGGGTGCCCAGAGAAGCTGTGGCTGCCCCTGGATCACTGGAAGTGTCTGAGGCCAGGCTGGACAGAACTTGGAGCAATGTGGTCTAGGGGAAGGTGTCCCTGCCCATGGCAGGGAGTGGAATGGGAGCAGCTTTAAGGTCCCTTCCAACCCAAACCCATCTGGGATTTTGTGGTTCTGTGATTCTGGGGGCAGTGCCATCTCAGTGCCACCCACGCAGGGGGAGTGTCCCATGTGGGAATGTCTACAGCCACAGCACCTGGCTTTTGAGCCAGAAGAGCAGGGTCCATGCATGGGATATCCCACACCCACATCTCTGAAAATTAATGAATGAGCTTTGAACGCCCCCCTGCCGGGCTGCACCAGCCCACGGCCCCCTGAGCCGGGTTGTTTCTGGTGCTTCACGGCCCCATTGCCTTCCAGGTGGGTGATGAGGAGAAGATCCTGCCCGAGAAGCTGCAGAACGAGATGCTGAAATCTCTGAACAGGCACAACAACAACAACAATGTGCACAGTAAGGATGTCTGTCATGGTAAAGCAGCCCTGATCCGCCCTCTCCATGGCCAGAGACCTCAGCCAAGGGATTTTCCTAAAGGCACCTGGTCTGAGATGTTTCTCCCCCTGTTTGCAGGGGTAATCCCTTGGTTTTTCCTCTGTCCTTTGAAACACGAGAGCAGAAACAGATAATTCTGCTGGAAAAATGGATTTTTGCTAATATTTAGAACATTAAGATGCTGCTACCCTAGAAAGTAACATAGCCAGGGTTCCCTCAGCAAAATTAGTCTGATCTTTGATTAGTGGCAGAGGGAAGCTCTAAGCAAGTAATTCCTTGGGATGCAAACACAGACCAGGTTAAAATAAGCCTGTCCTGTCTGTGTTCAGAGGTGCCATCCCCACCTCTCGTGTTCCGTGTCCCCTTCCAGCCTCGGAGCAGGTGAACGCCCTGGTGTCCGAAGCCTTTGTGCACTTCTTTGTGCGGCTGGTGGGGCACTACGCCTCCTACATCAAGTGGGGCAGGAGCGGCTCCGGCAGCTTCCAGGAACGAGCCTTCCGCAAGGCCATCGCCTCCAAGAGCTGCCGCGGATTCGTGAAAAAGTTTGTGAAGACAAACATGTTTTCCCTATTTATTGAGGAAGCGGAGAAGAGCAGGATCCCACAGGAAGGTAATGGTCCCATTTCTCCTCCTCTCCCCAGTCAGGTGAGCTCTGTGGAACCCTGGGCTGGTTGGTTTAGGGGCAGAGACACCTCGTGCCTGGTGAGGCATGGGATGCAGCCCAAGCTGGGGGTGTTCAGGGCACTGAGCAGATCCTGTTTGTTCTCAATGGCCTCATTTCTGCATCCCTGTCAAGCAAAACAAAATCCTCATTGTGACTCCCCATTCCTGGAAGTCTCTGAGGCCACACTGGACAGGGCTTGGAGCAACCTGGTCTACTGGAAGGTGTCCCTGCTCAGGGCAGAGTTTGGAACTGGGTGAGCTTTAAGGTCCCTTCCAACCCAAACCAGTGTGGGACTCTGGATTCTATGATTCATTTTAGATCTTGTCACTCGCCTGGAGCTGGGGCCGGCTCACTGGGAGCTCCATGTTGAGGCCAACAAGCAGCAGCAGCACAAACATTTGGCTTGGGCACAGCAGCAGCTGCTGGGAGCTTGACTCAGCTCAACCCCCAGCTCTGTGGCAGCAGGGCTGGTCCTTCCCGCTTCCCAGGGATTTACAGGGCACAGGGCAGAGCTGAGCCTCCTCCCAGCCTGGGACGAGGACAAATGGGCAGTGGAGGGAGAGGAAACCACCCAAAAACTGTACTGGTGGATGGAGACATCCTGGGCTGGGATCTGCCACCCGACCCAGGGGACTCCTGGCTGGCACTGTCTCAGGTGCTGCTTCTCTGCCCTCTTATGCGAGGCCTTATAGGGCAAACCTGGGCCTGGGGAGGGAGAGAGAGATGGCACAATCCCTGTTTTCTCATTGTATTCCCAGTCTATGTCACCATTCTGGCTTTTTGCTGGGTCTGCTGCTTTCTCCCTTCCTTGCTGGTGGGAAACACAAAACTGAACAGGAGTGAACACATGGGTTAAAACCTTTGGCTAATCCAGCATAGTAAAGCCTAGTTTGTGTGAGAACGATGGGTGGCATTGCAACCACCCCCATTTCACAGACTTAGAGAATCCCAGAATTCCAACAAATTGGGTTGGAGGGACCTTTAAAAGGCATCCCATTCCACCCCCTGCCATGGGCAGGGACACCTTCCACTACCCCAGGTTGCTCCAAGCCCCGTCCAACCTGGCCTTGGACACTTCCTTTCCAATTTCCCCCAGGTCCTCTCTGGGCACAGGTGTCCATCACCCAGCATGGTTTGGGGCACAAACACTTCCCAGGATTTGGGAAGCAGCCTTGTATCCCCCATTCCAAACACCAGCACCCCACCCATGACCTTTTCTCCTCCACAGCCTATTTCCAGAAGAAAATAACAGAGTACCAGGAACAGAAGAAGCACCGAAGGGACTCCTGAAGTCCAGCCCGGAGCAGAGGAGCAGGACTGGGATTGACACACCCCTGCCAGCAGCACCACACTGGAATCTGTTCCTGCCCACCTGGGACTCCTGAGCTGCCTGGGCAGCACCGAGCACCAGTCCTACCCTTTCTTCCTCAGGGCATCATTGCACTGGAAAATTCTTTGCACGGAAACTAGCGCCAGGCTGGGATTTCTTTCCCAGCCGTGGTTGCTCCAGGGACAGACTGTGACTCCCAGTGCTTGGCCCTGCACAGTCCTTGTTCCCCCAGCACCTCACGCAGGGCAGCCAGGGCTGGCTGCAGGACAACAGGGGTTTAGAGTAATTATTAGAAGGGGGAAAAAAAAGGGATGAGTAGGAAATAGTGTTACTTCTCATTAAAACAAACCAGGGGTTTGCAAATAAGGAACATCCCGCTGAACAATTCCTGAGGTTTTGTTATCAACGACTGTTTTATATTTATATTTATACTGTTTTATTGAGCCATTGTTAAACACCAGCAGGAGCAGGTGGGGGTGGGGGGTAGTGGTTTCCTCTCTTGCAGCTGCCGCATCACTGGTGCCACACAGAGCCAAGTTTGGCTTTCTGAGGCAACAAAAATACTCATTTCTAGCAGGTTATTTATTTGTGCTGGAGCAAACTGTGAAGGCCACGTGGCTGTGGGGTGTCAAGGGGGAAACAGCTGATCAACAGCTTTGGGGAGGGAGGAAGGATTTGTTCCATCCCAGAGTAAAACGTGTCACCATCCTCCTCAGGCCTGGTCTTGGTGCCAACTTCTCTTAAAACCTTTGCAATTCCTCTCTGAAATGTGATGCCAGCAACAGATCAAAGCTAAATGCTGGTTCTCCTTTCTGAGTGCACTCATGCAGGAAATAAATACTGCAGCAGGAAGGGCTGGAGCTGCAGATCTGACTGGTCCCATCCCAGAGAAACGTGAGCCAGGTACTTCTTCCAGCAAAGGCTGGGGATGAAGGCAGAGCTTCATTCTCCTCTCTGGGATCTTACAGCCAGGCTGTCACATCACGTCGTACCCACCAGGCATCAAAATATCAAAAATATCCTGGAATCATGGAATCTCAGACTGGTTTGGGATGGAAGGGATGCTCATGATTACCCAATTCCACCCCTGCCATGGGCAGGGACACCTTCCACTGGTCCCAGGCTACTCCAAGCCCCGTCCAGCCTGGCTTTGGGCACTGCCAGGGATCCAGGGGCAGCCACAGCTGCTCTGGGCACCCTGTGCCAGGGCCTGCCCACCCTCACAGGGAGGAATTTCTCCCCAATATCCCATCTATCCCTGCCCTCTGGAACTGGGAAGCCACTCCCCCTTGTCCTGTCACTCCAGGCCCTTGTCCACAGTCTCTCTACATCCTTCTTGTGGTTCCTTTAGGTACTGAAAGGACACAGTTAGGCCACCCCAAAGCTTCTCTTCTCCAGACTGAACACCAATTCTCAGCCTTTCCTCACAGCAGAGCTGAACCATCCCTCTGACCACCTTGGTGCCTCCTCCCCTGGCTCCAAATCCAGTTTAACACAACTTTTGCAGCAGTACTGGAAGCCCCAGCGGGGGATTTTGCACAAGCACTGAAATCCAGCAGGCTGCCAGGTGGCTCTTACTCTCAGAGCTGGGCAACATCCACCCAAACAAGAGAGATAAAGGACATTTATTTTTGAACCCCTCACGAAGTCAGGCACCAATGTGACAGAAACACGGCTGGGCATAGGGCACAAACAGCAGTGAAAGTCTCCAGCCCTGCTGAAACAAAATCACTGATTTGTTGTTCAGCCCCTACATGTGTTTGGAGGGGGAACAGGAATTATTTGTTAGGAAAAAAGGGGATTTTTGGCACTGGGGGTGTCTTCTCTGGCTCCACAAGTTCCCCATCATGGGTAGAGAGAGTGGTAAAGGGTTAAAGTAAAGGTTAGTGGTATTTTTCTGGTTTTTTTAAAATTATATTTATTTTTCAAAGTTCAACTGACAGCAGAAAATGGTGTGGAAAATCAAGGGCACCTATCAGGAATAATCCCTTTGGAAACGATCACTTGCTTCACCCTTCTCCTGCTTGTTCATTATGTCATGATGAGAGGCCAAAGCTTTTGGTTGTGAAGCCAAACACCATCTCATTGAGCAATTGGGAAGTGGTCGTTTTGGGAAACAATTACAAATCACCCAAGGGACTGGACTGTGTGATTGCTTAATTCCTGCTGGAGAAAAAACTGACAAAAAGTTATTCTGCAGCTGCTGAAAACAGATACACAAAAACACATTCTCAAATTTAAAAATATATAAATTTTCAAATGCAGTCAGTGCTCCAACTGCCAGGCTAGGGTGAACTCCAGCAGCAGAAGGGCTGGAGCTGTCTTAGAATCATCAAACCCCAGAATGGTTTGAGTTGGAAGGGATGTTAATGATCATCCAGTTTCTACCCCCTGCCATGGCAGGAACATCTTCCACTATCCCAGGGTGCTTCAAGCCCCATCCAACCTGGCCTTGGACACTTCCAGGGATCCAGGGGCAGCCACAGCTGCTCTGGGCACCCTGTGCCAGGGCTTCCCCACCCTCAGAGGGAAGAGTTTATTCACAACATCCCATCTAAAAATCTCCTATTTTAGTTTAAATCCATTCTTCCTTGTCCTATCACCGTCTCCTTGTGTAAAAAGTCACTCTCCTGTTTTTTCATAGGCATTTGTTAAGTTCTGGCTTTAACACCCTCCCTTTAATGCCCAAAGGGTGGACAGACTGTTTGCTAGGGACACACTGGGAAGGCTCAGCTGAGGCTGCTGGGAGCAGGGACACCGGGGCTGGGTCACATTGCAGCACATCAGCACAACCCACAGCGTATTTTTAAATCCTTCTTCCTGCTCGAGATTTGCCCAACACTTGATCCAAGCCTACAACAGTAAATAAAACACTGCCAAGAAATGTTTCCCTGAACTGGAAAGAGCTCATTTATTCTGCTAAATTGTTAACATAGTTCCCAGCAGAGCACTGGCCAACTCACACCATCCAGACAACTCTGGGCCCGGCCGGCAGGCAGCTCAGCCCTGCTGCTGATTTGGGACTCAATCCCTGCTATGCAGCCGCCCTGGGGAAGATAAGTTTCATGCTCTGGCATGTGTCACCCTCTGCCAGCAGCCTTGGTGCCAGCAAACAGTCCTGGGAGGGCTCACCCTGCTGCAGCCAGCACGGGGGTGACAGCCCAGTGCTTCCCACCGCTCCAAGGCAGGAACAGCCCCTGCTCCCACCCCCTTCCCCGCCCACCAGGCTGTAACCTCTGAACTGCTGCAGTCCTCACTCTCTGGAAATGATTAAACTCCTCTGCAGCTCCATTTCATATTCACAGCTGGGCCACAGCACCACTGCAGGTACCTAGGGCAAGCTAGGTAGGAGAGGGAGAGGAGGAAAATACTGCTTTGAAACAAAGCTGATGCTTGGATGACACAAAAAGAGGCCCTGAGGTGTCCTGACCTGTCCCTTTCCTGTGTTAAACCCCTTATCAGAGCAAGGGAACTCCCTCAGCAGCTCTTAAAGAGCCAACACAACACCCAGTGGAAATTTCCAGATTCTCTTTACCAATTGAGAGGAAAACCTGCAGAGCAGAACTATTTTTTTAGCAGGGCATGTTCTCAGCCCCAGGTGCTGCTGCAGTTCTTCCTCCTGAGTGTCTTCTGGACACAACAGAAAGTGAAAGGGCCCATCACAAGATCAGGCTGAGCCCACAAATCCCCTGCTCCCCTTCTCAGCCCCACAAGCTCGTCTGATGTGACCCGTGGCCACAAACAAGGCAGGTGGAAAGGTTGTTTACTCCATGATCTGTCACCATACCCAGAGCCATAGCAGCACTTCAGAGGGCTTGGATTGCCAGCAGTGACTGTTCCCTGATAACACTGACACTGCATCAGCAGAGAAATGGAATTTTTTCTTGGCTGGGGGCACCCAAACTTCCAGAGAGTGAAAAGCTCAGGAAAAGGTGTCCTATTGCATTTCCTGAACAGCAACAGGCTTTAGCTTTGCACATAGAAGTCTGGTCCTACATAGCTTTTTAAAGGCCTTGGTTCTTCTCCAGTCTCAAGTATCAGTAACAAATTATTTGGAGCAGCCTAATCTTGAACCCCTAAGGACTGAGAGCAGGAATCTCCTTGTTTACATGGGTAAGTGTGCACAGAGGTGTTTGGTCAAAGGTTGGACTTGATGAACCACCAGACTGATTATGATTCGAGGAAACCACTCACACTCCAGGGAGGGACTTTCCAAGCAACAGTTCTGCACCCACTTTGTGCTGATGAAAGGAAACACGAGGTTTGTAAAGGGCACTTTCAAACCCTGTCAGGCTCTTCCCTTGCAGACTTTTACCTGCTCCTCTTGAAGAGCAGTAGCAGAGGCTGCATTGTCCAGATCAACCCTTTCCCCAGCTCACTGCAGTTAAAACTCAATTAATGAGTTCCCTGAATTCCACTTATATCTAAAAATGTCATTCTAGAGCTGTCACCTCACACCAGGGCATTTGGAGCAGAGCTCCAGGACAGTCAGGAGCTGCCCCAGGTGTGTCAGGATGCAGGAACCAAATCCCCTCTCTGGCTCCAGTCTGGCAGGGACCCTGAGGAGACCCCCAACACAGGGCCAGGTGCCCAAAGAACCCTCAGCTGCGCTTGCCAGAAAGCTGCTGCTCACAAGATTCCAAGTGGGGGTGCAAGGGTGTGGAAGCCTTACAAGAGTCTCCTCCTCATCCTGAGCATGTTCCTGATTCCCCCAGTGCCCCCAGGCTGACACAGGACCTCCAGCTCACTCGCTGACACGGTGCCACCCTGCAGGAAGGAACCAAGACTCTTCCAAGCACAGAAGGCACGAGACTGGGCACATCCCTGTGCCAAGGCTGAGCCGAAGGACTCAGCACCTCTGCTCCACTTCCCAGCACAGCCCAGCAGGGCCAGCCTGGTCTCCCCCAACAAATACTTCAACCACTAAACCAGAGCCACGTTCCTCCATGTCCCCTCCAGTCCAGTCCCTGCCAGGACACAAGGAAGCCCAGTCTCTCAGTCCATGCCAGCCAGACACGGAGCACTGCCCAGGGAGGGGGAACAAGGGTTTCAAACCTCTCCAGGCACTGCAGGAACTGAGTTTTCTCTCTACTTCCTGAGCACATTTTCTAATCACTGGGGTATCACAGGAAATCCACGTCACTGCTTCCGGGAGCTGAGAGATGTTTTGATTTTGTTACTGAGGTGTGGGGTTCTTTGGTTTGTTTTTTTCTGAACATGAGCTGTGTTT
This sequence comes from Oreocharis arfaki, assembly GCA_013398015.1. Lineage (NCBI taxonomy): Eukaryota > Metazoa > Chordata > Aves > Passeriformes > Paramythiidae > Oreocharis > Oreocharis arfaki. The sequence goes on along the minus strand of VZRR01007855.1, from coordinate 53,202 downwards.
GATTCCTTCAGAGCCACATCATTGTCCAGAGGCACTGCCTTGGCCTGGGCTCCCAGCACAGAGTAGAAGTTTCCTTCCCATCTTCAGAGAGATGCTCCATGGTCAGAGGGCTGGGATTTCAGACATGGGATCCCAGAATTCCAGCTCTGTCCCCCACAGCCAAGGCAGATCCTGCTCCGAGACACTCCCTGCTCTGCACTTCAGCCCCTTTGCTTGGGGGCTGAAGTTGCCCTCAGTGCCAGGGCCTGTGGCACCAGGTGAACTTCATTAACATGCAATTAAACCCTCCATTAACCTAGCTTGGTGTCCCTCCTGCAATTCACCACAGTTAAAATGGTATTAAAACAATGACAGACAAAAGAAACCCAAACTAACTGTACCATATAGCAGACAAAGTTCTCAGAGATCCTGGAATGACAACATGATCCACATAAAAGCACTGCAAAACTACTCTCTAAAGCACAGGCAGGTTTGTCATTCACAAGTCTAAGCAGGACAGAGCAACACACACATCTCAAGACAACTGTTGCTCTCAGAATTCTTATTTATTAAGAGCAGAAAGGAAATTTTGCTGAAGTTTTATACATAAAAAAGTAAACAGTAATTTTTTTTTTCTTATAGTCTTTTCCACTGAAGAAAATTGAGAAATAAGTTGTCTTTTTAGATAATGTTTATTTAAAAAAATAAAATTAATTGACAAAGATACCACACTATTTTGCATGCCGGGCACCCCGTGGCTCGCAGGACCCTGTTCAGCATGAAACCGCTTTGTCAGCAATGCACGAGCAAAAACCACCCCAGCCTGGCTCCCACCTGGCAGCTGCTGCAGCCACACAACTTAGTGAGATATCTCTGGGTTTTACCAGCTCAGGTCTTTAGTAAATAAATTCCAAGTGGACACTAAACAAGTATTTCACTAAGAGATGATGAAATATTAAAATTAAAAGCAAGTCAGATTGCAGCTGTAATTATACTACATTAGAAACTTCAGTTGGTGGGGATCCATTCACCATATAGAGATTAATTTGTAATCAAGGTAATTACAAAGACAGAGCATTACTCCCTGCATGCTTTCCTGGGCTTGAAACCAACAGAGTTGACTACGTGGAGAATTGACTAGGGTGTACTTGGAATTCACTCTCTCAGGCAGGAGACTAGTTAAGGAGTGTTACTGATAACAAAGAAGAAAAGTTATACAACATTGATTATTATAAATTACTTTGTTCTTATCTGCTTTTTGCCTTAGTCTCCTACAAGTCTTCATCCGTTCCGTAGAAACTCAGCTCGTTCTCCGTCCCCCTGAGGGAGCTCCCGGCCCTAGTGGTGGTTTGAGTGCGTGGGGCAGCCCTTGATGCGGAACACGTGGATGTGCAGGTGGGCAGCGATCTGGTTGCACACACTGACACAGTATCGGAGCAGGTCGAACAGGGACAGGATCTGCACAGGGAAAAATCATCCACAGTCACACCCACATGTTCCTCGAGTGCCACACAAGGGTGTAACAGCCCACACTCCACAGCCACAGCACTGTGGCCCATTGAGCTAAATCTCCAACTCCAGGAATAACCGTGGAATCACAGACTGGCTTGGGATGGAAGAGACCTTAGAGTCCATCCAGCTCCACCCCTGCCATGGGCAGAGACACCTTCCACTAGCCCAGGTTGCTCCAAGCCCTGCCCAGCCTGGCCTTGGACACTTCCAGGGATGGGGCATCATTCCCTAAAGAGTATCTGAAAATGCTGGGCTTTTTTCCAGCCCAAGACAAGACAGACTCTTAATTCTACAGAGAGTGGGGAAGAGTTACAGCAGCTACAGAGATACTGTGAAATGCCCCATTAACTCTGAATGGTGATAACCACACACACATCTTTTCACATCACATCACATCAATACAATTTTACTAAAAGGTTAACACTGGTTTTTTACATTAAACTTGAGCATTTGATAAGCCCAGATGAGCTGAATTTAAGATCTTTTTCCCGATGCATGCTGGAGTCACCACAGACATTCCAGAGCTTAAGGCACAGCCAGAGCACCCTTACACTGCCCGTCACAGAACCCCTGCTAACGAGGCAGCAACACTCATCTGCAAAATATTCTAATCTAAGCTTTCAATATTTGCTACACTGCTTTAAAATTTTAAACTATCACAGAGTCATGAAGGTTGGAAGAGACCTTCTACATTACCAAGTCCCACCATCACCCCAGAGCCACCATAATCACCCTTAACCCATATCCCCAAGTGCCACATCTAGACACCTCTTTAATGCTTCCAGGGATGGGGACTCCACCTCTGCCCTAGGCAACTTATTCCAATGCCTGATTAACTCCTTCAGCAATTTTTTTTTTCAAGTATCCAATGNTGTCTCCTGTCAGGAGGGGCCCAGAGCTGTCCCCAGGACTGGAGGTGCCCCAGCAGTGCCAGCACAGGGTAACACAGTGGGCCTTCTGGACACACCATGGCTGCAACAGCCTAGGGGCCACTGGCCTCTTGCCCACCTGGGTTCATGTCCAGCCACTGTCACCAGCACTACCAGATCCCTTTCCAGCTTTCCAGCCACTCCTGCCCCAGCGTGGAGCATTCCATGGGGCTGTTGTGACCCAAGGACAAGACCTGGCACTTGGCCTGGTTGACCCTCCCACTGTTGGCCTTGGCCATGGATCCAGCCTGTCCAGATCCCTCCAGCAGATCCGCATCCCACCCAAGCTGGTGTCCTCTGCAGACTGACTGGGCGTGCCTCGATTCCCTCACCCAGACCATCCCTAAAGACAGTGCCCAGGACTGTCCCAGCACCAAGCCAGGGACACTGTGACCCTGCTCAGTTCTGCACCAGCTTCAAATCCACCCTGTGATGTCCATTCTCAGTCCCATCCCCCTCCAGGAGACTCAGCTGGGCACAGCCAACACAATGAATTACTGGCAGAGCAAATTAATAAAATGAGCCTGGACTCACCAGGGCAATCCAGAGGACAATATACTCATCAATGAAGCTGTTAAAATACTGGTCAAGGAACAGCAGTGCTGGGCCTATGAATGCTGTGTCATACAGATACATCTCACTCTTGGTCATATGGGCAACCTGCAGTAAAAAAAAGAGAAGTTTAAGAAATAAACATGTGCCAGCCAAGGCAGAATGATTTCAGAATATGCAAAGCCAAAACCCTACAGTTCAAGCCACATTAATGCAAAATATCAAATACTCAAGCGGCAGCAACAATACTGTTTGACCCATGGAGCTCCACAGCTACAGAGATGCAAGGTTTGCAGAGAGACATCTTTTATTAGAGCAGAGAATGTAGCACGGGAAAGAAACTAACATGTTTTCCAGCCCACCTGCTCCTCCTGCCAGAAACCAAACAGTGAAATGGAAGCAGACTGGTAAATTTTAAAATTGAGCCTGGAAACAGAAACTCACATCTGCTGGAGCTTCAAAAGTCAGGGACCTTTAGTATTCCTCTCTCCCCCTCTTTTTCTCCCATTCCATAAGGATCACCATCTCTGTCTGGTTACAATTTCATAAACATTTCTGGTGTTCAAGTGAGACCTTCCCACTTCCCTACAGGCATAGAACCCATCCCACACTCCATCCTCACTGCACAGCATGGCTGGGATGGGACTGAGCACCAAAGTGGGCCTGGTAAAAAAGAAACTTTTCTTCCACTGTGAGCCTAAACTCTTCCTCCACTATGAATTTGAACTCTTCCACTGTGAGTAAAGTCCAGCACTGACCCAGCTCACAGTAGCCCAACAGAGGCCTGCAGAACGGGGATGACATTTGAGGCAGGAGCTGTTTAACCCTCATTCATTGACACCTCTGCCCTTGTACAAACCTGTTAATGATTTTAAGCCCTATTTCCCTCCAATTCTTTAAGTTAAACCCTAAGCAAGTGTTCCAAACCTCAGCAGCTCCATCACCTCCTCTCCTTCTAACAAACCTTCCTCCCCTTTGCATCTGAAGGGGATTCCAGACACCTCTGTTCCAGCCCAGCTCTTCACACACGTGCACAAATACACTGCAAAAGTGTGAATTAACAGCTGGGGAAGGGGGAAAAACAGCTCTGAGCTGCCCTGGTGCTGCCTGGGCAACCACAGCATCAACTCCAGGTTTCCACTGCCCTTTCAAGCAGAAAAAGGCTCTGCTGCACCTCCAGGCTACTTAAAGCAAAGCATGAGTATCTCTTCACCACACAAGTGCAAGTTACTCAGTGGAATACCCAGAGAGCTCCATAATTTACAAAAAGTTCTCCTGCAACAAGACTTGGGAAGGTTCTGGCACACTCACCACCAGTTTATTTGTGATCTTGGCAGACACAAAGCCAAAAGTCAAGATGTAGAGGCAGGGGTGCCTCTCAAAGAGCTGCACAGCAGATTTCTTGTAGATCATTGCAGCCAAGGCAATCACTGAGCCAATATGGAGAAAAGGTGAGAGGACACTCGTTCCCTACGGCGAGATTAAAGCATGAGGTTAATAAAACGTGCACATTGCAAAGAAACCTCAAAGAGCCCCTCACGTGGTGTGCAATGACGGGTTAAAAATAAAACACATTAGAAACGTCTTTCTGAATGCTGGTGGTAAAAGGAACAAAAAGTGGTGCCACTTGAGCAAGCAGCAGCTGAGAATGTGGTAGAAACTTTCTGGTGCTGGGGAAAAAAATCAGATTTTAGGCAGCAAGAACACTGCAACAGAAGGTGCTTGTGCAGACACCTCCACTTGTTCTTTTACATTGGTAATATGAATAATACAGATCTTTTAGAAGGATCAAACCCAGAATCTTCTTGAAAAATTTCCTTCTGAATGGATTTTTGCACAGGATTTTTCTATGAACTCTTCAGCGAGGAGTGTATTTGTACAACCTGGGTCTCATTAATTGAAAAACAAATATCAAAGTACAATGAGTACTTTTATTCAAAAATTTTAAAACTCTGACTCCTAAATCTACTATTCTTACAGACACAATATTAACTTGTTTTTCCCATGCCAGCAAGGAGCTGAAGGGAAAATATTTCCCGTGGAGGAGGGATTATGTTAAATACAAACTGCGGCTGAGGAGCCTCCGTGCTGAGGAGGAACTGGCAGCCCAAGGTACTCACTGCTATAGTGGATCCATTTTTGCCAACTCCACCCGTGAAGATCACACCAAAGTAGTTTGTACAGGAGAATATGGTTCCTGCCACAGTACAGAGAGCTGGGAATATTTTCACCTGAATATTCAGTATTGGAATCTTAATGGAAGAAAGACAAGAAGTTAAAATATGCACAAACTCAAATTTGGGTTAATATTTCAGGTGCACTCAAACACTCCACTTTCCAAGACAACGTCTGCTCTTCTTTCTCTGCTATACAGAGATTGACATTCCTACAGAGAAAAATTTTCCAAAAATCCTTCCATGAAGCTTCACAGAAAGCCAGATTTATGTTCAGTTACCAGAGAAGAGACACCAAAAGCAGAGAAATGAACAGAAACCAAGAACTTGCTCTAAATCATCCCAGGGAAGAGAACTGTCACCTTTCCTGAAGCTGCAGTCAAGATCAAACTGGGCAGAGCAAGAGCCACTAGGGATGGTCAGATAAACCCCTTCAAGGACTGGATCTGATCTTCTGGGCAAGGCAAGGCAAGCAAAGAGATCAGACAAGTCAGATCAGAGTCAGTGACCCAGGAGAGGAAGGATGAGGTTGCTAAAGAAGGGGAGAACGAGCACAGGCAGTTTTGAAAGCTTCCTTTGTTTTTTAACAGTCATGTTTCAAGCAGAACAGGAAAAACTAGAAATGAAGAAGAAAATAGTCCAAACTAAACCACAGGAAATATGTTATGGAAGCAAGTGTTTAGAGATAACTACCCAAAACTTCCCAACTGTATCTATTCAACTACTAAAAGCTCTTCATTCAGGAACTGAAGTCATGGCACTCAACTGAATAAACGCTCGGCTCCCCAATGAGTCGAGCCAGGAACAGAACTCCAGAGGAGGTCAAGTTGCTTCTATTTTTCTTTAATTACACTCTCAGAGCAGCATTCAGCAGGTAAAGCATGGAATACTGTGAGTTGGAAGGGACCCATCAGGAGCATCCAGTCCAAGCCCCGTTCCTACAGACACCCCAACAATCCCACCCCATGCCTGAGAGCATTGTCCAAACAGTCTCAGAGCTTGAAGATCATTCTTGAAGATCTTAAGTTTTCTATTCCATTCAACAACTGAATCTCTTGATCTTTCCAGGGCATGATTAAGAGGCAGAGGAGCTTTAATCCTTCATGCCTTGTTCAGCCCACTCCCCAAACCCCGCCCAGTTTCATGATACTCAATTTTATTTCTCCCGTGCTAAGGCTGCCCTGCTAAGCCAAAAAAAAAAAAAAAAGGGCATTTTCTGAAAGACTATAGAGAAAGAATAAAGACAAGTAAAGAAAAGGCTTGAATTGTCAGACTGGAGCACTACTTGTAATCATTCATTAATGTCAGGAGGCTCAGGACTCCTCAAGCTCTTCTAAAAGCACGTAACTGTGCTGGCCTCTGCCTCAGAACTGATACTTTGGTATTTAAAGAACAGGGTGAATTGGCTCTTAGAAGCAAAAGGAACCAGTAGCAAACTGCATACAGGAGTCAAAAGACATTAAGGTTGACATTTCCCCAAGACAAGAGGAGTTGGCTGGGAAAAACACCCCGTGAACTCCCAGCTACCACTAGAACACTAGAGAGGGATGCTCAGGGAAGGAGAAGAGAAGGCCACACTGTTGTAACACCCAGTTTGGCCAGTTTTGGGTTCTTAATACCTTCCTTTTGGCCTCCACAAGCAGCTGCATCAGTGCAAAACATGTCTGCAGAAAATATTAATGAGAAACAGCCACATACAGAAATTCGGCAGAGGAAAGCCAAAGGAGTGGATTAAAAAGTCAGCACCTGCTGAATTTCTCCATGTACAAAATGGGAGCAGCAAGGCCAAAAGTGGGAAGCAGCAAAATCAAGCAAATATCAGATTATTTTTATTTTTTTCCCTCTGAGTAGAGGGAGAGAGGGAAATGTTCCTACAAAGTGGCACTGCAGCCCCTGAATTTTAACTCAGAGGACACTGGAAGACAGCCACAAGGCTTCCCTGTCTAGTAATTCCATGTATCATTACAGTCCCTGCAATTATTCTGCCCTTCCTGGTGATTCCAGGGGCTACATCCAAAGTCACGTGCAGGCAGAACTTCCCAAAACCATGTCAGCAATGCAGGGAAGTATCACCAGTCACATCTTCTGCAGGCAAATCATGTTCTCTATTAAACCCTCTGAGACTGATTACAGAGGGAAGGCTGCACTGCCCAGAGAGCTGCTGAATCCAGGTAAATCCTGGGAAAGCAGCATTACAGGTTGGACAGGGCTTAGAGCAACCTAGTCTAGTGGAAGGTGTCTCTGCCCATGGCAGGAAGGGGAACTGAATGAGCTTTAAGGTCCATTCCAAACCAAACCATTCCACGATTCCAGATTTTGTTTGGGAAGAGCCCAGGCATGGCAACAACCAAGTGGCAGCAGGCAACAGACGGAGTCAGGAGTGGTTGCCAGCATTAAAGCAAGTCTGGAATATTTTGCCAGAAAATTATTGCCAGGATTCCAGAGTACATTCCATCAGAGTTTTGTGCAGTATGAATTGGGATTTAAAAAATGCAATTATGAGAAATAGGCCAGAGCAGAGCCCGGCTAAGGGCTCGTGGAAGCAGCAGGGAGGAGCATGTAAGAGACCACGCGAGCGGACACCTCCAGGAACTCCTCCTGTCACCAATCCCACAAATCCCACAGCCAGCTGGGCAAATCAGACCCTGGAGTCCTTCTCACAGGGCTGGACCCCAGCTGGAGTTTGGAGCTGTCCAGATATACTGCAGTCACATCTGCCCAAGGAACAACTTCCAGAGGGCCAAACTCCATCTTCGTATTCCCAAAGTGTTTGTGCCTTTTCAAATTCCAGACCCCGTGGGAGAAAACTTCAGCAATTGCAGCATTTTTCTTGCTTCAAGCAGGAAAATCAACTCCAAATAATCAATGTATTAAACGAGTTACTCTAAGCTTCCTTGCTTTATTTGCATGTCTCAAATGATTCCAGCTGGGATACTCAGCATCCCACAGGAATTGCCCAGCTCCAGGAGCCTGGGGAGCAGCATTTAACAGGCTTTGAAGAGAAATTACATTGCCAGAAAGGAGGGAGCCAGGACAGGCACACACAGTTTCATGGAATAAAGGAAAGGTAATGAAAGCAACAATTGCCAAAATCCACAACTCTGCATTTCACCACAACTCTGCATTTCGCCTGTTGAGAGTGTTTTGCTTTTCCCATGAAAAGTGGAATGTTTGAGTACACAACCACATTTACTCCATATTTCCCCCAGACAGAAGCAAATAAAAAACACCAAACCACCAATTTTGCAGTCACATCAAGTATTAAAGGATTAGAGAGGGCTGGGTGGGATGGGGTTGTGTGATTTATTTTGCTCTGCAATGAGTAAACAACATCTATCTCTAAATGAACACAAAATCTCACTCGTTGAATTAAACAGGATTGTTATGGGAGACCTCATTAAGGCTGTTCTCTGGAGAAATGCTCCATTAAACCAACCAAACCAACCAAAATAGTTTAATATTTTTGGGAGCTGCCTTAGGCAAATGCTGCAGCAACTCAGAACTTCTAGTAGATTTCAAGATTCTGCTCAAAAGAGTTATTTAAAGGGCTCTTATAGAGTTATTTAAGCTATTTATTAACAAGAGACCAATTTCTAAGCTCATATAAACACCACTGAATTGTGCCAAAGGTTGCTGTGGTAGCATTTTTCCCCCTTTATTTTTTTTTTAGAAAAGGAAACGGAGAACATGAATTGAGAAATTCTCTTTGTAACACAGATTATTAAATTATAGCTGCGTGGGAATGTTGGCCACACTAATATTTTTTGAAAACCTGGCACCAATAAGATGATGTGTAGCGTCATTTTTACTTTCTAATCAGTCCTACCCACCCTCATTCCCTTTAGATGGTATATTTACTTTGCAGTTTGTATAATTAATTAAGGGCTTTGAAGTTTTAAGCCTGAAAGCACAAGCAGCAAAATCAGGATGGTCACAATTAGCTCATTTGAGATCCTCTCCACATACTGAGGGTTCATTGCTCCCATTACTTGGAGCAGATTAAAAATTCATCCATTTGGGGTGAAGCTTTTCAGGGACTTTTGACCACCTCTTGGTGCTACTGAAATCAAGATTTCCTTCTCCTTAAGAACTGCATTTATCAAATACAGAGAGAAGATCAATAGACAGGAAGGAAAACTAGGAAAACCTTCCAGGAAATCAATGCTTTGGATTTTATTTCCAGTAAATTTATATACTTTTAATGTATGTATGCACATACATGCTTTTCTGTGGGCAATGCCATTTTGATAGCTCAATATGGCTTCATTAATACTTACTATTGTATTATTATTATTATCATTATTAAACTGTCAGCTGACATGGCCTGGTGAGCCTATATTATATATAGATATATGCACAGATATAGATATAAATAAAACATCTGCAGCCAGGCTGTGCCAGCAGCTCATTTAATCAGGATCTTCTTAGTTTAAAAGGAAAAACCTGACAATTAGGGGTTTCCCCCTTACACAAATCAACAGTTACCAGCCACATTCAGGCCAAATTATCTACTGATGGTTCCCAACTGCTCTCTAAGAGTTTCCCCCAAATCCCCACCCCAGTTTAATATTCCTCCACTGTTTGTTGCATGGAATTCATTCAGGTTTTGGCCAGGATTTCACAAAAGGTTTAAGTTCATGCAATGTTTGATAGCTTTCTATCTGCACGCAAAAGGTATAAAATAACCTTGTTTTAATGACTCTGGTACAGCCAGAATCCACAGTTAATTCTGTGGGATCTGGACTCAAAAATCTGTTTCCATTTATGAGAAAAAGTGAAACCTTCCTGCAGAAGTGAAACTGTCCCCAGATGTGCAGGAATCCTTCAGTGACCACGGGATTATTACAAAGGATAAAGTAAGAACATGAGCAAAATTACCAGAGATTGCCAAAAAGGTGGTCCTCCAATCACTGCCAGTAAATGCATGATTATTATGAAGATTTGTACTTCAGTCACATCAATTCTGATTAGGTACAAAAAGCCAAAAAAAAAGAGCAAAATTATTCAAAGCAATTTCAAGTCAGTTATTTGCAAGCTCAGTGGCGCAACTCTGTCATGCACAGTATAAACACCCCAAAAGGCTGAGGAAAAGAGGAAAAACTCACAAATAATTTAGAAGGCAAAAATGTATTTAGTTTTATTGTTCAAATTGAGAGCAATGTTGTGCTATGCTTTTGTTTTACTTCACAGTGCAACTACAAAAATCCGTTTTATCAACAGGAAACATTGGAACTCTTCACTGCCCAGTGGCTGCTGCAGAAATAAATATTCAGTTTTAACCTTGTCCACCAAAAAAAAAAATTAGTACAGATGATGAAATTCTAAAAAGATATTTTAAATCCCTATTATATTCCCTACCCTATTTTAATATGAATATTCTCTGAATAGCATCAAGCTTGGAAAAGAAACACAAATCCCTAAAGGGTTGATGGAAATGGTGCAGTGGCAGCAAGAAGAGAAACCACTTCTGGTTCCAGCAGAGCCAGGATGTGCTGCAGGAAAGAATGGGAGAAAACAGGGAATTTATGGCTTTGTTTCAAGGAGCATATAAAAGTCTTGGAGGCAGAAAGAGGGAAAAACAGGTGTACAAATGAATGCCAGAAATATGAGTATATAAAAATACAAGTGAAATGAAGAGGATGGTGTGATATATATATATATATATGGGGTGTATATACACTACATATGTTATAAATAGACATACACATTTTATATTATATATATGCATATAGATGTATGTTATATATAAAAAACACATTATGTATAACATATATATTATAGCCATATAATAGTATCTTGCCCTGAACTGCTGTATCAAAAATAATCCTTCAAGTCCATTTGAAACATTTCTGGCTTATCGTTATTTCCAATTAGACAGTTCTACCTGAAAGACTCCAAACCACTTCCTGCACACACAGGCTTTGCTGTGACAGAACCCTGCTGGTATCAGCTGCACAGGGAAGGAGCATTATGGGGTGGGCTTTCCTCTGGCTGCCTTCAATGGGGTACAAGACCATGGAATTGATTTTAATATCAGTTCAGTGTTTCTCCATAGACTTTGTCCCAGTTTGGGAGTGGATCCTCTCATTTGAGGATCTCCAGTCTGGCCAAAATATTTTAGTTTCAGCAGCAGACTCATATGCACAAAGGGTAATTCCAAGGCTGCACCTAAATCCCATGGAGGACATCCCCCATGGCAGGGGGTGGAATGAGATGAGTTTTAATCCCAACTCAACCCATTCCACGATTCTTTGCTTTGTCATTTTTCTTTTCACTACACAAACCTGGAGATGGGATGCCCAGGAAATAGCCTTCAGGGCCCTCCTATATTCAATTTGTTCAATAACAACCCTGCAAGGCAATCACAACTGGCTGGGGGAAAATTAACTTCCACTGAGGAAAGAATGTTCTGAAAGATCTCTATTTTCAGTCCTGATACAAACAAATGGAGCCAGTCAGGTACCTTGCAAAAAAAAAAAAATAAAATGCTCAGCAGAGATACACAAACCAACGGATTTAATGCAAATTGCTTCCTCCCAGCCCTCGGAGTCAGGATGGAAATGTGTTCTCAAGTGTGTCCAGCCAAGGAAGGGCTGGAGCAGCTCCGTTCTAGGAGCACAGGAACATGCTTTAACCCATTTCACTACTTCTGTCAATCACCAAAAGAACAGAAAGAAACTGAGAAAGTTCACATTAACAGTGACTAATAACTCATGGAGGTAACTCCAATTTACAGCTTTCCTTGGATAGGAAACAAGATTTCTTTTGGCAGCAGAATCTTATGCACAATGAAGTAATGTCCTGTATGGAAACTCAAGTTACTCTGCCAGACAAACCTTTGCACAAGGCTGAGAGCCCAACAAATACATGGGGAGCAGTGCCTGGATTGAGGTTAGGGAGACACTTTTATCTTTACACAGCCATGGCACAACCTTTACTCCCCTGCCCAGGGGTCTCCCCTTCCACCTCAAACAGAAACAGCATCAGGCAGCCAATGATACAATAAAAACTCCTCCCTGACTTACAGTAAGAATCTCCTATTGCAGAACAAATATGAGTCTGAACTTCAGTTCCACCTTAATATTCTGTATTTTTAATACCAAATGGTTCCTTAAAACAGAAGACAAAAGCATTAAGACCTACTGAGGAGAAACTAAACACCAAACTATCACCTAAAGAAAGCATAAATTCTTAATCCCATGGAGGAAAAAGGCCCGGGAACATCCCATGCTCATTAAAACCACTGTCAGATGACTTAAAATGATAGGTTTGATATCACTAAAGTATATGCCTGATGTCAGAATTATTCAGTGAATTTTTTTGCTGGCTGTCAAGTGGCCTCTAGACAGAAACCTAAGAATCCAGGAATCCACAGACAGCTCCTCAAAGCTGGAGCACAGAAGGGAAGAACATCTGGAAGCAGAAGCTGGTGAAAGGGGCTGTTCTCTGTTCCTCTCTGGGTTTAACTTGAATTCAAGGTAACTGTGCAACCACAGCATGAACCACATTCATCTATGGTGCTGCTACATGGAGCACTCATCCCAACTTCCTTAAAATCCGACCACTTTCTTCCCCCAAAAACACCTGCTCAGCCCCACTTTCTCTCCTGTGCCAGCACCATCTCCTGCCATCCGTGGGGTCAGGAGACTGGCTTGGCTAAAATGATCCAACCAAAAAAGAAGAAATTCCTGTCCCAATTCCCAGAACATCAGCTTTCCTCGTGGTTTTTTTGGTGACTTCAGGAATGCCAGGAGCCCAGAGGAGAGGGCAGGGAAGGTCTGCTCAGCCCCTGGAAGCCACAGAACCCAACACTGAGCCAGTGGGACTGGGCAGCTCCAGACTGGGGAGGAATAAATGGGAATGACAGTCAAGTGGATTGCTACCAGCCTTCATAAAAGTCCTAAACAGCCCCTAAAATGAAAAATAAGTGAAAGAATGCCATTATAAACCAAAGCAACAATGGTTTTGTCAAGAGAGACATGAGCAAAGGAATACCTGCACTGCCTGGAAAGCATAAACATGTCAGGTGATCCAGAAGACATTCTTACACCTTAATGATTAACTTGGATTTATGCACTGTGTCCAGGTAAAATGAGCTAGCATTCAGAAAAATTCACTAAGTGCCTCGGTCACCATATTGTTTTTCAACTCTGGTAGAGCTGGGAAGTACCTAATAAAATGGGAAGGCAAAAGCAGGGCTGCAGGAAAGCATCTGCTCAATTTGGATTGAGACTGACCAATGCCTTTCTTTTTGAGCTTCATACATCCAGCTTGCTTTAGTGGATGGGGAATTTATTTGCAAAGCAGGGTGATAATATTCCTGCTTAAATATGACGTCATAAGGACTGTACTTTATTCTACATCAAGTCCCATTACATATTCAAGCAACTCTTCCATAGTAAAGATTAGAGAAAACACAACTTTGGAGTAATGGATCATTTATCAAATTACAGTAGAAAAATAACGGGAAAAAGCAGAAAATAGGGAAAGGCCTTTGTTCCTGCAGACTGCCTCATTTAATTACTATGATTACATTTAATTACACACAAGCAGGTACCACACAGAGCTGTAAGAAAGCAAAACCATTTCAAAGCAAGAAGGGAATCAGCCAGTTCAAAGATTCTATTTTCAACTTGTGTTTGTATCTATTTACTCATTTAAATACTACAGTGGAAATCCTAAGAAAAAACAAATGGGAAGAGCAAGCAGCATGAATTCTGAAAGTGGTTCTTAGAGCCTCTGAACTGGGATATTTTTATTAAGTGGGTTATTTTCAGGCATCACTGGAGCCACACTTCCCCCAACCTGACAGCTTTGCCCCCTGATGTTTCCTGACAACTGAGTCAAGTCAGCACTGCCCAGACACTGACATTGTGCACATTGTGTGGAGGATCATTAAGCCCCATGAAATGAAGAAAATGAAACAAACCCTTTTCCCAAGACATTCCCACACTACAATAGATGGATGGAAAGTTATTGTACAAGTTCAGAGGACACAAAGAATCAAGTTCCAAAAATCTCTTCTTCAAATAAACCAGGGCCTTTTTCATCTTCTACAAAATAAACAGAAGACCCTGAACTGAGGTTTAAGATCACCAGAAACATCCAGGCGAAGAACAAGAACAAAGAGCTGATGCTGACAACAGAGCAAAGATCCCAGACTCAATATTTAACAAACTAAAATGCCCAGACAGAACATCCAATGCAAGGCTGGGGAGAACACCGAAAATAATGCTGAGAAGTACTGATTCTGCAGCAAAGTGATCTGAGGGAAGAAGAATAACCAGCAGCGCTGTAGAAGGCAGGGACAGGGTCAGGCAATGTCAGCGCTGCACTGAGGGTAAACCACCAGTGGAAAACCAGAATATCTGTGGATTTAATTCAAATAAAGTCAGGGAAGCATAAAAGGTGTGAGTTTTCAAATGCACATTTCAAGCCCTCGCTCCCTACTTGCCTAAATTCACAAGAGAGGAGAATTCCTGCAGAGCTTCCAGGGGCAGCTGCAATTCCTGTGGTGACACTGCCATGGATTCTCCTGCACACACTGCAGTGTTTTCCTCTATTGACCCTCCTTTCCCTGTTGTGACAAACTGAAATGCAGATTATTTGCCAGTCTCCAAACCTGTACAGTCTTCCCACATAAGAGAAGATCCAGAGAACCCCAGCCTGGTTTGAGTTAGAAGGGGCCTCAAAGCTCATTTCATTCCACCCCTGCCATGGGCAGGGACATCTTCCACTGCCCCGGGTTGCTCCAAGCCCCACCCAGCCCGGCCTTGGACTCTCCCCGGGATCCAGAGGCAGCCACAGCTGCTCTGGGCACCCTGTGCCAGGGCCTCATCACCCTCACAGGGAAGAAGTCCTTCCCACTATCCCATTTATCCCTGCCCTCTGGCAGTGGGAAGCCATTCCCCTTTGTCCTGTCCCTCTATCCCTCGTACAAAGTCCCTTTCCAGCTCTTTAGGCACTGGCAGGGGCTTTAAGGTTTCCCTGGACCCTTCCCTTCTGCAGGTTGAACATCCCCAGCTCTCCCAGCTTTTCCTCATAGGAGATTTCCATCCCTCTAATCACTTTTGTGGCCAAATATTGTCAGGAACATTATTATTTAACATTTTGTTTCCTATAAAAGGCTGAGCAGTCTCCAGATTGAATCATCTCCAACACCTTTATTTGCAATTCCTCTATATCGTTGTGCTAAACTGAATTAAAACAGCCCAATTCTGGGCTTTGAAAAACCACCAAGGCAAAATGTTCCAAAACAAAGTCACATTTCATCAGTACAAGAACTGCACGGTGACACTGCAGAGCTGCAGGGAAAGGGAGGAAGGGCTGAAACTCTAGCGCTTCAAGTGTGAATGTGGGGAATAATGGAGTAAACCTATTTTGATTCCCAAAATATTTTTATTTTCCAGCTTTTTAAGCCTTCATGTTCTTCTAAATAATTTCCCCATAGGCTACAGGGATAAGCAAACTTCACTAACAATTTAAGACTCTTCCCCTCCTTGGTGAACATAAAACCTTCCTGCCCAGCAAGTGCAAGGTTTAGCTGTGATGCAAGAATTTGAAGTTATTCGGTTCACACTGTCCCAGCTCCTGTAGTATTTTCAAGACAGGGTTATATTATTATATTTTCTTAGTACAAATGTCTGTCACATGAAACAGCCAGAGTATAAAAACGCATTTTCTGTAGCTTACTCATCTGAGATGTGCGATATCGAACTAAAAATCTGTTCTGCCTGACCTCTGAGTGTGTAAATAAGTGACTGATGCTTGGTGTGCCTGAGCAAAAACACTCGGAAGCAGCAGCATCTTTAGTTACGAGTTAAGACTAAAACTAAAGAAGCCAGAAGGCATCTGAAATGACTCATGCCAGAATTTAAAAAGATTTTAAAGCCTGTCGTGTAAATCAGTACCTAAAATTGGGTTAAAATATGTGTGTGAGGGGACTTGCCACAGGCAATGCCTGGGGTTCTGTCTCAGGCGCCAGTGACAAGAGCTTGAGGGACAGGACAAGGGGAAAGTGGCTTCCCAGTTCCAGAGGGCAGGGACAGATGAGACATTGGGAAGAAATTCCTCCTTGTGAGGGTGGGGAGGCCCTGGCACAGGCTGCCCAGAGAAGCTGTGGCTGCCCCATGCCTGGAAGTGCCCAAG
Organism: Oreocharis arfaki; assembly: GCA_013398015.1. Taxonomy (NCBI): domain Eukaryota; kingdom Metazoa; phylum Chordata; class Aves; order Passeriformes; family Paramythiidae; genus Oreocharis; species Oreocharis arfaki. Next base: position 36,908 of record VZRR01007855.1, on the reverse strand, counting down.
GCCAGGTTGGACGGGGCTTGGAGCACGCTGGAATTGTGGAAAGTGTCTCTGCCCATGGTAGGGAGTGGAATGGGATGAGCTTTGAGGTCCCTCTAAACCAAACCATCCTGGGATTCTATGAAAATGCCCTGCCTGGCCCCTCTCCTCACACCCCATTCCCCAGCTGGCTGTAAAACCAGTATCACCAGTATCCTCTAGGATGACAAAGGCCTCCTTTCCCAGGGGGCAGGGCAGATGGACATCTCTGGCAGCTCCAGGTTCTCTGCACCCAGCCTTCCTCTCTCTCCCATCCCATGGCAAATTGTCCTCATCCAGTTCAAACAACTTCCTTTTAACCCAATCTGAGTTATTTCCACCCCACAGCTATCACACCAGGGAATGACTTCAGAACTCCGAGTGTTTCAGAACTATGTGATTTGATAACTTTTTCCGCCCAAAGCGACTCCTTGGTCTGTTGAGATGTTGATATCATAGGCTAAAATCTTGATTTAAGCTCTTCCTTCCTCTGGATTACTACTTGCTAAATTACCATTTCCTGACCCTATTTCCAGCCTTTCACAGATTATGAATAAATATTTTAAAAATTATGTCACTCCTGCTACCTGACTGCCCCCCAAGCCACCCAGCTCCCAGGGTCAGCTGGAGACATGTTGGGATTTACCAGATTGCTGATGGTGCTGCATCTAAAGCAGAGCTGGTAATTCATCTTCCTAAATAACCTCCTGAAAGCAGAGATTTTGCTGAGCTACTACATGAAAAAACAAAAGAACTATTAGAAAATAACTAGCATCAACACAGGTTTAACAACGGGTATGTAAACCAACCACCAAAAATATAACCTCACTTTTATTTAATGTCTGATGCAGTTCTAAGAAAGAGATCAAAAAGCTATTCTCATATCCTCAAATATTTCAAGGAAAAGTCCAGGCTAAAAATTCATCAATAATAATCATAATCTGAGATATTTCAAGGAATCTACCTCATTCACTTTTAATGATAACATTTCATTGGGAGGGGACCTCACCCACACACAACGTGTTAGCAAAAAAAAAAAAAAAAAGAGGCAAAATAAGGAAGAGAAAGTCCTTTCTAAGGCTAGCAAACTAGAGCTGAGAAGGATTTATTTAGCAGAGACATAAGGATTTTGAAAATAAAGACAAGCAGGAAAGGGAGTTACCTCTTCATGAAGCTACAAGCACAGGGATCAAGTGGCACAGCTTAAACCGGACATTTTTAACCACTAACAAGTGATTTTTTAAGTTATTACACAAAACACAGTTCCCGGAAAGAGCCAAGAAATTCTCTTTTTTTGGTGGAAAGGTATTGAAATGGCAGCAACAAAAGAAGTTTCTTTAAAAAGTAGTTCCAACAACATTATTCTACACCCACACTCAGAGCTGCTTCCACGGCCCTGCTTGGTTTTTAGGTGAAGCCAAAACTGTGATAAAATAAAAAGAAAAGTTTAAATCAAACTTTTGTTGAACAGGCCGGTTTTGCTTTGGTTTCAAGCAAAATGTGACGCTTTCAAAAAAATTTGTTTCCAGTTAAATCAAATTTTCCCTACTTGTTCAAGTATTTTTCCTCCTTGTGTTAACCATGAAAGCACTGGTGAAATCCCCCGGAGAAGCTGCTTTTCACAGAGCAGTGCATGACAGAGGTGCCACCCTGCTCAGCCCATGCCGCTGCCAGGTTAAGGCTTTACCGTGTAATTCCAGAACCAGGGCCCCAGTGTTCCCGTGAGGAGCTGGATTGCTACTGTGCAGAGCATGGACTCTGTCACATCAAATCTACATGCGAGGGAGAGAAACAGTTCAGAACATTCTCCTGAGCACTCCTCTGAAGGGGAGCCATTGAAACATCTTCAGTCAGGGTCAGGATGATTCAAAGGGCAGGTCAGGGAAGGGATTAACAACCACAAAACCCAGGAGTATTAAGGAATTTAAAAAACCATTCTAACCCACATAAGTACTTTACACATTTAAATCTTCATTTAGAACTTCTGCAATTTACAGTTTTACCGTATCACTCCAGCACATGAGGAAAAACAATCATTTGGTGTGTGTATGAGGGAATAAATGAAATTCCTTGCTCTGAGTCATGGTGAATAAAATCCACAACCAAGCACAATCCAGGACTCTCATCTCCTGACCTCATGTTCGTGTCTCCAAATGACACTGAATACATGAATTCTATAGCTGAAGATGCTCCTGCATGTTTCAGTGGAGCAGAAATGCAGATTATATTTCAGTTTGACACCCCGAGAGAAAGGAAGACGTTCTGTCTTCCTTCTCGTGCAACTCCTTGGCAAATAATGCTCCAAGAAGTGAGCTATGGGGTACTCACTCCATTCTGTATGCATTTATTTTTCACCCCTGACAGAAAGGGATGAAAAAATACACTGGAGACAACAGAGCCATAGAAACCACCCTTTCTCCTAATATATTGCCATAAATCTGCATTTTACCATAACAAAAAAAATTTTTAATGGGATCAAACTAAAAAAACATCACACCATCTAGTTTAAAAAGAAAATAATTCAGCAGCAGCAGGTTCAGCCAGAACACAGCTCCTGTTTATTGCTTTGCTTATCAGAGTATGTTGGAACAGACACCCACCATGCCAAGGGATTAAAAATGGGCAGCACAGAAAGGTCGTTGTGGCCCCACTGCCAGGGCTCAGGTGCAGTGATGATGTGCAGACCCCAGGCCTGAGGAGAGGGGCCACTGGAGTTCAGCCTGATAAGCATTTTCAGTTTAATTATCACAGCACATAACACAGTACATAGCTGGGAGAGGTAATAGTTGGTATTCTACAGAACACAGGAAGAGAAAACCCCATGTCCAAACCCCATGGCTACTTTGGTGCTTTACAACAGCTGCAGTTTCTATTCCTTTTTTCCTATGTTATTTTAGGTGACATTTGTAATTCAGACATGGATCCATTTTTTAAACATCATCTGGGAAGTTTCAGAAGGGGCATCGACCTCGACATGTGCTTCACTCCACGGAGATGCCGGCACTGACAAGCCCTGTGCCTGCTCTGCTGGGAACCCTGTCAGGCTGCTGAGTCTGGAGCCAATTAACACACAGGGGATTAGTGCTGCATCCAGAATATTCCCTTGTCAGTGCTAGTTTATTGAGTGTATTCCATGGGCAATTCTTAAAAGGCCCTGTTTGACTAAACAAGTCATTAGACAATTCAAGAGCCACCAGTGGCTCAGGGCTCAGAGACAGCTGCAGTCAGTCCCTTCCTTGTGCAAACAGGGAACCCAAACTGAATTCAAATGGAGAGATTTCCTGAAAAATGATCCAAAGACAACAGGAAACAGACACTTACACTGGAGATGGCCCTGAAGTCAAGTCAATCACTAGCAGCACAACTGATCTACTACAGCTCTTTAAGGCTGTATGAAACTACGAGGGAGGTTTATGCACCATCCTCCCCCTCCTCTCCAACACACAGAACTCCATAAAAAGTCCTAAATTACAGCAGACAAGAAAAACACTCCTGCCTCAACAGAAAACAGAAGTTACAGGGCTGGAAAACTCACAGGGATCCATCTACCAGTTAATGTTCTGGTCTGAAAAATGATGATTCTTCCATCTGTCTTGTCCATATCTACGCAGCGTGCAAGTGGGATTACTAAGGCTGGGCAATGAACTGGGAATCTGAGCAGGAGACAAAGGACTGTTTTCTTAATGGAACCATAGCAGCAAGAAAAGAATGTCCAACATCAGAACACAAGAGAAAGAAAGGCTGAGAGCCACATCCTAGAAGAGCAAATGCTTAGTTATAAAGTTATTAGAGCTTTTTCCTAACTCATTCCAGTCCAGCAGTTTCACTTGGATGCAACGAAATACAATAGCATGAATAAAGCAAACTGTACAGAAAAAATGAGAACATGAATTAGAATTATTTTCAGCACCAGAGAATTCATGCTGAGGGAAAAATAATATTAAAAATGAGCTATAAGCCCCTTTCCTTGTTATAATACACCCCCAATACGTAAATTTTTCCTCCTGCTCCTCACAGAGGTAAATAGAAGCTGCACAGGTCAGGCAACAGCCATGTGCTTGTTATGTTGTAGTGCATTATTTCACAGAGCAGTGAGAACTCCGAGGATTTATCAGAACAATCAGGAGCAACATCTCCACATGTGACCAACGGAATTGTGGCTGAAAATGCTGTTAAGGGACTTGCGAGAGGGAAGAGGAGGAGGAGGATGTGGAAACCCACCCCCCACCTTTTCCATGAGCCCTCAGCAGCTGCACAGGTTTTTGTGATGCTACCAGTGCAACTGAGGGAGCAGGAAGTGCAGGTCACCAGCACCAAACTTCACACCCACCACAAAAACAGTTCAACACATCCTGCTTGCAAGCACAGAGAACCCAACACCCCCTGACATCAACAGAGGCTCTACTTAGCCTTAGACTTTCCTCTGCAAATAGCCTGGGTGTAAAAGTTCTCCAAGAAGTGTTGGAAAAAAATCCTAAAATGGAAAGTTTTAAGCTCTGCAATAATGGGGATTATTGCCTTATCTCAGAGTGGAGATCCTAAGGCTGGTCCCAGGAGCAAGAACACAATGTGCTAAACTCTGACTTGGAAGGTTGTCATCCCTGTATTTCAGTATTTGGTGTGTGTTGTCTATCCAAGACAAAACACCAACTCCTCCTCTGCCAAGGCTGAAGAGGAAGGCTGGCTTAGCTGCTTTCTGAAATCCAGCCTCATTTCCTCACCTCTCCTTTGGACCTTAGTGGCAGGAGTGGTGACAGGGCTCAGGTGAACCAACCCAACCTTGCCCCCTTCCTGAACCAACTCATTATCCCACAGGCTCTTGGGCCTGCACAGCTGCTCCAGAGTCACTGAACAGGAACAGTCTCCCAAATTCTCCTACTGTCCTCAAGAAAGGCTGTTGTGTTCAGCAGCGTGAATTCTTTTGCTTTCTCTGGGGATTATTATTCAAACAACAGAGTAACCATTTTTAACGTTTCAGTTATATGAAAGCTGGTAAAAACTGATTCTTCCTCTCATACTTAGGATATGCCTTTGTGAGGCCTCCTTGGAAATTAATTTCCATCTCATTGTGTCTATATTTACACATATATACACAGCTGTAATTCCTACCATCACCAACTTCTGGTATTTCCATTAAAAAAGGTTGGAATACACCAGATAATGTAAGAGAAATGCTGGAGACCATGGTACAGCAGCACACTCATGTCTCTGGATGGACCCTTGAGTGTTCAGTGCCCACTGGGTTTCTTCAATATGATTCAGCACCTCCAGCACTTCCATCATGACCAAGCGCACCAGGACTTCACCTGAGCAGTTTGTGTCTCATATCTCTCAAGAAAACACCCAGGCTGGACAAGGGGGAATGGCTTCCCACTGTCAGAGCGCAGGGTTAGATGGAATACTGGGGGGGAAATTCTTCCCTTTGAGGGCAGTGAGGCCCTGGCCCAGGTTGCCCAGGGCAGCTGTGGCTGCCTCATGCCTGGAAGTGCCCAAGGCCAGGCTGGACAGGGATTGGAGCAACCTGGGATAGCAGAAGGTGTCCCTGCCAATGGCAGGGGTGGAACTGGATGAGTTTAAGGTCCCTTTCCCACCCAACCAATTCCATGATTCTGTGATTCCGAGCTGTGCTGCAGAATCCAGCTCTGACAGAGATGGATGGCTCCAACCCCCTGGATGTGGGACAGCCCTGGCAGTCAGGCTGTGCTCTGACCTTGTGTAGCTGGAAACACCCTGAGCCCGCACACACCCGCTTCTCCTCCTGCACTTCCTGCAGGGACCAGGACCGCTACTGAATCCAAGTGGGATAACCCTGGACTGGGGAGAAAATGGGATCACACCTGGGCTCCAGATAACATCAGGAAAATCCTTTCAGGATCTGTGCACTGTATTCCCTAATGATCTGTTTTCTGCAGCATGTTCCTGAAGTATCAGATCTGCTTCCACAAGAACGCACGGAAGTCCAGTGAGGCTTGCCAGTTTGATTTTTGGGATAGGCAGGAAAAAATTCTCTGTTTCCAAAGCAGAAGTGCCCCAGTGATGGCACAGCTACCCCAATACAGGACTCAGCTCATCCTGTGCTGCACAACCCAGACAAACCAGTTCCTGTGCTGGAAACCAAGTTATGAGAACCAGGTCATTATTTGGGCTGTTTCAATACTAGAGTGTCTCTCTGCCATTCAAAACCACCTTTTTCTTTTTCAAATGTGCTGACTATTCCTGTTCTTCCATAAGATCATTCCCAGATCAGATGTTTAAGTAAAACTTCTGCATTTACCTCTATTCCTGCTGTTCCCTGCTGCTTTTGCGCTGCTGATATCATTACAGTGACTTTCCTGGAGCCTGCCCCACTTGCCTTGAGACACTTCCTGCTTCCTCCTGGGGAATTTTTAAGCAATACTGACCTCTAGCTATTTATTTGAGCTATTCAACCAACACCAGCTGCCTTTTGAAAAGTGCAGTGGTTGCCAGGATCTAATGGAATTATGTGATCATTTGAAGATGGAGACAGATCACAGGACCTTATTGACTCAACTGATTATTCTAAATCCTGGAGCAGCACAGGGACCCCCCCCAGCTGTCAGGGAGAAGACAAAGAACCTACACAGCTGATGGATTCAGTTATTGGGCCCAACTGAACAAAGTTTTCCTCCTCCACCTGCAGAATTCTGTAGGAATCTTGCACAATGGATCCCATTTCTTCTTCCCTCAGAGGAACTGATCTTGCCCTGCAGTCTGACATGCTCTGCTCAGCTTCAGGGACTTGCCAAGGCTGGTGCTGTGACACCAGAGAGAATCACAGAATTGCTAATGTTGGAAAATCCCTCCAGGATCATCAAGGCCAGCCTGACCAATCCCTGCCTTGTCACCAACCCCAAGCACTGAATGCCACATCCAGTTGTTCCTTGGGCACCTTCAAGGATAGGGACTCCAAACCTCCCTGGGCAGCCTTTTCTAATGCCTGACTGCCCTCTCCAGGAAGAAATTCCTCTTGATGTCCAACCTGAACCTCCCCTGGTGCAGCTTGAGGCCGTTCCCTCTCCTCCTGTCCCTGTTCCCTGGCAGCAGAGCCCGACCCCCCCCGGCTGCCCCCTCCTGTCAGGGAGTTGTGCAGAGCCACAAGGTCCCCCCTGAGCCTCCTTTTCTCCAGGCTGAGCCCCTTTCCCAGCTCCCTCAGCCGCTCCTGGGCCTGCAGCCCCTTCCCCACACACAAACCACACACTGTTCCACAAGCACACACTTTCTTTGACACACTAATTGCCCTGTTTTTTTTAAGATGGACTTTTCCAGCAAGCCAGGCTGATTCTATAATTGAACATTTCTGGCCTGTGTGAAAGGAGTGAAATACAATCTCTCCCTTCAGCACCCTCTGCTCTTCTCCAAGCCATTTGATTATCGAGTTCTCTCTGCACTGAAATACAATTTCCTGGACATATCACAAACAGAGTAAGTAATAACTGTCTGCTCTTTCCTGCTGCTTCAGAATTAAGGCAAGTCAAAAACAGTGTCACATTCCCTAAAACATCACTACTACACCCTCTCTGAGGGCTTTTGAGAGTCACTGCATGGGATACACAGACAGGAAAAAGCTCCTGTAGCACAAGGATCTTTTTGGGTCCTTTCAACAGCTGTCTCTGATCCCACTTATTCAGGATTAAGGATACCTAAGTCTGTGCACTCCAGTAAATCTGAAAGGGTTGATAAAATACCTTTTTTTCAGTTTTAGATTAGTGAAATGAAAGCTTCATTTAAAAAAGCATCAAACAGTGAGAATCTGTTAACTGGATAAATAGTCTCACGGGTTTTGCATTAAAATGAACATCAGCTTATGACAGTCTATTAACCTTGTGACACAGGGCAAAAGAAGGAACAAATGTGTTTACTACACAGTGCTGTGTTATCTAAATTAATGATACACACATTTAGGTGCTTATTGCCTGCTCTGAACTAGCTACATATTAACGGTCACCACATTATAAAGCCAGGCAGAAAAATCTAATTTGCTGGAAAATGCCTCCAAAATACAGACTCCTCACAAAGGAACATCCCAGTGAACACCAGCACTGACCCAAACACTTCTCTGCAGCACAACAGCAATTTGGGGGGGTTGATACTTCCATCTGTAAAGTCAAGCACATGTCAAGGTTGGGAGATAAAAACTTTTGTGTTCTTTGATCAATAACCAGAAATCTTTGATTATCAGGGCCCTGTAAAGTTCAAAAGGAGCTAAAAGCATTCAGACCTTTGGTACAGCATGAAAGTGAGGCTCCTAAAACAGGAAAAGATTTGAGCCACGTGTCTTGTTTTAAACATTTAAATGAATGGGATAGTTTCAGTCAATCTGCTTTAGTGTAATCAGAGTGGGAACAGAAATCTAGATTTTCTTCTTTTCTTCTTCCAATAGACATTTGAAACTGATCCAACATCTTAAATTTTTGATCAGAAACACAGAAGTTTCTCAAGAGAATCTGCATTATCAAAACAGTATCCTGCCAATAACAGCTGTATACAAGAGGCCCATAGTTGTACTGTTTTAGCAGTATCCGGGTACCTACGGATCAGCAGTTATAGACCATAAATAACAGTCTATTAGACATTTGTATATACTTGTTGTAGAATTGTTTCAAAATCTCAAAAACTAAGAGCAAATTTCAGTTCCCAGATGCAAAAAAAAAAAAAAAATTCTGCAGTGCATTTATTTGAAATATATTTGTTAACTCTATGAAAGCAAACACAGAATCAATTCTCAACATAGAATACATTTATTTCCCCGTTAAGGTTAGAGAATCCCACAGCTCACTAAGTCCTTGTGTTGCACCTCCCACCCACCCTCATCCTGCAGGAAACAGGATTTCAGCTCCTGACCTTCTTGGAATTGCAATTTTGGTTCCATTATTGACAGAACTACAATGTGCATTAACCAAAAGGGATTCAGAACTTTAAAATGGAGGCACAATGGCAATTAATACAGTGTATTTTAAGAGTTGTGGTTAATACTAACAATTAACTGCACATCACAATCAAGCAGTATCAAGACAGAGTTTAATGAATGCTAAAGCCAGACTGCCACCATCTGACCAAAGCATTCCAGTCTTGGGATAAAACAGCAGGTACTTTCCATTACTTATTTAGCTTTACATCACATGAAAAGCTCTAATTAACTAACAGGCCAAAAGGATATTTTACCACTCCTAACACAAGCTATGGGACATTCACTATTAATTACAGATCCAACAGCTGCCACAAGCTCTAAGTGTGTCTCTACGGATATAAGCAATTTGCTCCTGCTCCGAGGAGCTGCACTATGCCCACAGAAGATGCAATTCAGGAGAACAGGGTGCCTTTCCCTTTCTCTCAGCCAGGTACTTACATGCCGAAGCGCAGCGTCCCCGAGACGTACGTCTGCCAGTGTGCGCAGTAAAACATGAATGTCCCAGCAAAACAACAAAAGAACATCCAGTCAGGGTTGGTGCCCAGCTGCACAGCAATACAAGTTCCCAAAACCACAAAGACTGCAGGAGAAAATCAGTCACAGAGTGAAAAGGGTGGATGTGTGTAAGGATCCTCACCAGAAGCAAAGCTAACAACAGGGCCCAGAGGAGGGACAGTGGAAAGTTATCCTGGCATGGTTATTTCACAGACATAAGAGATTAACACTTCCACTTGAAAGAATACAGGTTGTACGATACAGATGTCAATCCATATCAGTTATTAGAAGTCATCAATATTAAGGGTTTCTAAGTTTCCTACATTTTTATTCCCTGTGACGCCTAATCCCATTAAGGGATTTGAGTGATCTCTGCAGCTGCAGCAAGTTTTGGGGTTTTCTCCTGCATTTGCCAGACATTTTTCCCTTTTTTCTGAGTTTATCTGATGCTGTTAAGAAAATCAAAGGTCTGGATCCATTCAGGATGCATAATATACCTAAGCTTTCCCCTCCAACCTTTCCATACACAACTTTGATAAAGAATTCATAAAATTTAAAGCATAAGACCTTTAGAATTTAAGGCACCCAAAACACTCAGTCAGGAGTTGGACTCAATGATCTTGTGGGACCCTTGCAACTCAGGATATTCCATGATTTTACAATTTTTTTGCAATGGGGTTAAACTTCAGGCTGGCTCAATGAACTCCACCTACCCAAGAACTGACCTGGACAATTCTAATCTTAAACTCTGACTCGTAGAGTCCCACTGCTTAGGCTTAGACTTGTCTTGATATCACTCTGTATCAAGTCAATGTGAAATAATATAGCAGAGTATTCTGACAGCTTCTTACAGAAAATATTTTAGAACCAAGACTATTCTAAAGCATCACAGAGAAGTGCTGGCTCAGGTTAAATTAGTCACATGCTTAGCTTTGTTTTCAGTGTAATACAAGAGAAGACATTCAGCTGATCCAGAGCACTGTCTATGGAAAGAAAGGTGACTTTCTTGGTTGAAAGGGATACATTCAGCACTATCAGTCGTCCTTTCTTCAGTAAAGGAGCTTTTTTATTGTACTGCAGATTTGATCCCTGAAACAGAGTAATTTAATCCTCTTACTTCAATTAAAAATGACAACAATACCTGTGGACAGAGAATCACAGCCATGATCAAAAAGCTCTCCTAACGGAGTGCTGCTATTTGTCCTTCTTGCTTGTTTTCCATCTATAGCATCCAGGGACTGGTAGATGAAAAGGCCACAAGCACAAGCAATGTATGCCCACGGAGGTGCCTAAGAGAGAAAGGCAATCACAACCACAATTAGGTTTAAAAAAAACTCTAAAAAAAGAAATCCTGCAGCTGAGCTGTCCCACAGCCTGACACAAGAGTTTTCCCTTTGCACACACGTCCTCCTCACCCAGGGACCTTTTAGCAGCTGGTCCTTGCAAGGACAGGCAGAATGGGTTGTGACATGTAGGATGTAAATAAACCAGTGACAGATTAATAGCTACAGCCCCTGCTCTAAAGCAGGAAGCTGCACTGTACAGCTGGAAAAGTTGTAATACTACATTTGCAAAGCGGTGCACAACAAAATCCTTGCTAAATACGTGCAAGTTGTCCCAGTGATTTCAGAAACTCGGGAACTTTTAGCCCCCAACTTTGTCACAAACACTGAGCTCATCTTCACCAGCCCTCCACCACTCACCAGTTGAGAACTGTGTCACTGCCAGTGACTTTGAGTCCAAGAACACTTCCAGAGCTCTGTAGCACAGCCTCTCCACCACCAACTGTTCCCTCCAGTACAAGGCAACAGCAGGTTTGCCAAATCTACATTAAGGACCCTTAATAGTCACATCCATGATAGCAATTTTTACTCTGACAGAAACACAAACAATGCCAAAGCCCTGCTAGAGCAAAGATTACATGCTTTTTGAAGCATAAACCCTTAAGAACATCAAGCCAGAGAGTTGTCATTACTCCATCTTAGTTTACACATCCACAAATCAGGTATTATTGGCTATTTTGCAACCTTCACATTTGACACACTTTACAGAAGTGAGCATTTATGAGCAGCTTTATTTTACAAACCACACCAACAAAATCCAAATACAGCTTAATCAAGCTGACCTGCCTCTCATAAAGCCCTGGAGTCCAGCTGGTTTTGGCCAACACAACCATGACTAATTTGTAGCACATCAACTTAAATATATTTCCTTCTACAGTTTGCATTGCTCCTGCATTTACCAAAACAGTTCATTCTGCCCCAAAAGCTGCCATTGTGCTCTGCTTTCAGCAGTGTCTGTACAAACAGCACAAAGAGAGAAAGGAGAAACGTGTCACGCAAGAGCAGAGCACCACATTTAGCCAAGGTTCTGATGCCACACAATTCCACCCCATTTTTATCCCTCACGCACGTTTTATCTGCCACAGCTAAGTTATATTGCGTCACCCTGAAGGTTTCTCTATAAACTTAAAAATCTATCTGCTGGCTCTCCTTTCATTAGCAGGGTAGGTGTTTCCACTTAGATCTATTTATATCTGAGTAAGATTTCACAGGTCCCTCTCTATCCAGACAATTTTTCCTTTTTTTTTTTTTATTTTTTTTTAAACTCAGGTACCATTCCATCAGTCAGCACTTTTCCAGCTGGGTCCTCCCAGCTCAGCAGGAAGTATTTGCATCTCCTTTTCTCTCTGGCTGCACGAGGACCTGAGTGACAGCTCTGCCCTGGCTGCACCTTTCAGCAACAGGAAGGGACGAGTCACTCTTGAAAAAAAGCAGAACTAAGGCTGAGCCAAAAGGAGGAGAAAATTTACATCAGAAATCAATAGTGCTTCAGCGGGGAGAAGAAGAAAGCCTGCTCAGAGCCCCATTTTCCTCCCCAGACAGCTCCTTGATGCATAAAAAACACCTCCCTGGTCACACTGTGCCATGTAGCAAATCAGATCAGGCCAAAAGCTGCCTCAGCACTAAGTTATTTTTCAGTTCAAGTGAGGAGATAATCTCATTCACCTCGCAAAAAGTACTTCTCAAACTGTTGAACACCAAACAGTGCTTTAATACAGCAGCCTGCAGCTACCTCTGACTTTCCGATGCTCTGAGTGCAGCTTTCCGGGAACTTCAGAAGTTTAATTACCAATGAAAATACAACTGTTCTCCAAATTCTAAATTCTGCTCTGGTTCAGTAACCCAAACCAGCTCTGGGTTCCTGAGAGCTGAAGTCTCTCTACCAAACCGAATTTCAGAGCCTGAGCCCCCACGTAACCCTGATCAGAAGCAAACACAAGTTAAACAAACCCACACCACAATGCCACAACCTGGAAAAGGAAGGAGCTGCACCAAGTATTCCCTGCTCAAACTGAATGGTCACTGTTTATCTTGCACCTGCCAAATTCCACAGGTTATTGTGAAACAACCTATTTCAACAGATTTCTAGGAGAGGCAAACATCCCTTCCCCATGTCATACATGGAGCAGGGATGCAGTGCTGACTGTGCCAACCTACATGGGGTTTTGGAGTCTGGTGGGGAACTAATGTGTCCTGCTGCATTCCCAACCCCAGGCTGGGAGACTTGGTTAGGAAGGAGTTCAGATATTTTAAAAGCTGGAACTCTTGAGACATTCCCAGCTATTTGGTGTGTAACACATTTCTAATACCAAGTAATTCCCTTTCTCAGTATACACACAAAAAACAGCTTTTAAGATTCAACATTCAAGTGAAAGCTTTTCCAGTGCACAAAAACGAAAGCCTTCAAGTGCCTTATGAGGTAACTGGCGACAGACAGAAGTTGAAATGCCTCAAAAAGACTTTTGTACCCCTGAAATCAGGTTAAAACAGTTCTGCTTAGGACAGGTCAGGAGCTTTTAGCGCATTCAGAACAAAGAACAAAACCACTGCCTTTTATCTGGCCTCCTCACAGCATGGCCACAGGTCAGGAACACAACTCCATGTTCTCACAGCTCCACCACACTGTACCAAAGTCTGACTGAGCTGCCAGGACACAGAACCTGCTGGGGCCCAGCAAGGTATCCCTGTGGCTCACTGAGCTGGGTTTGGTCACACCAGCTCCGATATCTCAAGCGGCACCACTCTGGAGCTCAGTGCCTCGGCTCTGGTGCAGCCCCAGCATGTCCAACCCACCCAGTTCGTGTGGCAAGTCCAATCCCAGAATCGATGGGGAGTCACCCTGTCCCGGGCACAGAAAGTAAATAGGCACCAACCCCTCCTGCACGCAGGCCAGGCAGCTGCAGAGCCACTGCTCCAGCTCCTGGTGGGGCTGAGCTTTGTGCAGCAGGTCCCTCATGGTTGTTCTGGTGTCAGACCCTGCTCCACATGGGTGTGTTTGCCCCAGGAACCGCTGTCTCACTCCAGCATCCACATGTGCTCTCTCTGCATGCCAGCGTCACAAAGAGGCACAAACACTTACAGAGAACAGGTTACAAGGGCGAGGACTGCAGGCTGAACAGCAAGAACCAGCTCTTCCCAAAGCAACAATCCACCCAAAACCAGTGACAGCAACAAAACAAAGAGTGTCAAGAGTCCATAACTCACCTGTTCCGTAGCTGTTGGGCAGTAACATACTAATAGCAGAGTTGTAAATATATTTATTAACAGTCCAATGATGGTGATCAGGTTGGGGGCAATCCAGGCTGGAACTCTTCCAACTAACCATTCCCAGTAGCCCTGCATGAGGGGCTCAAGCAGGGACCGTCCGGCACTCTGGTATTTGTGCTCCTCTAACCGTTTGAGCTGGTGCTTAGACAGGGGCGGCGTGGGCAGCTGCACCAGTTTGCTGAGCACGCAGGCGGGGCCGTGGCCACAGCCCGCAGGGCCCTCCAGGTGCGACTCCCCACATCGCCTCTTGATGCTCCGGTGCCCACTCATGGGTTGGGTGGCCTAGGAATTGTCTTGGGCAGGCAGAAGCTGGGCTGGAGAACCATAAGATCCTGCAACACAAAGGGGCGAGACACACCTGAGCACACAAACGAGATTTTAGGATATCAAAGTTTTCAGGTGCTGCTCTAAAGAGAATTTCATTTGCCATCAGCAAAGCAAGACAATTTTATAGGATTACCCCCTTGAAAGAGAAAGTTATTTGGAGAATTGCTGAAGGAATGACAAGAAACAAGTGCTCCCAATGCAGCTGTAAAACCCAGCAGTCACCAGCCAAAACTGCAGCAGCAGAAACTCCCACCACAGCACTGAGTCGTGTTACAGACCGGGGCACAGCCAGTCCACTCACACCTCTCCTGGGACAGCAGGTCACACCACTCAGGTTATCAACTGACAGCACTAAAAACGGTACCAATACTGAGAAGTCTTAAGTTAAATTAGTTTGGAGCAGCTTTGTCTCCGTGGTGATGCTGAACAACCGCCTAAAACCAGTTACGCATGGGGTTTTTTTCAGATTTATGTTCGTTATTTCAGTTTTGCTGTAGCTTTTTTCCTCTCCAAATTTAACCCAGCTCATTGTCTGTTCAACTTTCAAGATATACAAGAAACATGCAGGAGCTGGAGAGCGTTAGCTGGCCAGAGACAGCATGACGCAACTGTGAAAAGAAAATACAGGGTCAGGAACAGCTTTTCTAGCACAAGCAAGGACCCTCACAATGTTACATCTCCTTTGAAAGCAGGTGACCAGACAGATGTAAATCTCCACAGCAAGCAGAGGAGAAGCTGTAGAGAAAGGAGACTAAAAATAAAAGTTTGCTATTTATCTATATGAGACAACCAGGGGAAAAAAAAAAAAAAAAGAAGAAAACCTGGTTGAAGTCCAGCAAATAAAGCAGAGAAAGGAAGAAGACGGAGAGCGCCAAAACCACCCGTACTGCACAGGTAGAGAAAACAAGCTGTGCAAATCAAAGGTCACCACTGGCCGAAGAACAGGTGCTCTCAGCTCCACTCTCCAAACCGTCAGCAAAGCAAATTCCAGCAGTGAAAAGCCACCACAGGCAGCCCCGTCAGAGGGAGGAGAAGAGAAAGTGGCAGGGCCTTGGCTGTGCTCGATAAGCTCAGGAGGAAGCAGAGCTACACCTCTCCAATCACCAGGAGACCAGACTTAGTCACTGCGAAAGTCCCTGTGGGTGTTGCCCTGGATGACCAGAAAAATTAGTCCCAATGCATTAACCTGGGCTCTTCCCTCATCCTGAGGGGATGAGCCAGGGGGAAAACAGCCCAGGAGCGCCTCGTCCTCCAAAACAAACGCCCGGCCCGGCCGCCGCGGGACTCCCACGGGGCCTGGCGAGCACCCGGCCGGGGAGGGGCCCAGGGCACCCCTGGCCCCGCCGACTCTTCGCCCCCGCCTACGGCGCAGCCCAGGTCCCCCCGGACACCGGCCCAGCCCGGGCACGGGCCCAGCCCCACCTCGGGGCCCTCCCCGCTCCCCTACGCGCCCCTTGGACTCCCGTCCGGCCGGAGGACCCGCGCAGACCCCGCCGCGCCGACGCGGGGGCACCCCCGGCATTACCTCCTCTCCCCTCACCGGGCGGCGCTTTTTTTACGCCACTTTCGCGACGGCCGGAAAGGAGGCAGCGCGCGCAGGGGGCGGGGCCGGGGCGGCGCGAGGACGTCGCGGGAGCGGCTGAGGTGAAGGGGGGGGCGGCAGGGGGACCCGAACCCGCATTGCTCCCACCCCT
>VZRR01007855.1:320-20698 GCA_013398015.1 Oreocharis arfaki | reverse complement strand
CCTCGATGTCACCCCCACCCTGCCATGCCATGCCTTGCAGTCCCCACTGCCTTTCGAGACCCCCAGGAACCTCAGGTGTGCTCCCTCCCTCTCCTGACAAATCCCCCTCACCCCCTTTGTGCCCCCTGTAAGCCCCAGTGCTCCCCATCGCCGTCCCTGCTGCCCAGTGACCCCCCACCACATCCCCAGTCACCCCCCATCCCTTCCAGTAACCCCTCTGCCCCGAGGACCCCACTGAGCCCCTCTGCCCCTTCATCTCTCTGCTCTCAGCCTCCTCTTAATCCCCTCTATTCCTTTTCCCTCCTCTCCTAAGACTCCCTCTGTCCTGCTTCCTTTTCCCTTTCTTCTCTGATGGCCCCCAGCACCCCCGCTCGCCCTGTGACCTTGCAGTGATTCCAGTCCCTTGCAGCTGTCCCGTGGGAATCTCCCGGGGGCTCTGCTCTGAGGACTCAGGTGTTTTTAGCTGCACTCCGTGGTCAGGCAGGAGCGCCCGGCCGCTGTCACAGTGTGCCAGGTGTCCCAAGCAGGCTTGGGGACACCCCGTGTCACAGTGTCCTGGGCCTGGCACTGTTTGGGTTGGCTCCGGGCCGTGCTGTGCCTTCCCAGCCAGGGAACAGGAGCCGGGCCAGAACATGGAGACCCCCTGGAAGCTGCCTCCCCGGGACTGAAAGATTTCATGGCAACTTTTTTGGTGTCTGTACTGAGAAAACACTCAAAATGAGTCACCTGTCATTACCCTGCAGCAGGGACAACAGAGGTGACACATTTCCTACTTCCTTACGTCAGTGCTTTGAGGATCAGTGACCTTTACCCATGGCTTATCAGTGGGACCTGACAGGCAGTTGTGCAGGCTGTTTGGGCTCAGCCCCATCCAGCCTCTGTTTGCTTAGGAAGGCACAGACAAATTCCTCCATCCGTCCCTCAGCACTGTCCACTGGACAATTTGCTGGAGACGAAAAGGAGTGTCCCTTGGTAGGGCTTTCTTTCTGCCTGGCTGGCTGACAGAGCAGGGAAAAGGCAGGCTGACAATCCAGGGATCAGCAGTAATTCAGGAATTTCCCTTTTCCCCACATACTTCAACTATCTTTGAAGCTTTATCATTCCAGGTAACATGAACTTTCTGCCCTTGATGGACTTTTTGCCCACCTTTCATTTTCCTTTGGAATTTCTATTCCACATGTTCCAGCCTGGGCAGGATGTGGCTGCATTCCTGCACTGGGAGAAACACTTGTGAGAGGGTTAAAATCTCCTTTGCTTTTGAAACACTTCCTTCGCTTGCTCTTGATATTGGAAACAATCTGTGGTGCTCAAACTGGAGCTTAAAAGAACCCTAAGAACTCCAAAGTGCCTGAAGATCAGAATAAATGTTTAAGAAAATCATAGTTATATGGAAAATTGAGGCTGGCCATTGCTGTTGTATAATCTGCTTGCAAAGGAGCTTATAAAAAAAAGGAGTTTGAGTATGTTTTCCTTCTCCCTGTTGAAAACAATGGGACAGGACAAGGTCTTAATAATAGCTTGTCTCAGGACCTTGCAGCTGTCACATGGCTATTCCCTTCTGCCTCTTGGTGTTTGGAGGTGCCTCAGTCTGTGCCCAGACAGATCCTGGGAGTTGGCAGGGACACAGGGCAGCTGCACAGCAGGAAGTTGGGACAGCCTGGAGTACACCATACCCTCGGGGATTTGCACAGAGTGAAGCCTGTGTTGGGGATGTACAGTCTGCCCCCAGAACAATGGGAAAACTGACTTGATTCCACTGTAAAGTATTTAATGGGGATGATGGGAGGTAAGAACTCAGGGTAGATCTTGACTGACATAAGATAATTTAAAGGAGGAAAAATTTACAAAATGGTTTTTAGTGTAAGGAGAGTCAGTGAGAGGCTTCTGCTGGGGAAGGCAAGAGGGGCAGAGCCCAACTGGTGTTGTCAGGATGAGCCTCCTGGGGGGCTGCAGATTCCTCCTGAGGGACAGCTCCAATCTCTGCTTCTCTGTGACAGGGACAGGACCCAAGGGAAGGGTTGGAGCCGTGCCAGGGGAGGGTCAGGCTGGAAATCAGGGAAAGGTTCTTCCCCCAGAGGGTGCTGGGCACTGCCCAGGCTCCCCAGGGAATGAATGGGCACAGCCCCAAGGCTGCCAGAGCTCCAGGAGCGTTTGGACAAGGCTCTCTGGGATGCACAGGGGGGGATTGTTGGGGTGTCTGTGCAAGGCCAGGGGTTGGACTGGGTGATCCTTGTGGGTCTCTTCCAGCTCAGGAGATTCCGTGATTCCGCCAGCCCACAGCTACACTCTCAGTAAGAAGCTGTGCCTCAACAGAGCTGTGGGGTGTGACTGAAGCTGCTCTTTTAGCCAGACCACATGAAAACGGTGATAAGTCATGTGCAGGGCTCAGCTCTGAGCTTGGTGACAGCTCAGAGTGCAGAGATTCCCAGTCCTAACACTGAAGGCTCCTCTGCAGCCCAGCTTGCTTTGGAGCAGACAGTGCTGATGAGCTGCCTGTGTGGACACATTTATTTTCTAGTAAGGGCAATATCCAGGGAGAAGTTGGGAATAGCTGTTCTGCTTTACTGATCTCGTCCTAGCCCAGGTAAATCAGTCTGCACAGGCATGTAAATACCCTCAGCAGGTGGAGGATCTGCATTGTCTGAGCTTCATCCCTACAGAGCTTCAGCCCCTCTGCATCCCCAAGGCAAACCTATGGGATGAGAAGTCAGGAGTTATGGAATGTCTGATTGAATGGACAGGCTGGATCCATGGCCAAGGCCAAGAGTGGGAGAGTCAACAAGCCCCATGGAATGCTCCAGGCTGGGGCAGGAGTGGCTGGAAAGCTGGAAAGGGATCTGGTAGTGCTGGTGACAGTGGCTGGACATGAACCTAGGTGGGCAAAAGGCCAGTGGCCCCTAGGCTGTTGCAGCCATGGTGTGTCCAGAAGGCCCACTGTGTTACCCTGTGCTGGCACTGCTGGGGCACCTCCAGTCCTGGGGACAGCTCTGGGCCCCTCCTGACAGGAGACACATTGAGGGGCTGGAGCATGTCCCGGGAAGGGAACGGAGCTGTGGAAGGGGCTGGAGCCCCAGGAGCGGCTGAGGGAGCTGGGAAAGGGGCTCAGCCCGGAGCAAAGGAGGCTCAGGGGGGACCTTGTGGCTCTGCACAACTCCCTGACAGGAGGGGGCATCCGGGGGGGGTCGGGCTCTGCTGCCAGGGAACAGGGACAGGAGGAGAGGAAACAGCCTCAAGCTGCACCAGGGGAGGTTCAGTTTGGATATTGGGAAAAATTTCTTCACTGGAAGAGTTGTCCAGCACTGGCACAGGCCGTCCAAGGCAGAAGTGGAGTCACCATCCCTGGAGGGATTTAAAAGCCATGGATATGGCACCTGGGGACATGGTTTAGTGGTGGCCTTGGCAGTGCCAGAGGAACAGTTGGACTCAATGATCTTAGAAGAATTTTCCAACTTAAACAATCCTATGAGACTCAGGTTGCTCCAGCCGCTCTCCTGCCATGTATTTAGCATTGCAGCAGCAGGACATTGGGATGCATGTCCACAATGAAATGGGAAGTCTCCATGTTCTGTTCCCTTCCTGAGGTGAAAGCCGTGGTCTTAGGCACTGGTTTTAGTTGCATTCGCTTCATCTCTTGAAAGCTCCTCAGTTCAAGTTAAATTGTTGTGTAGACAACTCCTAAAATCAAAGAGCCTTAAGCACCAGTTTTTCTTCATTTCTACCACCCCACCCCACACAATTTGGAACACAGGAAAAACATCCTCAGGCAAGCCAATAGTTTAATCCTGTATCCAGTCAGCAGCAGTGACTAATAGAAGGTGCTAAGAAGAGTAACCAAGGCAAGAGGTATGGAAGTACTTCACATCCTGTTTGTTTTCCTTTATATCTCAGAGAGTCAGAAAAATGAAGCGAACGTGGAGCTTCAGCAGAAAAATGACCTTGGATTCCCCTTAGTGACGTGTCCTGTGATGCCCTTTTTCTCAGGTATGTGGAATGTGGTTGGTTGGTTGGTTTGTTTGCAGAGGAAAATCTCTTAGCTCAGAAATAAAATTAAGGCACTATTAATATTTAAATGTGAAAGGAAAAGTATATTCAGACTGACTGCTTGGAGTTGGGAATTACATACCCAGGCACGTAACATTTATAACAGAGAATGTCATCCAAAATCTGCATTTCTCTTCCAAATTCCTAATTTACTCATACTTAAGATGGGATTGTGAAGTTAAAGTCATTACTGCATTGCAGTCTTAAAATCATCATCAGATGGCGAACTTTATATTTAGCTTAAAAATGGGCAAGAAATCGGGCAACTTCAATTCTATCAATCTGTTGTTATTCACTACATCTCCTGTTAAACACCTTTACCTGCCACCAACGAGCTTCCTCACAAGCAGCTGAACCTTCACCTCTACAAGGCTGTAGTTGTCCATTCTATGCAAGGGTTGTGAAGGTTGACCAGCTCTGATCTCTTGCAAGATTCACCCATTTTTGGTTCAACTTTTTTCCTGCCATGAGACTTTCTAGTCTTGGCGCTTCCTCTTTCTTCCTTTTCTCTTCCTCATTTCTTTCAGCCTCTCACACCCCAGGCCATGCCCTTCTAAAACCTCTCAGTGCTGTACTTCCTTTTAATTTGTTTCAACATTATTTTGCCTTTCTCACATACAAGATGCCCTTTTCTTTGCCTGGATGCCCTTGGATGTGCACTCTCCATTATTTGCTCTTCACCTTTGTCCTTTTTCATACTCCATTTACAGTCTCCAGTTTTAACTATGTTGAAACAGTTTTTCTCCTCTTCTCTCCAGTGACCATCAGGAAACACTTTTTCCCAGTGAGGTTGACTGGCACTGGTCATCCCAGGCTGCCCAGAAAGGTTGTGGTATCTCCATCCTTGGGATGTCATCCTGCACTACTGGTTCTGGTGGCCCTGCTTGAGCAGGGGGATGGCCCAAGTGACTTCCAGAGCTCTTTCCCCCCTCAGCCATTCTGGGATGCTGAAATAGCAGCAGGTTGTGTTTGAAGCTAGTAGCAAATTACTTCCCTTTTGCAGAAAGAGTAGGGAGGAGTCACAGTTCTCTCTGTGTGGGCTCACCAGGGTGGCACAGCTGCACCTTCTTTCTCTTAGAGAACTGGGGTGAGACACAGATTTGCTGTCAGGCTGGGATTTAGGGAACTGCACAGTGTGAGTATGGAGTCATCATTTCACTGCACTGCACGTGGATCTTTTCCTCCCACGTGTAAAACAGCAACTGCTGTGAGTAACCCTTGAGTTTGAGGGTTGGGATTGGTAGCAGTGAGCCAGATAAGTTGAGAGCTCGTGAAGCCAGGCTGATGGAGCTCAGCAACCTGCTCTGGTGAAAGGTGCCCCTGCCCTGTTAATATTTGTATTGTTATTATTGATATTACAATCCATGAGAAAGTTCTGATTCGTTCTCCACAAAAGAATTTGGTTTATGTTCTCAAACCTCCATAGGTGTTATCTTCCAAAAGTTAATTTTTATCCAAAACCATTTCACTGACATTTCATCCTAAACATTAATAAATTTAAAAAACAAACTAATTTTAAAAAAATTGTTGCAGAATGGCAAAGTCATTTTCTGTCCTACTCTGCGAGGTACCTCAGCACGGGCTTCTTGGCAATACCCAAATCTAGACAGGATGGGAGGAAGAGATGTGGGGAAATGGAGCTGTTTGCTCAACATCAACGCAGTGAGCTCAGGAAACCCCCCCGTGCTTTGAGAGAGCCCATCAGCACCTTATGGAGAGACAAGGAAGTGAGTCTCTGAAATAGAGAGGACTCCGAGTGGAAAATAAAACCTATGTGTGTGCAACTAAAGGGTTAGATGGGATACTGGGATATTCCTTTGCTGTGAGGGTGGGGAGGCCCTGGCACAGGGTGCCCAGAGAAGCTGTGGCTGCCCCATGCCTGGAAGTGTCCGAGGCCAGACTGGACAGAGCTTGGAGTAATCTGGGATAGTGGAAGGTGTCTCTGCCCATGCCAGGGGGTGGAACTGGATGGTGTTTAAAGTCCCTTTCAGCCCTGGGACTCTGTAACAGATGTCGAGTCACACAGCCTGACAGGGAGTAATTGAGGGCAGGTATTAAAGTAATTTTGGGTCATCTCCTCCTGCTGATTGTGGAAGCTGGAGGCTCCACCACAGCCACCATCAGTTTCAGTGTCAGTGTAGGGACACGTTCTGTGTCAGCTCACTCTGCTGACCTGGTGGTGTGACACAAGGCTGAGAAGAAAATGGAGTCACTTACTCATAGTGACCCACTTGACCTTTTTCTGGCAGCAACAAATCCAAGCCACGTAGTAAAATGACAGTACTGGTTTCTAATGATCCTCTAAGAATTTCAGAATTAACATTTCCAGATTTAATTCTGCTTATTTATGGTTTCTTCTGTGAAGTCAGTGTTCACTTTGGGTTTGCAGGAGAGGACTGAAAGCAATATCAAACTGCTGTGTGGGAGGCAGCCTGCCTCAAGGAAAGTAAAACTTCAGAGACCTCGTAGTAAAATCCTAGTAAACCTTTGAGAATCTCAGTAAACATTTGAGAACTCTCTGTAAACCCTTGAGAACTCTCAGTACATTTAAAAATCTCAGTAAACATTTGAGAACTCTTAGTAAACCTTTGCATTTGGTTCTTCACAGTGTCTGGAGGCAGAAGTCAGCCCTGAAATGTGGTGGTTCCAGCAAGGCCTCTCGTTCCTGCCTGTGGCTCTGGTTGTGTGGTCAGCAGCATCATTTGTGTTTTCCTACATTACTGCAATCGTCCTGCACCATGTTGACCCTTTGGTGCCCTACATCAGGTCAGTGATGTCCATCCTGTGTCAGAGCACTGAACTGACCCCACTCCTGTGAAATCTTCCCAACTCCAGACTTAAATAGCAGTTCTTACCCAACAGCTCCAATTCTAAAGTTACTGTTTATAGCCATTATATATAGTTATAGGTGGTATTAAACTGACAGAGGGGAAATTCAGATTAAATGTTAGGAAGAAATTCCTTTGCTGTGAGGGTGGGGAGGCCCTGGCACAGGTTGCCCAGAGAAGCTGTGGCTGCCCCGTCCCTGGAAGTGTCCAAGATCAGGTGGGACGGGGCTTGGAGCAGCCTGGGATGGTGGAAGGTGTCCCTGGTTGGAATGAGATGAGCTTTAAGGTCCCTCCCAACCGAACCGATTCTGGGATTTGTGTGTTACTGTATTTAAAGGTGTCTGGTTTTGTGCAAAACCCTAAGCTTTGGCTCTGTGAACATACCCTTAAAATGATGATGAACAAGGGAACTGGGGGTGCCTCACCACACCTCTGCTCAGAGTGAAGCCTCTCGCTGTCACCAGGTTTGTTGCACCAGTAACTCCATACTAAAATCTACGTTGCCAACTCTATTCCATCAAGGCTGATATCTGTAACTCAAACTTTGCTCTTTCAATTTTTCATGTTCTTCATTTTTCTAATTTTAATCCTTTTTATTCACATTTTAAGGAACCCAGATCGATATGAAAGGAGCAGTTACTCTGAACACGATCATTCCCAGCTCCAAGGCTGGCTTGTCTTTACCGTGGTGATTTCTACAGCTCTAAAACCAGCACAGCGTAGTTTGAGTAATGAAAAATTCAGTGAAAAACATCTGGGAGGGGCTTTTTTTACCTTTCCCTTGTAGACTGAAATAAGTAAAGTTGTGTTGGAAGTATTTTAAATATAGATATAGATAATATAGGATACCTATCACTCCATTTATCTTTTCCAGCGATACAGGGACAATACCACCTGAAAGATGCTTATTTGGGATCATGTTAAATGTTTCAACCTTCTTGGGTGAGTACAGAAAGCTGTCCTTGGTGACCTGCAGGCAGTTCTGGAATGCAACAGCTTTAAACAAGTTAATTTCCTTCTCCAGATCATTAAACAGCCCAGAATTCTCACTCAAGAACTAAATACTGAGCAATAAATCTCAGTTCTCTTAAGCAATTCAAAGTGTGTGTCAGGGATGTTATCCATGAATTGCCAGTATGGCAATTGCGGATTCTGGAAGGGCAAAAAGTGCATTAAACAAACTAACAGAAAAGTAAAAGTCATAAAAATGCAAATTCAAGGCAGTCACTGTACCTGTGCTGCAACAATGGAGGGGGAGGGGAAACAACCTAATATGGCTTTTAAATGAAATAGATCAGAAAAATCTATTAATTTGATTTGTTTGCCATTATATTATTTCAAGTTTCACTTCCAGCCTTTCAGCTTTCCTATTGCAGCGTGCCCTAAAAGAATTCTTTTTTAAGAGTTGCTTTTGTCACTCAGCATCTTCCTAGGTAAACAAGGACACTGCTCCTCAGCAGGAATCTTACTGCCTGTGGCTCTCTTTGGCAGGGATGGCCACCATGTACGTCCGGTACAAACAAGTGTCTGCCCTGAGCCCAGAAAAACCCAGGATCCTCAGGCTGAATAAGCTGGGCCTCACGCTGGGATGGATGAGCTGCTTTGGACTCTGCATTATTGCCAATTTCCAGGTTTGTGCTCTGCCTGCACTGCTCTGCTCCTGCCAGAGCTGTGTCTGTTCTGAGATACCTGATAAACTGGAGATTTACGGAAAGCAGATAAACTGGAGATTTACGGAAAGCAACTTTCCATGGCAAACTGCTTTTTTGTCAAATTCTCTGCAGAGAACAGTTAAAAATTATAAGATTTGGCTTATAATTTATTAGTTATTCCTTATTTGCTTTGGGACTTGTGAGCAGCTGTTCATGACATTTCAAACCATTCATAACCCCCAAGCTTTGCAGAAGCCACACTCGAATCTCCTTCCAGGCAGGGTCAAAGCTTGAGATCCAGACTGAAAGCCCACAGCTGTGGCTCAAGAGAATCAGGTATCAAATGGTAAAAACTTGTTACAACTAGAAGTAAAGCCAACAAAACCACACAACCCCACAAGCCCAGCTCTGGAAAACCTGGCCTCATGGGTGGATTTTCCTTCAAACCTCAAACTCTTGAAAATTCTGCGGTGTTAATTGTTCTAATTTTCTCCATCCCAGAGTCTCTATTTTTTTTTCTCCCCAATAGTTTCCACTCCAAAAACCCAAATCTGATATTCTCACCCATCACACCATGAGTAGGTCCCCATCATTGGCTTTACTTGCCAGGTGGTTGTATAATTGCCAGCCTTGTTACGTTAATTACCTGATGGGTTTTGGGGCTCTGCTGTGGTGCCTGTAGCCACCACAGGCTGCAGTGTCACCTTTGGCTCCTGCTGGATTCAGGACAGGGAAAACCAAAGAGGAAAAGCTCATGGAAAGCTCCACCTCTTCCTTAGCACAACTCCCCAGGTGCTTCAGCAGCCCCTGCCTTAGAAACCTCAGCACTCTCATTCTAGGCATTTTTTCTTTTGGAGGCCTCAGTCTGTTTACTATTTTCTAGACCCCTCAGAGGTCCCAGCCTCCCGTTCTACACCCACCGAGGAGAATCCTCCAGACTCTGCTCAACTCCATGACTTCCCTCCACTGCCCATCAAGAAAGGGTTTTTCTACTTTCTCTGGATTTCATGATGATCAAAACCCAGGAGGTGCATGTTAATTTGATAACAGTTTGTGTAACATTTAATCTTGAGCAAAACAGAAGTTGGAAATGATGAACCTGCATATCCCAGGGATGCTAAGGGCTGGTTTAAAGGCAAAAGTAGCTGAATCCCCCTTAAATCCACTGGTGATTGAAGACCTCGAAGTGTAAAAATAGAGAATTTCTCTCTGCTGACACATCCCTGCACAGCACATGATTTTGGAGCACACACCTTTGCAACCTGCTTATTTCATAAATAGAAATTCTCACTGTGGATGCAGCACTTAAAATTCATTTGTGCACAGAAAGTGCACAAGGAAAAGCTTGATCTTAAGAGTTACTCAGTAAGATACACAGAGAACCTCATATTTAAGGGCAGAAAACATCCGCACGGTTGGGGTACAGGAGGCTGCCAGGCCTTGCCTTGTGCAACAGGTCAGATGACACATTTTGTTCCCTGTGTCTGGGTCCTGTGCTAAGCTGGGGATGAGAAGAAAGGACTGAACACACGTGGGTTTTCAAGGCATATATTTTAGTAATAAATTTTTAGTTCTTTGGGTTGGTTTTTTTGGAAGATCTTCTAGTTCTAGTTATTTTTCCTATTTGAGAGTTGGTTCTCCTGGTGGTGTTTTTAAGTATTGCTGCTTGATTGAACCTTGTTCCCTCAGAGTGTTCCAAGATACTAATTTGACAAACGATCTTTATTCAAACCAGAGTTCATTCAGAGAAATGCAAAACCTCATTATTTTTAATCCAAAATTGGATACTAGAATCGTTTTGTCTGTCCTGTATTCCATAATCTTTCATAGATTCACAGGTTCCTGGGGTAGAAATGTTGTCACTCCCATTCCCTGCCCACCTGCAGGGATTCTCTCACCCGATTCCTGTGATACTGTCCTTTTATGAGAAGAGCTCTCACAAATTCCTGTAGTGAAGGTACAGCTGTGACCTGTAACTTCACCACAAGAATTTAACAAAAGCAGAAATGCCAGAGGCTGGCAGCTTCTGGCTTCCAGACACCTCCCAACAGGCCTTCCAAGAAAAGTCTCCTGAGGACTGGCACAGTCCAGAACTGCTTAGCTCAGGATGGGAGAAGGTCACTGAAGGGGTGGATGCCAGAGGTTTACAGAAGAAAATGAAACCAGGTTTTCACAGGCGGCGCTTTCTTTCCCTAGAAATGCATCCTGTACTACATCCACGTGCTGGGAGCCTGCCTGACCTTTGGGGTGGGGTCCATTTACATGCTGGTTCAGACCATCCTGTCCTATCTGATGCAGCCAGAACTTCACAGCAAAGACATCTTCTGGGCCCGCCTGGCCGTGTTCCTGTGGAGCTGTTCCAGCATTCTGAGCAGTATCCTTTGCCTGGGCAGTGGCACCAAAACCCAGCAGCCTCCACAGGATTTACACCTACTCGAACTGAACCACCACCATGTGCCACAAGAGGCCTGTCATCCTTGATTGTACAGCCTGTAGTGTGCCCTGTTCTGTATTCCAACCTGGGAATTTCAGGGAAAATGATTAATCCCTTTAATACTTTTAATATCCCCCCTGGATATTAAAAAAAAAAAAGGTAAGAGGGATGGTTACCAGCCCTTCTCCTCCCCTTTTCTACTGCACACCAGAGACTGAAAATAGGACAAATTAAGAGTTTATCCCCAAGAGGTCTGACTAAATAAGGAAAGATGGGGCCAAAGGGAAGTGTGCTTAAGGGATGGGTGGTTTCAATGGGGGGAAAAACAGGTAAGAAATGAAAGTGTGTTCCTGAGGGCAGGAATGGTGTAGAGTGTTAAAGATGGATACAACTAAAAAAGAAACCCAGAATGTAGCACAAGAGGAAATACTCTTAACAGCCAGCTGGCTCCAGCACAGGGATGATGTGCTGTTGCTTGCCAGACAGACAGTTCTGGAGCACATTTCAAGGGTGTGTGAGGGGGGAATTTGACCTCTGATGTCCTCCCTGCCCATCCTGCAGTTCGAAACACAAGATATTTCTGATTGGCATTCCCTACCACCTTCCCTCGGCATCAGAATCCATCATCCTCTTTAGCTCTGAATTCCAAGTGCTGGAAGCAGCTGGGGTTTAGAGAAAGAGAGAAACACAGAATGGTTTGGGATGGAGGGACCTTCTAGTCCTGCCCTCTTCCAGTGGGAATCCATTCCCATTTATCCATATATTTATATACCAAATGTGGGCAAACTCATCCGGAAATAGAGGCCTTTTTCTCTCCGGAATCATTGAAACAGTCAGGAAACTGCACCAGAACAGTTCCTCTGCTTGCCACAACGGACCTGAACATTGGATTTAAAAATCAAACTCAGTTTTTGTGTCAAACAGGACAACACCACCAAAGCTTCTAAATTCCAGAGACACAAGCTGCAAAACCCATTGCTTAAACACTGTCCCATCTGCTGCTGTATCCAGGCCACTGATTTAATCCCCACCAAACCCACTTATTTCCAGGCTGGCAGCCAATACCAGCACTAAACCGTATGTCCCATTTCCCAAGGTTGGAGCATCTTGCTGGGCTCCCACCTCTGCTGCTGCAGGATTACAGAATCTGCAGGAGTCAGAGGTGCAGGGACAGTGGGCACCGGCTTGTTATACATCATGAAGGACCCTCACCTGCTGAGGGGGCTTGGCAGACAGCAAGGAAATCATCCAAGAAGCTTGGATGCTAGAATTGTTGTCCCTAACAGAAATTTTTGGTATTAGCAAACAAGATTTTCAGCTTTGAATAGCAAGGAACCAAACTGGGGGGAAGCTAAAATAGAACAATATGATCTGCTGCAAGTTAAGCTGCTCTTACAGATGCCAAAAGCCCACAAACCTCAAATCTGTAGAGGTTTTTGTACCAATGTGGTCTAACCAAAATTATAGGGAAGTTGTAGAAATAATGATGTGTATATATATAACAATGAAAGGGGAAGAAAAGGGAAATTATTGTTCTAAATTAGCGGCTCATAATGCAATAAGGGAAAGATGGGGACAGGGAGAAATCTGTGGCCTTGGGTGAAATGGTTATATCAGGTACTGGAAGATGGAAGGAAATGTATTTTGTGTCAGCTCTGGGATGGCAGCAGGGCCAGGGCAGTGCCTGTCCCCTGTGCTGGCGTTGCTGGGGCACCTCCAATCCTGGGGACAGCTCTGGGCCCCTCCTGACAGGAGACACATTGAGGGGCTGGAGCATGTCCCGGGAAGGGAACGGAGCTGTGGAAGGGGCTGGAGCCCCAGGAGCGGCTGAGGGAGCTGGGAAAGGGGCTCAGCCTGGAGAAAAGGAGGCTCAGGGGGGACCTTGTGGCTCTGCACAACTCCCTGACAGGAGGGGGCAGCCGGGGGGGTCGGGCTCTGCTGCCAGGGAACAGGGACAAGAGAAGAGGAAACGGCCTCAAGCTGCACCAGGGGAGGGTCAGGTTGGATATTGGGGAAAATTTCTTCCTGGAAAGGGTGCTCAGGCCCTGCAACAGCTGCTCACTCAAGGCCGTGTTTGTGCCAGGAAGTCCAGCCTTGTTCACCACCAGAATTAATCTTTCACATCAGGAGGCTCTTGATGTTTAATCTCCTTAACCAGTGAAGAAGTTAATATCTTAATCCATTGAAAATCGGGTTGTCTATAAATTAATGATCTGAGTTTCGTTTTGTTTCAGGAGCACTTTTTTGGGTACCTTTCCTGTGTAAGATGTTGAAAAAGTGGCATCAAACACTCCAGAAAGATCCAGGTCTTGGATTAAATGAGGGATCATTGTCACGTGGGGTGAAATCCAAAGCAGTTCTCAAACCTTGACTAAGAGGGAAACAGAAAAGCCAAAAACCCTCTTTGCTGCAGGTGATACAGAATTCCAACCTGTGGCCCACAGCAAGAATTCAAGGTGGTCGAGACTTTGAAAAGCCATCAGAGAAAGAGATCTAGAGTTTTATTAGGGTGGGAAATGCCAGTAAAATTAAATTAAAATGCTCAGTCAGTGCTCACGTATGATCATATCTTAAACACTTACATGAGAGCTCTGTATTTGATCAAAGGAATAATGAGAGGCAGCACACAGAGAACAGGAATAATGGATTTAGGTTCAAATTAACCTTTTCACGTGACAATAACCAGTAGGTTGGGACAAGCTACAGGTTGAAGGGCACGATGCAAACAGTCCTAGGCACCATTACTGCTCCTCGGACTGAAACCTCACAGCCTCAGCTTGACACAGTCTGCAAGTTCCATGTTCCTCATTCTTGGCCTTGAATCTTCCTTAACCTCTTCCCTCAGTGTTTGTGTCCTCAGTTGTGTTGTACAGTGGCCTGTATGGACAGAACCTGGTGCAGAAGCTGCACTGGGACCCTCAGGAAAGAGTAAGTGACTGGGGGGGAAATTGAGACCAAATCCAGATGGATTTGGAGAGACAGGTGGGAACTTCGTGCAGCTCACCACACAGACTGGGGTGGGAGAGGAGAGAGCTGTGCCAACCAAACCAGCCAGCAGCTCCTTGGAATCATGGGATCCCAGAGTGGTTTGGAAGGACGTTAAAGCCCATCCAGTCCCACCCTCTGCTATGGGTAGGGACACCTCCCACTGTCCCAGGGTGCTCCAAGCCCCGGCCAACCTGGCCTTGGGCACTGCCAGGGATGGGGCAGCCACAGCTTTTCTGGGCAACCTGGACCAGCACTTGCTGAAGTTCTGATCTCACAAAACTGTTGGATCTTCAAGTGTAACTCTAAATGAATCCCTCCCACATCTTGAGGAGGGCCTTGAACCTCCCTGCTCTTTGTTAGTTGAGCTCTAGGTTGAGCCTTCAGGTTTTGCAGGTGGGTATTAAATTCCCAGTGGGCGTCATCCCAGCTGGAGCAGGTGCTCTCCTGGTCATTCTCATCCTTCAGCACTTCATTCATGGAGACTCCAGATTCAATAAGGGATTTTGGTCTCCAGTGGGAATAGTTGTGGATGCAGGATCTCACATAGCATGTCACAAGCCATCCTTGCACCACTGCAGGTTCTAGAGCAGTTTTCACATGGATTTTTTCCCCTCTGTAACACAGGGCTACACCCCCCACATCATCAGCACCGTCTCCGAGTGGTCGCTGGCGTTCTCCTTCCTCAGCTTCTTCCTCACCTACATCCGTGACTTCCAGGTAAAATGAAGTTAATGTTCTGTGTTTCTGAGTAGCCTGGTGTGGTGCAGCTGGGCAGCCTTAGATTTTATGGCATCATGGAATCGTTTTGGTTGGAGAAGACCTTTAAGGTGATGGAGTCTAGCTGTTAACCCGGCATGGATCAGTTACCAGGGCTGGAGACCCATGAGCAGCTCTAAGTGACCCCCACAGAGTCTGTCCCTGCTGTGTCACCACAGCTCCAGCACCAGGCTGGCCTTAACTGGCCAGACCTGTCACAGCCACAGAGGCCTTTTCCTCCAGGACAAGGCAAATGATGGAGCCAGACCAGAGCACAGCTAGGAGCCAGGCACATGGTTCTGAGCTGATCTGTTCGTGTTTCCAAAAATCTTTGGCGTTTCCTCTGGCCACTGAACTTCCCAGTGCCCAGGCAGTGAGGAGCCGCTCACAGGGACTCCCTTTGCTTTCCCTCCACAGAAGATCTCCCTGCGAGCCGTGGTCAGCCTGCAGGGACAGACTTTGCACGAGAGCCCACGGAGCTTCAGGGCAGAGGAGCAGGCACTGCTTGTAGCGGGGAGCATCTGATGGATGGAGAGAACTCAGCAGAACTCAGGAATTTAATAGCAATAACAGCTGAAATTTCTAACCATCTCTTTTATATAAAAAAGTATGAAGTGATTGTCTTGTACTTGACATCAAGGGCTTTGCTATTAACCCACAGCAATGCAAATGTTACCAGTACTGTGAATGAGTCTGTGACATTTCTACATTTTCCAATGTCATGAAGGATTAAATGAAGGTTATAAATGAGTTGTGCCTCCTCATTTCTTCCCCCACACCCAGTCTGACCTCCCTCACCCTCCTCTCTCCAGTGCTCCTCAGGCCAAATCCTTTTGGGTGGCAGAGCCTCCAGCCTCACCTCTGCTCCCCTTGGGCGCAGGGGGCTGATCCATGCCCTGCGCTTTGGGCCTGATGGGATGGACCCCAAAGCCACCCCATCCTTTGAGACACAGCCTGCTCTGGAGGTCAAGAGGCAGCTGAGCAGCTCCCTCCTGCTGGCAGGGCAGCCCTGTGCTGGCTCTGGAGAGGAATGACAGGGAGCAGCAGGAGCCGCACAGCCATGGAATCCCAGAAGGGTTTGGCCTGGAAGGGCCCTTAAAGCCCTTAACATTCCACCCACCTTCCACTGGACCAGCTTGTTCCAGGCCCTGTCCAACCTGGCCTTCCCTCCATCCCCCTTGTGGCAGTTGCTGGAGCTGACGGGCAGGTTGACCCAGGAATTCTCCTGCCAAGCATCCCTGTTGCCCAGGTGGAAGAGTTGGCCAAGGCAGCCCATGTCCTGTTCCCTCCAGAGCCAAGAGCTGTCCCTTGTTCTCGTGCCCTCGACATCCCTGGTGCTCCCTGAGAGTGTCCAACCAGCTGCTTCTTCCTCCAGCTGGTCCCAGCAGCTCACAGAGTGATGACAGCCCTTATTCCAGCCCTATGGAGTGTCTGTGTGCTCCAGGGGCTGAGCTCCATGAGCCTCTCAGTGCCAGACACACAGCTGGTCCCAGGGTCAATCCATAGGGACAACCTCCCACACTCCACCGACATGCCCAGACCAAGCCAGAAGCCTTAAAAACAAATATCTTGAATTCTACCAAAGCACAGCAGATTAAGGGGATATTGGATTGCACACAGACCTACCAAGTACATCCACAGCTGCCTCTGAGCCCTGCTTGGCAGGAATAGCTCAGCTCCCTTCCCAAGTTATTGCTCAGGGCTTGTACATGAGCTCCAGCACAATTCCTCTCACACCAGAATCCCTTACATTGGCATCATCCCTTTGGGGGCAGGCAAAGCACCAGGAGAGGAATTAATCTATGCTGGAGGCCTCCTGGAAATCCCAGCAGTTCCCTAGGCAGCTTTCTCCCAGATTTAAATGGGATATCTCCACCCCTGTTTCTGCATTTCCAGCCTGGTTCGGCCAGAGTTCAGACAATCCACAGGGTGAAAACAGCCTTTGGGTCCACAAGCTGCCAAACTACTGAGGGCAGTGGGGTGAGAGGGCAGGTGGGTGTGATTAACACGGAGTCACAGAGAGCTCTGGGCTCTACGGCCTGGGAAGGTTTCCCAAGTATTGGATTTTAGCTGCTGATGAATCCTCAGGGATGCCAGCTGCCCTGGAGAGCTGCACACTTGGCCACACACTTCCTAAGCAGGGAATAGGTAAACTCCAGTTCTTGATTAACTACTCCAATGAAAAAAATGTGATGTTTCAGCTGAGAGAATCCTTTGCCTTCCTCAAGGCTCATTAGCAAATGGTTTAAGCAAGAGATGGTCCCAACAGCAATGGGATCCCCATGGAGAAGGAGGGAGAGAGCTCTTTGCCTGGTATGATGGGAGGAGAAGGAAAAACCCCAATGGATTCATTCATGTAGCTCTCAAGGAGGCTCTAGAGGGCATCTGCCTGCTCACAGGGCTTTCCTCACCTCCCCTTCACTGCTTTCTCCATGGATCCCTGTGAAACATGGAGAAGTCGTTCCTGGCAACAGATATCCGATGCGCTGCTCCCAGAAGCAATTCCTGCCCCAGAGAGCAGGAATTCTTCTGTAATTTAATGTCACTGTGATAAGCCAGCCAGGGCAGACTGAGGTTTAGGTTGGACATTAGGAAAAATTTCTCCCCCAAAAGGGTTGTCCAGCCCTGGCACAGCTGCTCAGGGCAGTGGTGGAGTCATTCTTGAAGGGATTTTTAAAAACCATGTGGATGTGGCACTCGAGGGACATGGTTAATGGTGGCCTTGGCAGTGCTGGGGAACAGTTGGACTCCATGATCTCAGAGGGCTTTTCCAGTCTCAAAGATTCTGATTTTAATGCCCAAACCAGTACATTCCTGAGTTCACAGTTAAACCCCCCAAAGCCCCCTCACTGTTTCCCCACCAGCCCAGCACCACGTGCTGGGATTCCTGCTCATCTGCAGATCCATGGAAGTTCAGCCTCAGAGCATCCAACTCTTCTCTGTTTAACAACCTCCTCAATGCCAGGAAAACCCTTTTCCTGCTCTCACCCTTTGCCAAGAGACAGGGATGAGCAACATCAAAGAGCAGCTCCCTGCTCCCAGCTGCTCCAGAGCTACACACCCCCAGTGAATCTCTGCCTTTTCCCCCTTCTCTGCAGCTCCACCAACAGTCATGATCCAGGGTCTGGGTTGGGTCCCACCTCCCATAGAATCATCATGGTTGGAAAAGACCTTCAAGATCCATCCAAGTCCACCCCACACTGCCACTGTAGCCCCATAACCCCTGAATCATATCACCAAGTGAATCCAGACACCCTTTGAACAACTCCAGGGATGGTGCCTCCACCAGCTCCCTGGGCAGCCCCTTGCAATGCCTGACCAGCATCGAACAGACTTACAGGGTCCATCAACACACCTGAATTGCCCTGACCAGCCCCCCAGGACTTCCTCACATACTCATGGCCCATGAGCTCCATGTGAGCCCAAGCTTGATCACCCAGCCCTGGCCTGGGCTGTTGTGGGTGGCCCTGGTTCAGCTCTGCCCCAGGATTTATTCTGTGGACAGTCTTCAGAATCTCGATTCACAGAACCCCAGGATGATTTGGGTGGGAAGGGACATTAAAGATCATCTCATTCCACCCTGTCATGGGCAGGGACACCTTCCACTGTCCCAGGCTGCTCCAAGCCCCGTCCAACCTGGCTGTGGACACTTCCAGGGATCCAGGGGCAGCCACAGCTTCTCTGGGCAACCTCTGCCAGGGCCTCCCCACCCTCCCAGGGAACAATTCCTTCCCAATATCCCATCCATCTCTGCCCTCTGGCAGTGGGAAGCCATTCCCTGTGTCCTGTCCCTCCATCCCTTGTCCCAAGTCCCTTCCAGCTCTCCTGGAGCCCCTTTAGGCACTGGAAGGGGCTCTGAGGTCTCCCTGGAGCCTTCTCTTCTCCAGGTGAACACCCCCAGCTCTCCCAGCCTGGCTCCAGAGCAGAGGGGCTCCAGCCCTCTGAGCATTTCCATGGCCTCCTCTGAACTTGCTCCAGCACCTCAACATCCTTCTGCTGCTGTTGGGCCCCAGGGCTGGGGCAGATCTGCAGGTGGGGTCTCAGCTGAGTGGGGCAGAGGGGCAGAAGCTCCCTCCCCTGCTGCCCATGCTGGGGGCTCAGCACAGCACACAGAGGGGTTCTGGACTGGGGCATGTCCAGCTCTCATCCACCAACACCCCCAAGGAAGCCCATTCTCCCAGGGCTGCTCCATCTGTTCATCCCCAGCCTGGATTCATCTTGGGGTCAGGTGCAGCACTTGCAATCTGGCCTTGTTAAGCCCCCTGAGATTCCCATGGGCCACTTTTGAGCTTGTCCAGGTCTCTCTGGATAACTCCATCCCTCAGGGGTGTCCCTGCCCCCTCAGCTCAGTGTCACCTGCTCAGGGTGCCCTCGATCCCTTCATTTGTCATTAATAAAGATTTTAAATAACTCTGGTCCCAGTACGGACCCGTGAGGGACACTACCGGCCACTGATGTCCATCGGGACTCTGAGCCGTTGACCACGACTGCCTGGATGTGACCATCCAACCCATTCCTTACCCACCTGACAGTCTGCCCCTTAAATCCATCTCTCCAGTGTAGAGAAGGATACTGGGGAGAAACTGTGTCAAATGGTTACAGAAGTCTAGAAAAATGATATCTGTTGGCCTTCCTTCATCACTGATGGAGCCACACCTGTTGAGCTTCTCATCCACCAACACCCCCAGGTCCTTCTCTTCAGGGCTGCTCCGTTCATCCCCCTGGAGCTGTGCTTGGGGTTGCCCCAACCCAGGGGCAGGATCTCGTCCTTGGCCTTGTTGAACTTCACGAGGTTCACACGACCCCACCTCTTCAGCCCGTCCAGGTCCCTTCGGATGCCCCATCCCTTCCCTTCAGCGTGTGACCCCACCAAACATCACTGTCAGCACCATGCTGAGGGTGCCTCAATCCCACTGTCCATGTCACCAACAAAGACAGCACTGGTCCCAACACTGACCCCTGGGGACACCACTTGTCACTGGGCTCCACTTGGACGTGTCTACAGCTGCGGACCACAGCCCTTTGAGTGCCACCATCCAGCCAATTCCTTGTCCACTGAGTGTTCCACCCACCAGATCCATGTCTCTCCAGTTTTGAGACAAGGCTGTCCTGCAGGACAGTGTCAAATGCTTTGCACAGTCCAGGTAGATGATGTCAGTTGCTCTGCCCTCACCTACCAGCACTGTCACCAGGCATGATTTGCCTTCAGAAAAGCCATGTTGGTTGCCACCAATCAACTCCTTATTTTCCATGTGCCTTAGCATAGTTTCCAGAAGGATCTGCTCCATGATCTTGTTGGACACCAGTGTGACCGATTGGCCTGTAGTACACTGCATCTGCCTTATTTCTCTTTTGAAAAATGGGGTCAAATTTCCCATTTTCCAGTCAGTGGGAACTTCACTGAACTGCCACAACTTCTCGAATATGATGAAGGAGAGGGGCTTAGGAAGTTCCTCTTCCAGTTCTCCTAGGATTCAGGGATGCATCTTATCAGGTCCCACGGACCTGTGCACCTTCATATTCCTTAAATACTCATGAATCTGATCTTCTCAAGTCAAGAGAAAGGAACGGAGATGGTGGAGGGTATGGAGCACAAGTCCTATTAGGAATGGATGAGAGATCTGAGGGGGCTCAGCCTGGAGAAAAGGAGGCTCAGGGGGGACCTTGTGGCTCTGCACA
>VZRR01007849.1:1075161-1257170 GCA_013398015.1 Oreocharis arfaki | reverse complement strand
CCGAGGGGCTCTGCGGCCGCTCCGTGCGGCCGGTATGGGGCCCCTTCCCGCGCCTGCCCCGCGTGGGGCGGTGGCGGCCTTGCCGTGCGTCCTGAGGGGCTGCCGCCCCCCCGCGCCGCGGGGAGGCCTCGCTGCCGCCGGGCTGGAGGGCGGCTGCGCTCGCTGCCCCTGCGCTGCTGGGCGGGGGGGTGGCTGCTCTCTGCGGGCTCCCCGCGCCGAGCCCGGCTCATCGGTGCTGGGGCTTGGTCTACTTGGCCCGTCCTCATCCGCAGTGATAAGAGAAAAAAGGATCCTTCTCCGGAGGGATGTGTTTCTGGCGGCACTCAAAGCCCACCTAGACGCGCCTGAATCACCTGCCCTAGGTGACCGAGCCTTGGGTGGGTATTAGACTAGATGATCTCCAGAGGTCTCTTCCATTCCGACTGTTTTGATATTCTGTTAGTTATGGTGTATTTGAGAGTATTTCTGAGCGCGTGTTTACTCAGGGTCTCTGTAAATCGAGTGAGGTAGGGGAAGCTGTGAGGAGCAGCCAAGGGATTTCACGTACTGGAGGTGCTTTCCCTAACCGGGAGCAGTGGTTTACCAGACCTGTACACCTGTATTTTACAGCTGGTGAGCCCTAGTGTAGTTTTAGAGTCCACCAGTTCTCTGAGTACAGGCTTCTTCGGTTTTGTGAGAAGAAAACTGTGTTTCCCTAGTTTCGTTTCTCAGGAAAAGATTCCCGAGTGTCGTTTTTTTCAGAAGAAGAGCCTAAACAAAGAGCATGTGAAACACTTTCAGTTTTCTTTTATGTGCTGTGTCAATAATATTCTTGTCTTTATAGCAGTATTAAGAAAGGAAAAAATGGGAGAGAACAGTCTTTCTATTGCATTTTAGTAACTGGACAGAAGGCTAAGGAACTCTGCATGACTTGTTACTGTTTTTCATTATATCTGGAAAAGGATCACAGTGAGCAGTCTGATACAATTCATGAGAGCTATTTAATCCTGAAAGATCCTGTTCTACTGCTCTTGAATTGATTTTTTTTGAGTTAGAATATTCAGCACTGTGTTGTGTAGCGTGAATACAACCATGTTCACTGTTATGTAGTAGGGCCTTTATGCAGGCCTTGTGTACATCGTCGTTATTTGTATCTCTTTCCCAACAGCAACAGAGTTCTTCTGTGGATTAATTGACTTGGGTGCTGTTTAGAGCAGACAGTGTCAAGGGCACGATTCTCAGAATCATAGCTCTTTCGTTGTTTTGATATTCCTACTGAACTCAACAACAAGATAAATCCTTTCCTGTTGTGCTTAAGACCAACTGGTGCATATTTACTTGTTTAGGGTTTTTTTAAACTAAGTAATGCTTTCAACAAGTTGTATAAGCACAGTCGGTGGTGGAAAATGTTACTGATTTTCCCATTGTGATGATTTAAGGAGGGGAGTGCTTATAAGGCTGCAAAGCATTTATTTTGAGGTTTCTTTTCGTCCATGTTTAAAAGGAGATGCCAAATGCAGCTCCACTCTGACATATTTCAGTGTTTCCCTTTTATAACAGGCTTCAAAAATACAGTCTGGAAACTTGAGGTATCCTAAGAGGCCTGCTTTAATTTTTAACTGCTTTTTAAAATTTTGCGTGAATAACAGTGGTGAGAGAGGGAGGGAGACTCTTAATTCAAGTGACTTCAAAATGTGCCCTCCTGTTTGGAGTCATAAATGTAACTAGCTCCAGTATTTCTTGGTTCAAAAGTAAAGTCTGTTTTTGAACTGATATTGAGAGCTCAAGCTTTAAATTTGTCTGGTTGACTTCTTTTTGCTTCTAACTTTGTCAGTTCTTTAACTCACTCGTTTCATTTTTCGTCCTGATCATGCTTCTGCCACCTTGGCTTCTTTGTTGCTTCCTTGTTCTCCCTCCCAGGAAATGCCTTTGGACATGTTTCACTTCTTGCTCATAGAGTGTTTATGTTGAAGTTATTTTAGTCAGAAATAAACTACTGCATAAATGCATTACTTTCCCAAACTGAGAATGATTTAAGCAAAAGTTGCTTTTTCCTCAAGTATACTTAAACAGTAGTGTCTAATGACAGTACATTACAGTAGGGCTAAATGACAGATCTCTCTTGATTTGTAGAATATCTTTCTTCCTTGCTACATTGCAAAGGAATAAACTGAATGTAGGTGACCCTATTCTTCCACTCTCTTTAAAGAGTGGTGTATGAAATACAACATGTATAAATGTCTGTTGTTTTCTTCTCTTGTAATCTCTATTTTCCTGGTAGCCTTTTTATAGCAAAAACTTTTTTTCTTCTAATTCTTAAACCTACATCTTTCAGAAACAAACCCTTATATATAATGAATGGATTTGAGCTGATAATGAATCGTCAAATTCAGTCACTTGAGTATTAGGCATTGCTGAAAAGAAAGGTCACTCTTTAAGGAATTACTTTTGAAGTACCAAATGTCTAAAGTGTGTTTGTCATGGTTTTTCTCCTTCAGAAATCGATGAAAGGATTCCTCTTTGCTAAGCTGTATTTTGAAATAAAAGAATATGAACTTGCTAAAAGGTAACATGCATTGATGGACATTTTTTTTTTGTTCTCTAAAGTGTAAAAGAAAAGCAATGTTTATATGAAGTAAACCAGAGAAACCGAGATGAATATCATGCTGCTTTAAGCTAGCAATATGGATATTGAGTGCTATTTAAATCTTTGTAAAACAATAACTTAAAAGAAGATTAGTTATGTGGTACTAAAAAAACTTACCTGGCTGAATTGGCTGGTTTTTTGCTCATTGTATTAAGTAGTTCTTACAATTTCTGCAAATTCCTGCTTTTATTTTTTTTAATCAACAGAAATACTGGCTGGTGAATAAGTAGCATTTGTACAGGTATAAACCACATTGCTGCTTACTTAAAGATCCTGACAGAGTGTGTGGAACAAAACATGTCTGTACTTCTATGTGGTCTGGCCAAAGTATCTAGAACAAGATATGTCTGTGTGTCCTGTATGGCAGATTAAGTTGCCATTATAGCTCAGGTGGGATGGGGAGTGTTAGTGAAAAATACTGGTCAAGTAACTGAGTTTTTTTTTTCTCCATTGTAGATATATATCTACATACCTCAATGTACAAGAGAGAGATCCCAAAGCACACAGATTTCTTGGACAAATTTATGAAGCTGAGGATAACATAGAAAAAGCTTTTGGGTGTTACAAGGTAAGTACTACATTGACCCCTAATGTTCTGCTTTATTCTTTTTTAAATGGACTTCTAAAACCCTTATGTGCTGAACATTCTCAAACGCATAGAAGAAAACGTGCTCCTGGGAAAACTGTGTCATACACATTTGACAATGGAAAGCACATGAGGCACTGCAGAGAGGATTCTTCACTTGATATTGCTTGCTTCTGTAGTATGTTTTGAAGTTGCTTCTTTGTTTTTTCTTCTGGACTTGATCTTTGTGCTGCCTGCTGTTAAATTCTTCCCAAGTCATGCATTGCCTCTTGGGCTACTGTTGTAGAATCCCGTAATGCAAATTGTGATGGCAACTGGAGTTTAGTTGCTACTAGAAGACTGTAGGCCTACTGTGTTTTTTGTTTGGTTGGTTTTGAAGAGGGCAGGTGCAGAAGGGAGGGACAAATCTAATTTTCATTAGGCAAGCATATTAATGTCAAATTTTCAGTTGGATTACCTTTGTTTTGGTTTTGGAGAGAAAGATGCGCTCAGAAGTCTGGCCAATACAACTCTATGAAGTCCTATCACACTTACTAAAGTGTGTGTTTTCGTTTTTTAAAAAGCTTTTACACCTGGCTAGACTAGGGGTCTTTATAGTCCTGCTGTCTGTGTATAGCAGTAGCTAGTGGTAGATGCAGAGGAGATGATTTTTGTGTTATTTTTCTTATGCTTCTCTGAATTTCAGCAGTTCTATTTGGGTGCTGTAAAATAGTGGTGGCATGTAGAAAGGCTTTTCTTATGTATTCTGTGTTTATAGATTTAACTAATTTGAATAGCTGGGTATGTTTGTGGGGGTGTAACTCTTACCTTTTCCACATGCATCATAAGTTAAAGTTGCCTTTTTTTTTTCCACTACTGTGTCTGCATGGGGAAAAATAGCGTTCTGTGGAGTTGAACCCAACACAGAAAGACCTTGTATTGAAGATTGCAGAGTTACTATGCAATAATGACATTACTGATGGAAGAGCAAAATATTGGGTTGACAGAGCTGCTAAGCTCTTTCCTGGGAGCCCTGCTATTTATAGGTTGAAGGTAAGTTCAAATTTACCTCTGTTCAATGGCTTGAACAAACTTTCACCATCTATCTGGAGTGCCTTTTGCATGTCACCTCAAGCAAAACTCTTCCTGACTAAATTATTTTAGAATCTTTAAAACTATTAGGTGTTGCACTCTTTGTAGTCTGACATTTTTGTCTGGCTTTAAAGGAAGCTGCAGCTGCCTGCTTTCATAGCCTTTCTAATATTTCAAGTTTCATCCTCTTCCAAAATGCGAAGAAATTGTTATTTATCACAGTCAAGAAGTTAACAGCTAGATAGGTGTCACTTGTTCTTTCTGTTGTGTCACTGGCAGGAAGGTAGCTGATCTGTGAACTCAGACTTGGTTTACACTGCTTTTTTGTTTTTAAATCTGTATTATGATCATTTCTGCAGAATGTGAGAAATGCTGTAATTCTCAAATACCATGTAGATACTTTCAGCCATGCAGTGTCACTTTTGCACAGGTATATTAATTTTGTGTAGCTGGGCAGCAGCCACACTGAAGTCTCAAGGTGCCTGGGGTTTTTTAAGCAAGGTGTAGTCTCTGGCAATGGTGGGCTGTCATTGAACCAAATGATTTGAGAAGCGTTTCTTACTCTTGGTAAGAGGCAAATTCGTCTGAGGATTTTCTTCTGTGATGATAGTTACCTACATTTTAAAATATTTGAGCTTTTCATCAAACTTCATGTAATACGTGAAAGCTATTAAGAATATTGTAGCTTGAGTGATGTAGTCTATGTAGTGGAGGAAAGAATATTGTCTGGTACTGTAGTTGCTCAAAAGACTGATGTGGGAAATAAAATATTAACATGCTGCCTTCATGTTTCAACAGGAGCAGTTACTGGATTGTAAAGGTGAAGATGGGTGGAATCAGCTTTTTGACTTGATTCAAGCAGAACTTTATCAAAGACCAGATGATGTCTACATAAACAT
Source organism: Oreocharis arfaki (assembly GCA_013398015.1). NCBI lineage: Eukaryota > Metazoa > Chordata > Aves > Passeriformes > Paramythiidae > Oreocharis > Oreocharis arfaki. The sequence continues at coordinate 1,251,988 of VZRR01007849.1, read as the reverse complement.
CAGACTAGTTGCGCTCTACCGTTCAAATAACAGATTAAAAGATGCTGTGCTCCATTGTCAGGAGGCAGAGAAGAGAATACCTTTGCAGTCAAGCTTGGAATGGTGTTCCTGTGTTGTAGAGACCTTTGAGGTGTTTAATCATATTTTGATCCTGTGATAATCTTCCGTATCTTTTTACCTGGTCTATTTCTCTTAATGTCATTACTCTGACAGCTATTCTCAAGGGATTTAACTCCTTCAAATGCAAGTCTACTGAAACCAGTGGAATTACAAAAATACTTCTTGTGGTTTTTTTTTTTTTAATTTGAATTTTCTCCCTAAAATTAAGCTTTATAGAGCTATTGAGTTTCTAACTTCAAAAGCTGAGTTAGACACAGCCCTTCCATTAGGGATAAAATTGCTCAAGCAAATAGTTCCCTGGAACTTTGCTGCTGAAGATTATGTTAAGGTCTCCCCTGTGAAACTGGATTATGCAATAAATGCTACTAATGTGTTTTGGAGAAGTACTGCCCTTGCCTTCATGGAAGGATGACTGTTCCTTATCCTGTGATGAACTTTCTTCTTTAGGAATATCTGGAATCTTTACAAGACTTGGAGTCTGATAAAAATAACTGGAGAACTATCAAGAAAGATCATCTGCTGGCCTATTCCAGCTTTGTCAAACTGACACTTTCTTCTAGAGATGTTCAGGAATGCAGAGAGGCGCTTGAAAGGTACTGTTTAAACTTTTCTGTAGTAAGAAAAAACCTCTAAGAATTGCTTGGGGTCACATAACATCTGCCAGGCTTCTTTTTCACAGCTTATCTTGGTTTTGGGTGAGAGAGAAGATTCTCTGTACTGGCCACCAGGAATGGTTCTTACTGGGTGTAGACCCCAAGCTGTCTTTTGACAGATGTTTGAATGGTCAGCACACAGCCATGGAAAATACTGGGTCTTTGTACCTTCTTTCTCTTAGAAACCTTGTACCTTCTCTTTCTCACTTAGAAAACGTTCTGTACTTCAGCAGTTGACTAACCCAGATTTCCCAGACAATTCGAAGCAAACACCCACCTAAAAAACTCCAATCCAAACAAAGCAACAAAAAAAGTCAAACCGAAATGCCAAAACTACCTCTTGTGTATTAACTTTGTCCTAGTCATTCTATTATTAAATAACACAACACACTAGAGTAATTAGGAACTTTATGTATATAGTATGGTTGGGAGGGAGGAAACCAGTGGAAGTAAGAATAGCCTCCTTTAGAGAAAACTGGTGGTGTTACAGCTGACGTAAAGGCTTACCATCTGTGCTGCATCTAGAGTAGTACAAAATATTTGTAGTCAATAATTTGTTTCTTTCTTGCCGTTACCTTGCCTTTGTTACTGGGTTTACTAACTTATCTTTGTTCCTCAGTAGTACAATGGCTGTTATATTGCTGTATTGTTTTGTAAAAATTTTCTTGAGTCTGTTAATGTTACATGAGTATTTGAAGCAGTACAGAATGGATGAGGAATATTTAATACCAAGTTTTTTTTTTATGTTTCTCCTCTAACATTGACCATCTTGGGTTTTCTGCTTCTGATTTATTAGAGCTTTTCGAGGTGTTTACATCTGAAGTATTTCCAGATCATGGCAATGCTAACAGCCATTATAGTCTTGTCCAGTAACTGAAAAATTGTTTTAACTGTTTTCTGGAAAGCCTCTCCTGAGTGGGGTTTGTATAATAATCTACAGCAACTAGAATTTCTATAGTACCTTCTGTTTCTGAAGAGCCCATTAAACAATATTTTGGACCTTTCTGATAAATGAATGAAAAGAAAGGGCAGAGTGATTAATACCTCTTGTATGTCTCTAAATCTGCAGTAGTGAACGAGTTTATCCACGTGGTTCAGGACAATAGTTTTGAAAGTAGCTGTGCAAAAATGTGATGAAAAAGACTGTAAGTATCTAGGTAATATTTACTTCAATAAACTTTAGAGCTTTGGGAGTTTGAGGTGATTGTACTTTCCAGTAACTTGGGTTTAAGCAATAGGAACAGTACTTACCATTGACTCAAAGTTACTTAATTCAGTTAAATAGGACTAACCAATTTAGTTAAACCAAAACCTTGCTGTAGGTTTTACCAGGACTCTGTTTAGATTGAGTCTTCTCTGCATTTTAGTTTTGATCGTGTGCTTCAGTCAGTGAAACCATATGCGAGTGCAGCTGATGAGTTGTCTCGTACCTATGTGGAAATGAAGGGACAGCTGTACATGCATGCTGGAGCTTTGCTGCTGAAAATGGCCCAAGACAATGAGGCACAGTGGAGAGCTATGTGTGAACTAGCAGCATTGTGTTATCTCCTGAGTTTCCAGGTAAATGATTTTTCAGTCTAAGACTTTAGCTGATGCTTTTCTTGAGATGTTCTTGCTGTGCATGTGTTGATTTCCTGTATTCCTGAGACGACCTAGTGTTTCTGTATCTAAAGGAGAACTCTGTTCTCACTTGCCAAACTCTCCTCTTTCACAATTGTTTAAAAGTTTCAAATGAAAGTAATAGGGTAAAAGTATACCCTATATAAAAGCTGTTCCACTTGCTAGGGTAACTTGATTCTTAAGAATTAGTATATTTATTTCCTGCGTTGTATTTCCTTTTTCATGATAGAACAGACATACATGTTGAGTGTTATTCCTGTAGGGAGGGAAGAAGAGGAATTGAATAGTTCCCATATACTTGTTGGATAGACAACAGAATTTAAAAAATAAGAGTTCTTTGCATCATAAATTCTTTGCCTTGACTATCCTTTTTTACCATTGCTTGCATTGCAGGTGTTACTTGCTCTTGTGTACACTTAATGTTACTTTTAATAGCTATAATTGCACATCTCAGGGCTTTAGGTGGGTTCTCTGCTCTCTTCACCCATCCCACACAGAACCACAACTCAATATATGTACCTTCAGAATGAATAATGCCTGTTTTCCTATAGCTTCCTAATTTTAAAAAAGCTTCTTTCCCAATTTCTAAGATTCATTTAAATGTTCTGCTCTTACTGTGAAAACCTATAACAATTTTCTCCTTACTTCACCAGGTTCCTAAACCAAAGTCAAAACTCATAAAGGGGGATCAAACCGGACAAGATATACTAGAAATGTTGGCCTGTGATCGAAAAAGCCAGTCTGGTAATAAAAAAATAGCTGCATAGTTCCATTTTAGTGCTGCAGATTTACTGTAAAGGCTAAGATTTGGTAAAGAACACATTTGCATATTTTGTAACATTATCACTCCAATACGTAGTAAAATTTTATAGATTCTGACTACATGTGTAAAACAAAACAGTAGTTTGGTTCTGACACCTAAAGTTATTTTTCTTCCCTTGAACGTGGTGGTAGAGTGTGTTCTCTTTGTTTCAGTAGTAGTTGGGTTTTTTCCTCCTTTTTGACTTTCTAGCATGCTAAGGTAGAATTTAATTTTTGTCTGTTAAATGTACTGGAAGTAGCTTCTGCTTGCCATTGCTATTTTGCAAGTATTGTTAGCCCCAAGAGGAAAAGAAAAAATTAGTTCATTTCCCTGATCTTTTCATCCTTTCGCTTGTTCATCAGCTTTGTTCTTTTTGCTGCCAAGTATAGACAGTGTTTCAGTCTACAAAATTCTTAGAGGGCCTAGATGAAAACGGATGAACCCGGTAGACTTCAGGTTCATTTACTTCAGAATGGATTTCATTAATACAGCTGCTTGTATTACAGCTATTCATTTTAAGGTCACTTGCAATGCCCTTAGAATAGTCACGTTTTCCTAAAGAACTGGGTTTACAAATGCCTTGGGATTGTTGTCACTAAAAGCTTGGAAAGCCTATATGCTGAAGCACTGACCTAATTACAAGGAGAACATACCTGAACAGGCTGTAGGTTTCATAAGGGGAAATCCTGATTCCCATCCAGCCTTCAGTAGCAAAGAGCAGTCCAGCATAGCAAATACTGCTATCCTCGTGTTCGCTGCTTTATTTATGTGTAGTAATATTTTTGTTTTCTAGGTCATATGCTGCTGAACTTAAGTCATGGCAAGCAAGACTTCTTTAAAGAAATTGTAGAATCATTTGCAAACAAGAGTGGTTCGTTTGCACTGTTTGATAGCCTGTTTGAGAGTGGAGCTTCTAGGGAGAGGTCTTTTATTGGCACAGATGATATTGGAAATGTCAGTACACAAGCACCAGTGCAAGTGGAACTTCATAAATACGATATTGGTAAGAGATGTTACTTTCTGAAACTCAACACAGCTTTGTGTACCAGAACCTCTTCTGCAAATACTTGTGGAAGAGGTACTGGTACACAAATATTTGTACTGCAACAAAAGACAGATCCCTGGAATAGCTGTCCAAAGTTGCCTTAATGTCATAAGAAAGACTTATACTTTATTGCAATGTAAAGAAGTTCTTCTTCAATAATTCCTTAAGGAATTTTTGGAGAATAAAATTTTGCAAAAATAAGTTATCTATTAGACTGAATGAGGTGAGAATGGAAATGAGGAGAGTCATTCCCTCAGAAGCTTAAGAGGTTGATGGCTTTGAGCACTTAGATGAACTTGGTATGTTTGGCTGTTCTGAGGTTTTTAACCCTTCATAAGTGAAAACTGGAATCTTGATGCTCATTGGTCTGTAAAGTATCTTTGGCTGCTCTGACAGAGAGAAATGTGAAACCCAGCTTTGATCAGATAGTAGTGTTGAGGACTTGCAGGAAGCTGACATTTGCATCCAACCTTGTTTCTTGCGTAGGTGCCGTTCGATTGCACAATGGCAGTCTCCAGCACCTCGTGTGGCTTGGCTTGCAGTGGAATTCTATGTCAGTTTTACCTCCTATGCGCAAATGGCTAAAACAGCTTTTTCACTTGCCCCAAGAAACATCAAGACTTGAGACAGATGCTCCTGAATCTATTTGCCTGTTAGACCTTGAAGTAAGTGAGCTTTCAAGTTATTTAATGTGCCATACAAAATAAGATTTTTGGTAATTAATAACTTTATTTTTTAAAAACAGGTATTCCTACTTGGGGTGGTATTCACTAGCAACTTACAACTGCAAGAGAAGTTTAATTCTCACTACAGTGCACATCGGCCTCAATTCTTACCATTGCCAATATGCAAACAACTCTATACTGAAAGGCAGAGATCCTGGTGGGATGCTGTTCGTACTCTTCTTCAGAGAAAATCAGTGTAAGGCTTTTTCAGTTTGAAAATATTTGATCAAGTCTTTAGGGAGCATCTGCTACAGCAGCTTGGATTGATCCCAATAGATTCTTGTAAAATATTTTTTTTTGGACATATTTTGCACATTGAAGCTTTGTTGTAGTATAGTAGGGACTTAATACGCTTGAAAGATTTCTGAAAAACAGAATTTTCATTTCTAATAATGCATTTCTAACCTAGAGGCAAGTTAGGACTTAAGTTGCAAGTTGTATTCATCAAATAGATGGTATGTGAACAGATGAAAACCAGAAAATATTAATCAAGGAATGTTTCTTCTGTTATTCAGACCAGGAACAGCAGCAAAGCTGAGGCTTGTTGTACAGCATGGCATAAGTACTCTGCGAACACTGGAGAAGCATGGCCTTCAACCTACCTTAATCATACACTGGGCAAAAAGCTTGCAGAAAACAGTAAGCTGAGATTATTTTTAAATATATGGAAGCCAAAGTGTTTTTCTCTATTTTCTAGATTGTGAACAGACTCAGGGGATGGGGGATCGGATGGATGTGTATTATTAAGAACAGCTGATTATCAGGCTAATTTGTTGCTCTAGTCACTCTATAAAGTACTCTTGCTTAAACTGTGGTGTTATTTTCTGCATGTGTGCTACTTTACATAGCTACTCTGCTTCGTGTCAGAGAAGGACTTTGGGACTCTCCAAGAAAATAGGAAAAGGTTATGTAGGAATAGCATTTTGACTTGAATTTGCTGAAATAACCTATGCATCTATTCCATTTTCTTCACCAGGGAATTAACCTTAACTCCTTCTATGACCAGAAGGAATATATTGGACGAAGTGTCTACTACTGGAAGAAAGTTCTGCCTATGCTGGAAACTATCAAAAAGAAGAGGAGTATTTCTGAACCTACTGATCCTCTCTTCAAACACTTCCATAGTGTAGATATTCAGGTACAGATTGATTGAGCCATGGCTGAAGAGAGGGCCTATGTCAGAAATGTACATAGTTGTGGGATTTTTGTCTACATTGTACTATTCTATATAGCTATTACTATGGAACTCTTAAAGATGAGATTTGCTAAAAGTGTTTTATAGAGGGAGAAAATGCTCCCTTTTTGTCTTGCCTTTAAAATGGTGTTTATGCTTTGAAGGTGATGAACACCCTCAGTACCAACTTTTTGAAAAAGAGTTCTCCCTGTGTTATAGGAAAAAAGGTGATGTCATTCTGTTGTTAAGTACAAGTTTTCTTTCACTTTATTTATAGGCCTTTCAGGTTGCAGCGTATGAAGAAGAGGCACAGATAGCATTTGCTATGTTGGATGCAGTTGATGGCAAAACTGATGATGCTTTACTAGCATTTGAAGCTATTGAGAATGTGGTTTCATACTGGAATCTTGCCGTGGTAAGTTTGTAAGTTGGTAAGTTGCTTTACCCAGAAATGCTTCTCTTTATTCAGTTTCCTTCTGACTGATAGTATTCACTCTTCATCTTGTTCTTTAGATTTTCCAAAGAAAAGCAGAAGAGATTGAAAATGATGTCATGCTGCCAGAAGACCATGAGGAGCGCAAAACTTACCTTCTTAAAGCGAAGTATTATCTGATGAAAATTATTGCAGAAAGCTCCTCAGATATGTCATTAACTGAGAAAGTAAGTAGTTCTTGTTTTAAAAACTTGTTCCGAGGCACACAATAGCTTAGGTTACTGTTTGAAACATGAAATCCTTTGCATTCAGGTTAGCTTTTTTAGACCAGGCTTTGTATTAAGGCAAGTTAAATTCTGGGTAACTTCTGTAACCTACCAGATTGTGGTATCCTGGTTACCCTGTGAATGAAAGCTTTAATGTAAACAAATAGCTTTTGCCACTGTCTTTTCGTTTGATAGATTGAAAAACTACAATTGTTTGTATGAATTGTTTTCTTATGCGAATCTTAATAGGTTTAGAACTTTGCTGAAAAAAACCTCAGTATTTATGTAGTGGAAGACTTGTGAATTGCTCAGCCAGAGTTCTGGATGTCATGACTCATGTTTGAAATAATTTTCTAGTTGCCAGTGTCCATTGAAACTGTGAGGGAAGTGTTAGATACAGTGATCCAGGAACTTGGTGAGAATGGTGAAGAGGGAAGTGTTGCCTTCAGAAATGGTCTGTCACGAACGGTAGATTCAGCAATGAAACATTCCACTCCGTCACCAACCACGTTCTCTCTTTCGCCAACTAAGACCTACAAGGTATGTTAGCCAGTTTCTATTTCAGGGAATTGTTACCTTGTAAAAAAAATTCAAATGAATCAATTAACTTTTCTTTTCCTAGTTTTCTCCGAAAACTCCCCCTCAGTGGGCAGAAGACCATAAATCTATACTTCAAATGATTTGTCAGCAAGTGGAAGCTTTAAAGGTAAAAATTCTGTCACCATATTCAGTAAAGAACTGTTCGCCTTCTAGTTATGGTAAGGATCTAGTGATAAGAGCATGGGCTAACTTACAGTTCCTAGAATTATTTTCTGTAAATGGCTGCCTAAAATGAGTGGTAGAGTAAGTCTTTCTGCTTAAAAACTCCTCTTTGAGACTTGGACAGGAGTGCTGAGGCAACCCATCTAAGGAACTCTTTCTGTACAGAAAGAATTCTTCTTGGTACTCATCCACTTGGTTCTGACTTTTTTACTGGCTTGTTCTGGCATTAGAACATAAGGAGAGTACTTTGTACTGCATGGGCATGCCTTGTATGATCCGGCAGGTACTTCTTGGTTTGTTTTTTTTTTTTTAAAATTAGCCTCATGCCCTGGATTGAGCATGCTTTTGAATAGCAGAAGGGTTGGGATCATGCCTAATATTTCCTTCAACAAATACTTGTGCAATGGATACTTACACTCTTGCTTGGCACCCTGTCTCGACAGAATGAAATGCAAGAAATGAAACTTAATAATTCCAACACAAATGCATCTCATCGGTGGCCTGCTGAAAGCTATGGAACAGATACAATGCCAGACAGTTATCAGAGAGCACAAAATCTTCATGAAGCCCCATTAACAGGCAAGTTGCTATGGAATTTTTATCTAAATGCTTAGCTAAATCAAATAAGATGTTTGAAAATAATGCTAAAATGCATTATTAATTCACAGTTAAAAAGTGATTGCTGGAAGGAGTCTGTAGAAAACAACAAAGAAAGATAAGTGTTAACTGTTTTCCTGGTGTTCCTTTTTAGTTGCTACCACTGGCCCATCTGTGTTCTACAGCCAGTCACCTGCCTATAACTCTCAGTATCTTCTGGGAACTGCTGCAACCAATGTAACACCAACAAAGGTGGGAATAAATTTATTTCCTTGAGTTGCTTCCAAAGATCTCCTGAAAATGACTGGCTGGTTTTGATTCTGTACATAGCTGGATGTAATTGCAGTTCCTTATGTAGAATTTGGTGAACTTAGACTATTAGGGATAAAATGATAATTTGTCTCCCTGCTAAACTTTTGGAATATGGAGTTCCTGAGGAAAAGCCAGAAAAATGTTATATGTGTGTACATTTCTCCTATAGCATATGTATGATAGCACTTTACTACTCCCCCCCTTAATTGTGCGGCAGAAGAAAATGGGGCTTGCAAAGCTTTTTTTCGTGAAAAAGAAACCCACTCATATTGTGCCCCTTTTTCAGTGCTTGTTCTCAAATGCCGTTCAGGTTTTAAACTAATCAGTTTAAACGAAGGTAAAACTAGTTTAGGTTTAAACTTGAAAGCATGTCTTTTGTTTAAGAGTACATGTTACATGGGCTCCAGCACAGTAACGTGTAACATGGGCTCCATTTTCTTCTTTGTGACCTTAATAAGCAGAGCACTTGTTTTCTGCTTTTTCTTTAGCCGCCTGTCTATGGCATGAACCGACTTACACCTCAGCCACATATATATTCCTATCAACCACCACCAATGCATACACCACCTCTGCAAAACACTTCTGGTTGTATGTTTTCCCAAGAAATGTATGGCCCACCTCTGCGTTTTGATTCTCCTGGTACTACCCTCATTTCTCCTCGTACGGGTGATGACTATTACAACTACAGTGTCCCACAGGCGAGCACCAATCCAACACTGCCTAAACCAGGGTATTTCACAAACCGTTCAGTCACACCCCCCACTTTAAAGCCTACAGAACCAAAAGCAATGCCTAAATTTGGGCAGCCGGGAACAGCAGAAGCATCAAAAACACCTCTGCCAACACCAGCACAGCCAAGTCAGCCGACAACTTTTAAATTTAAACCTAACTTCAAGTCTAATGATGGAGACTTCACTTTTTCTTCTCCCCCTCAAGTTGCACCACAGCCCCTTAATGCACCTTTTAATAGTAGAGAAAGCCTCTTGGATCTTCTGACATCTGATAAACCTGTACAGGACGATAGATACATTGAACAAAAGCCGGTTAACGATCCCACAAATAGTTCAAGAAATATCTTCAATTTTAGCAGTAAACATATTCCAGGCATCTCTCTTCGTGAAAACATGGGACAAAATGCACACAAAAACCTGGGTTTTGAGAAGAATGATACATTTAGTGTTCAAGAACCAAATAAGCCTGTATTTATGGCTTCAAATTCAGATATGGCCAATAGAAGTCATGAAACAGAGGGAGGAAGCACCCATGGTGGAGATGAGGATGATGATGGTCCTCATTTTGATCCTGTGGTGCCACTTCCTGATAAGATTGAAGTAAAGACAGGTGAGGAAGATGAAGAAGAATTCTTCTGCAACAGAGCCAAGCTCTTTCGTTTTGATGCCGAATCTAAAGAATGGAAAGAAAGGGGTATTGGAAATGTGAAAATACTGAAACATAAAGTATCTGGCAAATTTCGCCTCTTAATGAGACGGGACCAAGTGCTGAAAATCTGTGCAAATCACTATATAAATACTGATATGAAATTAACTCCAAATGCTGCATCAGATAAGTCATTTGTATGGCATGCTTTAGACTATGCAGATGAATTGCCAAAACCGGAACAGCTTGCAATTAGATTTAAAACACCTGAAGAAGCAATGCTTTTCAAAAAAAAGTTTGAGGAGGCACAGAATATTTTAAAATCCTTGGGATCAAATGCTGACACATCTGTGGCTCAGAGCAGTGGGACTGCAAAAGGAACAGCAAATCAGGATACCGGGGAGCCTGTTAGACCCATTTCTGGGACCATGAACTTGGGCTTTCAGTTTTCAAAAGATGGAGCAAGCAGTGAACCTGACAGCAAAGGCAGCCTTGCAGCTACATCCACTGCATCTAGCACTATTTCATTTGGAAAGGACGCTCAGCAACCCTGTTCTTCTGGTGGGTTTGGGCAGCATCTCTTGAAGAAGGATCAATGGGAGTGTAAAGTATGTTTAGTTCCAAATGAAGCAGCTGCGAAGAGTTGTGTATCATGTCAAAGTCCAAATCCAGGTATGTGGGAAACTCATGGTACCCCGTTAACTGGCTCTGCAAGTTTCAAAGCGAGTGGTAACATACTGCAGGACAAGTTTGGATCTGTTTTTGCTAAAAAGGAAGGTCAGTGGGACTGCAGTGTCTGTTCAGGAAGAAATGAACCTACTGCCTCCAAGTGTATCGGCTGCCAGAATCCAAGCAAAAGTAATACAGTAATATCTGGTCAACAAAATTCCTCTAAACTTTGCCAAGCAATTGCTCCAAAGGCTATTCAAAGTGACTTGAGTGCTGCTTTTTCTAAAAAAGAAGGTCAGTGGGACTGCTCTGTATGCCAAGTCCGAAATGAAGCAAAAGATGTGAACTGCTGTTCCTGTCAGAGTCCAAAACCTCAAAATCAACCAAATACATCCATACCAACTGTTCAGGCATCTGCTGCTCCAGGGTTTGGTTCTGTTACTGATACAAGTAAGCCACAGAAAAATGGGTTTGAAGGGCTTTTTACTAAAAAGGAAGGTCAGTGGGATTGTAGTACTTGTCTTGTGAGGAATGAAGGTTCTTCACTAACATGTGTAGCCTGCCAAGAACCAAATCCATCTGTTAAGCCAGCTGGTGATGCTTTGTCAACTCCTGCTTTTGGCTTGAAAAGTAAATTACCTGAACTTGATGGAGGACAGTTGGGAACAGGCTATAAGTTTGGTCTTGAGCAAGGCAAGACACCACCATTTACATTTCAGATTTCTTCTGGTACTGAAGCTAAGTCTGCAAAGGAAGGATTTAGCTTTTCAATGCAAGTGCCTGCAGGTGGATTTAAATTTGGAATACAGGAGTCTAGTAAAAATACCACTAAGAAAGACGAACCATCCAAAGAGCATACAACTGGTTTCTTAAAAGATGTTGATGAAAAAGACAAAAAGGAATTGCCTTCAGGCAGTGGAACTGGATTCCAGTTTCAAGAAACAGCAGCCAAGGAGAAAATTGACTTTGTTTTTGGGCAAAACAGCAGCACTTCTACTTTTGCTGAGCTTGCAAAAAGTACTCCTAGGGAAGGTTTTCAATTTGGCAAAAAGGACCCTAACTTCAAAGGCTTTTCAGGTGCAGGTGAAAAGCTGTTTTCTTCACAAAATTCTAAAACAGATCACAAAGCAAACACATCTGCTGACCTTGGTGAGAAGGATGATGATGTGTATAAGACGGAGGACAGTGATGATATCCATTTTGAACCTATAGTTCAGATGCCTGAAAAAATAGAACCATTTACAGGAGAGGAAGATGAGAAAGTGTTATACTCCCAGAGAGTAAAGCTATTCAGGTTTGATCCAGAAACAAGCCAGTGGAAAGAACGTGGGGTGGGCAATCTGAAGATTCTTAAAAATGAAGTTAACGGCAAAGTAAGAATATTGATGCGGCGTGAGCAGGTACTGAAGGTGTGTGCAAATCACTGGATAACAACAACAATGAACTTGAAACAGCTGTCTGGCTCAGACAAAGCATGGATGTGGATGGCCAATGACTTCTCTGATGGTGATGCAAAGTTGGAACATCTGGCAGCAAAATTCAAGACACCAGAGCAGGCTGAGGAGTTCAAACAGAAGTTTGAAGAATGTCAGAGGCTACTACTGGATATACCACTGCAGACACCCCATAAGCTTGTTGATACCGGTAGGACAGCTCAGCTCATACAGAGAGCAGAAGAAATGAAGTGTGGCTTAAAAGATCTCAAAACTTTTCTGACAGATGACAAAACAAAACTGTCAGAAGAGGAGAATGTAAACCCTGTTTGTGCCAGCAGTACTTCTGATTTGGTTATAAAGCAACATGCTGAAAGTACAGGCCCTACTCTGGAGTGGGATAACTATGACTTGCGTGAAGAAGCATTGGATGATAGTGTGAGTAGTTCTGTATATGCATCACCTCTTGCAAGTAGCCCCGTAAGGAAAAATCTTTTTAGATTTGGAGAGTCTACCACTGGTTTTAGTTTCAGCTTTAAATCTGCTTTAAGCCCATCCAAATCTCCTGCCAAACAGAATCAGAGTAGAACATCAGTTGGCACAGATGAAGATTCTGATGTTACTCAAGAAGAAGAAAGAGATGGACAGTACTTTGAACCTGTGGTACCTCTGCCTGATCTTGTGGAAGTGACCAGTGGTGAGGAAAATGAGCAAGTTGTGTTCAGTCATAGAGCCAAGCTCTACAGATACGACAAAGATGCGAATCAGTGGAAAGAGAGAGGGATTGGGGATATCAAGATATTGCAGAACTATGACAACAAACAAGTGCGTATAGTAATGAGAAGGGACCAGGTACTAAAACTCTGTGCCAATCACAGGATAACACCAGATATGAATTTGCAACAAATGAAAGGATCTGATAGAGCATGGGTATGGACTGCGTGTGACTTCGCAGATGGGGAAAGAAAAGTAGAACTTCTGGCTGTGCGATTCAAGCTGCAAGATGTTGCAGACTCATTTAAGCAGATTTTTGATGAAGCAAAGCATGCCCAAGGAAGAGAGACACTGATAACACCTCTTTCTTCTCGTGCCAATACACCAAAGGAGTCTCCATGTGGTAAAAATGCTGTAGCTGTGCTAGAAGAAACAACCAGAGAAAGAACTGATGTCAGCCATGGTGATGATACTTCTGATGCAACTGTAGAGGCTGCAGAGGTGTCACATACTTCTGAAACACCTACAAAAACAGTGGTTTCTCCTCCAAAATTTGTATTTGGATCTGAATCTGTCAAGAGCATTTTCAGTAATGAGAAGTCAAAGACATTCACGTTTGGAAATACTTCAGCCACTGGTTCTCTCTTTGGCTTCAGTTTTAATCCCCCAAGAAAAAATGAAGGCCATATTCCAGCATCTCAGAACACAGCACAGAAAGAACTGGAAGTCTCTGAACCACCAAAAATATCCAATGCTGCTCAGAAGCCTGTAGACAGCAAGGTAGACAACTTGCCTGCTTCAACACAAGATGGACCATCTAACTTCTCGTTTAGAATTCTGGAAAAAGGTGAGTGTCAGTTGAACAAATAGTAATTTATTCAAGCATGCAACTTATTAAGTAGTCAGTTCTGTGCTGTTCATTACTCTTTATTCTCTTGAGAATAGTTAGTTTCTTAGTTTTGATGCAGGTATCCACATGTTCTCCAGAGTTTCAACTAAAGGAGGGAATTTTAAGTCATAGTTATTTTCAAATGAAAATGTATGATGCAAGATGAAAATTTGTTTACTGAGAACAGTTATTTCAGATAGAGAACTTAAACTCTGAAGTGCTGTATCTGAATCTTGGATTTAAATGCTCAAAGAATCTGGATTTGATTTTGGGGCTTAAATAGGTAGTTGATGTCGTATGTATCGGAGCTTTTGCTCTGAGTGGCAGAGTGTGAGAACAGCAGATGTATGCTTCAGCTAAAATTTGCATTATCCCCATGATTGAGTTGATGGGTAGTGTGGAACTAGTCTGTACTTTTGTTTCAAGGGTTAAATACCGGCCTCTGCAACTCTGGTTGTGTAGCTTAACGCCAGATGTCAGCCTACTTCCTTAGCCTGTAAAGAGATTGTGATTGCGTACTCGGTTGTATTGTTTCTGTCACAGTCCAAAAAAGGTGCACGGGCAGAAGCTGTGGCTATGACAGAACCATTATAATGTGCTGAAGTGTCTTTGTGAGAAGGATGGGATGTCTCAGAATTATAAACACATCCTGTCTGTTTATTAGCTAAAGTGTAATAAAGTGACATGACAGAAGATGATAGCTGCAGTCCATTCGCGTGGGTTGGATAACCTTGTGTAGAATTAACGGATGAAATTTCCTGCTGTGAAGTATGACTGTGGAATACTTGCCGAACATAGATAAGTCTGTTTTATCCTTTTAAAATTCTAGGTAAACACTTAAATACCAACAATTTATTTTTTAGGATTTAATTTTAGCCTTTTTAAATCTAATCCCATGGCCTTTTGGACAAGCACATCCTCCTTGCAACCTGATAGTAAAGGTATTTACATACTGCACTGAGTGTGTGATAAAAACACTGTAGCAGGCATGGACAATAACCCAGCTGTGTCAAAGCAGTTGGCTTAGTAGTCCTTATAATTAACATGCATGCTGAAGGAGAGTACTTGAAATTATGTGTCTGACTACTGTATTTGTCCTGTTAAAGAATGTCTCTAGCCTTTAGTATGTTTACATGAGTCAGCACAGTGGATGGCCCTGTTTAAGCTTTTGGCTTCTGTTTGCCTTATTTTTTGAGGATATGTGCCCTGCACTTCTTCCATCACGGTTTTACTAAGCATGCACACTGGATCTCTTAAATTCCATTTTTCTAGAAAAATTACATTGTTATTTTCAGAGAATGTCTTGTAGTGCCTGACGTGGTTTACTCCATGTCAATGAAATGTGCCTGAAGATCTTGAGACAGCTTATCTGGTAAAGAGCTTGAATGTATTCAGCCTCTGTGGAAATGCTTGCTTCAGTTTCCTGATTATCAGTGTTAACTACTGTGCTTCTAAAAAGAGCGTGCAGAAGTGAGAGCCACCTCCTTAGCTGCCACTTAATGTCTTTATACTTCATGTATAATCTGAAGCCCACCTTAACTGGTTAGAAAACTTCTGCCAGTTTGTAACCAATTTGTTTACTGTTTACCAATTTAGACCCTGTAAACAAAACTGTTACAGCTTATAGTTTGATTATATGTTACTACCAGTGCTGCTTGCAAGTATGCTTGCTGTAAGCATGCTCAACTTACATGGCTTTAAAAGTATTTTAATTTTAAATAACAAACTTTTAGTCTGCATAAGACAGTCTTCCAGTATTAGTGTCTTACATTTTAAAATGTCAGAATGTCATTCAAGAAGCTGTTCTTACTTGAACACTGAATTCCCGTTCTGTGTACGTAACCTAAAGTCACTTGCTCTGTGTTTTCAAGCATCCTTGTGGATGGAGTTTATTAACAATTTAGTTCTGTTTTCATAATATGATGTCCGTAATGTGAAGTGATTAAGCATTCTGTGCCAGTGCACACATGCAAGAACTTTTCGTACCTCAAATTGATTGTGGTTTTATATTGGGGGCATATGGAGGGGGGGGATGTATGTAAAGAAACAAGCAAAGTAAGCCTTTCTGGTACTTAAGACTGTTCTTTACTTCTACTTTTCTGATAATTAGGTTATGATTATATATTTAGTGATTTATTTATAGTTGATAATTGTCTTCAGTGTAACTCTTTGCAAAGTCTTTGAGCTCTGACTTAATAGTAAGAGATGATAAGTCCTTTCTAAATTCGGTTTTTAAGTCTACCCAATAGAAATATAATGTGAGGCTTTCTCCTGGGGAACCTCTTTTGGGGAGTGGTTTCTGAGTTGTGCTAGAACAACATTCAGGAGAAATTTAACCTTGTAGTTCTGCACCTCCATGCATTTATGTTTTTCTCAGATCTGGTCATAAATTTTGTATAAGTTCTTGTTCTGGTTTTGGCTGGGATAAAGTTAATTTTTTCTCAGTAGCTGGTACAATGCTGGGTTTCGGATTCAGTGTGAGAATAATGGTGGTTGCACACTGATGTTTTGGTTGCTGCTAAGCAGTGTTTACCCTAAGTCAAGGACTCTTTCTGTTGCAGAGCTAGGTGTTGCTTAGCTGCTGCAGCTTTCCCTGAGAGCGCAGCGGGGGCTTCTTGGGACAAGGCAGGGATTCTCTGCCCTCCTGCAGTCCATCTCGGACGCCCCGCACCGCTGCTCCAGCTGCCAGCCTGCAACTTCAGTGATGGCAAAGGAGGTGAGAAGGCTCTCCTCATGGCACTGCAAAGGTCTTTATTCCATGCTGCCTCCCCAAAGCCTGGGGCCAGCACACGGGCTGGTCCCTAAAGGCAGAGGAGAGCAGCCGTTGGCAGGCTGCTCCCAGGGGCAGAGAGAGAGAGAGAGTCACATGGCTTGGAGCCTCAGTTTACCCAGGTGCCAGGGGGGCGGGGAGAGCACATGGGCAAATGGTTTCAGGGCATAGGGGTGGTACATGGGCGGTGTTGGGATACAGGAACCAATAGGGAGAACTCGAGGAGTGGCCAGGACTAGGGGCAAAGGAAGGAGGGAGACCCCATGGAGAGGGCAGGAAGCGATCAGTAAGAGGGGGTACAGTGCCACACTTTCTTGTCTCATGCTGTGCTATTGAGGAGGTACACAAATAAAAGCTGGGAGGGAGCTTTGCTGGGATGGGTGGCTCAAAGTGGCCAGTGGGATATTCCGTGCCACAGAACATCATGCCCAGTTTATAAACTGGGGGAGTTACCTGGAAGAGGGGCCAGTAGGAGTGCAGGAATGGAGTCTGGCATTGGTCAGCAGGTGGTGAGCAGTTGTATTGTGCGTCACTTGTTTTTCCTTGAGTTTCATTTTTTCCTTTTAATATCATTGTTTACTATTACATTTCACTTCTGTTGCAATTACTAAACTGTTTTTATCTCAGCCTATAAATTTTACATTCGATTCTCCTCCCCATTCCACCAGGTTACAGGGTGTGACCCAGCAGCTCTGTGGTGCTTAATTGCCAGCTGGACTTAAACCACACCAGTGCTTTACAAGTTTGAGTCATGTCAGTTGCAGGCTACTGTAGCTCTTGCATGCTTTAGGGTTTAAACTGGTGCTTTCTTCTTTTATTCAGAAGATATTCATTGATCAATGCATGAGAGGAAATATCGGTATTGTGGCTAGCTAGAGAGATTTAGGCCTACCTTGTCCTAATGTCAGTTCAAACGAAAGTGAAAATACAGTACAGCGTTGAGAAGAACTGTTGTGCATGATATTGTCCTGAATTTTGTTTCTTCTGTATAGTATACTAACAATGTTTTGTGTGGGTTTTTTCACACAGAGTAGAAAGTTCTGTTATCCCAAAACCAACAGTCTTTTCAGAATACGTTGTATGTATGCGTGGTTCTTTGTTTCATGGCTGCCTGTGAAGATATATTTAAGATCTTTGCAACAGTAATCTTTGTTGCTGCAGTCTTTTATCATTTTGAGTAGCTGCTTGGAACACTAGAATATTATTCCGGTGTTTGATAAATCAGTTTCATGGAGAGCTTCACCTGTTGGCTAATCTGAAGTGACCTTAAATGTATTTCTCTTATTCAGCTATTTTGCCCAAAAGGTACTGAAAGAGACTACATGATAGCGCTTTTTAAATACTGTCAAAACCAATGAGCAATGAGTGTGGTAAAACACTGGAACAGTGTATTTGTTGCCACAGCTTGTGGCTAGATTTCTACTGCTCGAATTAAAAAAAGCACATGTTTTTGCCATCTACCTGACTGACTTGAAAGAAGTGTTTTGTTGTATTCAAAGATACATTTTTGAAAATTGTCTCATCCTAAGGAAAGCTGATCTTTGGCTGTAGGACTAAATGCTTCACATTTAAACCTCTGGTGAAGTTGGTGCAAACTTACTTCGTCCAATTAAGACACTTGCTTAATTAATCTGAAAGAATAAAATGTGGTAATATGCATTATATCTGCATATCTTCATAACACGGTACTAGATGTAGTTCTAATCCTTGCATCAGCTAGGGTGAGTGAGTTTTTTGGATAAGATTCTGAGAAGATGTATGAAAACATCTATAGCCTGCAGTCATGATACGAACTTAAAATTCTTGAACAGCAAGTTTCTATCCTGCATCTACTTTCTACAGGCCCAGAGAAGTTATTGAGATCTAAAAATCTGAGCAAGAACAATTAGTCTACAGGAGTGTGCTGGTGATGAGTTTGAGTTACTTTGTAGCTCTGGTGTATAAATGCCTGAAATTATCAACTTGTAGTCAAAGGTGGGGCAAGGACTGCAGGGGTAATACTTTATAAAAATACTTAAATTTGAATCAGTACTTGGGATTTTGCTTTTTCTTTACTTTATACTGCTCTTAATCTGCTGGAAGATACTAGTGAGAAAACTGCTTTTAAAAAACAGACTTATTTTTAGTGTGTCAGTTGTGTCAGAGGATCAAAGGACGTGTCTGTAAACATGTCTCTTCTGTCCTTGTCTTCTCTTGCAATGATGAGTTAAATTGTGTGATCAGAAAAATCAGTGTTTTTCAGGACCTGGGTACTGGTTTGGTTTCTAGCTGGGATTTAGGTTTCCTCTGACTACACTGTGACACAAATTTACAAAATATTTTCTTTAATGAAAAGCACAGTGAGCTTTTGAGATCACCCTTCAGATTCTGCCAACTTAAATCTGGAGAACAGGTAATAGTCTGAGGTGCTACAGCAATCATTTTGTTCTTAGAAACAGCTGTTGTGGCTATTGATGTGCTTATGGGGTAGTTCTTAGTAGTTCACAGATTTCTTAGACGTTTATCCCCAAACTCCCCTTCTCAAAACAACTTACACCTAAACAAGCAGAACCCCAACCAAACCATACCTGATGTTTAAAATTGCTACATCCTCCCTCTTTGCTTCCATTCTCTCATAATAAACTCAAATACTTGTTTCCAAAGCTTTCTGTTCTTACAGCCGTATGTTTATCCCCAGTTTGCTCTAGGCTTCACTTTCAGCTTTAACCTTTGCACTGATCATGCACAGTTTCAGTACAGTTCATAGAATCAACAATTTAATGTTGAAGGAGAGAAGACAAAAAGCTAAATAATAAAATCGATGGTGATATTTCCTTGCTACAAAAGCTAGTTAAAGAAGCTGAAAGCAATATTTTTTTGTCGTTTGATAGTTGAACTAAGAATTACTTTACTTTTGTAACAATAAAAGTTTCAGCAAGAGCTATTATGGTAAATGGAGATTAGCTAATAAAAAGCTCAGCTCTCCCGTCAGTAATCTGAAATGAGTTCTGTTCAGTTGCTTGGGCAGGTTGTTGTACACAACTTCACTTTTTTTCAGGCCTGAAGTTTGCCTGTTTATCTGTTTGACACCTCTGTCCCTCTTTTCCATAGCTGTCTCTTAGCTGACATGAGAACTTAATTAACCAGTCCTTTTAATAATACAGAGATGCAGCCATGTTTTAATACTTGAATTCCAAAAGCAATAGAACAGACTGTAAGTTTTGCTGTTCTGTCCTAGCATCCTGTAAGTTTGATTTTTGTTTCCTGTGTATCAAGAGAAAATATGTGGGCCCTTAGAATTAATTCAGTTCTGTAATAATGTGGGGTTAATGTTATTTCTTGTTCTGAAATTATTCAGTTTTAATGGTTTGTTCAATTTCTGTAAAAAAGCTGAGAAGACCACCATGTCAGAGGATGATGTTCCATCTGATGAGGTTGTAATAGTTTACGAGTTAACACCTACCCCTGAACAGAGAGCTCTTGCTGACTTCCTCAAGCTGCCTTCAACATTTTTCTGTTACAAGAATAAGCCTGGATATGTGAGTGACGAGGATGATGGTAAGGAATGCCAAAGTTTGTATTTGTACTGCCTTTTTGCGGGGAAAGGGTGTAATACACTGCACTGATGCAGCCCTACCTTGAGCACTGTGTGCAGTTTTGGGTGCCTCTGTGTAAGAAGGACATCAAACTGTTGGAGGGTGACTGAGGTGAATGGCCTTGAGTGCCATTCGGGAGGAGTGGCTGAGGTCACTTGGTTTGTTCAGCTGGGAAAGGACAAGGCTGAGGGGTGACCTCGTCACAGTCCACAACCTCCTCAAGAGCGTCAGCAGAGGAGGTGGTGCTGATCTCCTCTCTCTCCTGCTCTACTGTAGGACACAAGGAAATGGAATGAAGCTGTTGGGGGAAGTTCAGATTAGGAAAAGATTCTTCACTGAGAGGTTCACGCTGGAACAGGCTCCCCAGGACAGGAGTTAGGGCAACAAGCCCATCAGAGGTCAAGCAACATTCTGGGTGATGCGTATGTTAGTCATGTGGCTTGGTTTTAGGTACTCCTGCAAAGGAGCACAGGGAGCTGCAGCTGGTGATCTTTATGGGTCACTTCCAACTTGAGATACTCGGTGCTGTTAGAACCATTAGACACTCAAATATTTTTGTTTGGGCCAATGGGAAGTAATGCTGTCAATGTCCTTATGGCCAAAGATGTACACTCAAGTCTTCAAAACAGAATAGTACAGTGGAGGCCCAGGAGTGACTAAGGGTATTCGTCTGGTGTATTATGGGTGTTGACATCCTTACCAAGGCAGTTGGTTAGGTAAGACTAAATAATCAGGTATTTGAGCAAGAGACTTACTTTAGTAAGTATTTTGAGAGAAATACAAGGCAGTTTTAATTAAAAACAAACAATCTCAGATTCTCTGAATACTATACTAATGAGTTATTTTTCTTCTAAAGCAAATACCTAATACTATAACTAAACTTATTTTATGTCAAACCTTGTTGCATGTAATGAAAATTGGTTGATTGGTTTATTCAGCAGCAAATACTTTAAATGGAAGTTCTGAAACATTGTATTCAACACAGAATGGGAGAAGATGAGCCCCCTCCCACAAATACCTGAGCTTGCAAGTTTTTATGTAAAAAATCTTCAGTCTTCTTTCCCAAATCTGTTTAGTGGTACTCTTAGTAAAATCACTCGGTAAGAAGTGTGTTTTCTAAAAACAAAACCTGTGCCACATATCTGTAGCAATCTAGGCTGAGGAAAAGTGTGAACAGCACACTGGGGCACATGTAAGCTTACTTGTTGACTTGTGTGACTCTTAAAACATAAGCAAAAATTGGGTATGGTTGCTATCCTTGTGAGTTGGAAGAGCTTAGCAGACTTCTGACCTAGAGTGTGCCTGAGAGCTTACTCTTGTTTCCTGTATTTAAGATGAAGACTATGAAACAGCTGTTAAGAAACTTAATGGAAGACTCTATCCCAGCGATTCAGAAGAGAAAAAGAAAGGGCAAGGTCCCATAAAAGGTATGTCTTAAGAAATTTTAATTACTGTGTTTCATGTGCTGGAACATAAACTCTGAATCTGAAGGGCACATGGGCAGAGGTTAATTTTATGTTTCCTGGGATGGTTTTTAGAAGCACAGATGCTGGGTGCAGAAAAGCTGCATCTCACAGTACAGAGTTAAGCTCAATATGTTAAACTGTTAGCACTAGAGGTACCTGAAAGAGAAATATACATTCCGGGTAATCTCTAAACAAGAACATCAAAGTCTCTTCCTATCTTGGGCTTCTTCTGAATATGAAAAATTCAGCTTGGCATGATACTGCTCAAGAGAAGGTTCTCTACATCTTTGAATACTTGCTACTTCTGCAGTTACTCAGTTTAAGCTTGTGAGTTAATGTTGTTCACTCTGAAAAAAAAAAGCTATTTAGTCTCTATACTAAAAATACAGGTGTAGATGACTTGCTTATGTATGTCTGACTGTATCAGATTTCAGTGTTGCATAACTTGAAGTCTGGATAGGTACTTCTAGAAGTAAAGTTTGGGGGTTTTTTGAGGATATGTGCTAGAAGGATTGAGCCATCTGAAATATGAGGAGACCTTGAAGGAACTTAGTAGTAGTGGCACCTGCGCAATGAAACTTCATCGTTGCATGGAAATTCCCTGATAGCAGTAAAAAACCATGGATGTTGTATTTTCTGTTCTAGTCACCCCAAGTTAGGTTAGTTAGTCTTCACTTCCACTATTTAAACAGTAATGTTGTCTGCAAAACTCTAAGAGGTCTGTCTTCAAGTTGATCTGGCTATTATGAGGTTAATTTACAATGTAGGGGCCGAAAATTATTTCATTATTTAGCTGCCTTCACAGCTATTTTCCATTAATTCTTTACAGTAGGCCTTGCAGGAAAAAGTGAATCCAACAATGAAAAAGAATGTGCTGCTACACAGGAAAAGAAACCAGCTCCTGAGGAGAAAGCTGAAACAAAAGCTCTGCGGGTTCCTTCTATGTCTGTTTGTGGTGTCAGCACTGATACTGAAGATGACAGTCTGGAAAACTTAAAGTCAGAAGCTAAAATTCAAGAAATGAAAGTAAGAGCTAAATCTTTACTGAACTTCTTGTTTTTAAACTTGTACAATTACTTCATATACATGTGAGACAGTACAGTTTTAGAACTAAAACATCCAGTGGGGAAAAACTGAGGTTTTTTTGTTGCTGTGGCTCAAGTCTCTGCCAACACTGAAACAGGAGATTTGATTTCAGGGAATTATAGTATTTTTTTTGAAAACAGACTACTGCAGTCTCTTTTCAAGTTAACGTACTTAACTGTAATGAAAAACTTCAGAAAGCTAACAACAACTTTCGTTAGTGTTCTTTATTTTTCTATAGGGGCTCTTCTTAGTCTCCTAGGGAGGAGGTTTGAATCCTAAGGTCTTCTAACTTATTTATCTATTACATTACTTTTTTTATTAATTGCAGGAGAATGAATTTGCAAGCTCAGGTGACTTAGTCTGTACTAGTAAGGAAGAAATACCTGCTCCATCAAAAGATGAAGTGACAGTACTTGTCCAGTCAGGTACTAGCAATGAAGAATCACATTCCAGCACAGAAACTGTGCAAGTATCACAGACTTTATTGCGAGCTGAAGACAAACCTGTAGACTTGTCAACTAAAAAGAGTGATTCAGATGGTTCAGAATCAACACAAGGTAAGATCAGGAGAATACTCTGAGGTTTTTTGTAGGAGACCATTATTTTCTGTAGATCACTTTATCTAGTGTAGTTGCTGTTTTGGGGAGAAGTAGTACCAATACTGAATTAGAAACATAGGTACCAGTCTGGTGAAAATGTGTATGTGTGAAATTTTGTTGAGTTCAAATTCACTACAACAAAACAATGCTAGAGGCTATTGTGTAATTTACATATCATGTACTTTCATTAGTTTACTGTTAAATACCACATGAATACTTACTAGAGCTCTGTGGATCTGCACAGAAATTGTATGCTGAAACTCAGTCTTGGGCCCTTTTTTAAAACCGTGATAGATGGTCATTTTGATAAGTGTCATTCAAACTTTAAATTTATTGGAAGGAAGAAAATGTAGTAGACAGTTCTCCAGTTTATTCTTGTGACTATATAAATGCATTTTCTTAAAGAAAGTAGAGAAAAGTCTTTGCCTTTCCTCTTTTTATTTGATAGAAAACAGAATCATCTCATTTGGTTTTGGCAATACTGCAGGCCTGTCATTTGCAGATCTGGCATCCAAAAGTTCTGAAGACTTTGCTTTTGGCTCAAAAGGTGAGTTCAGCTAGTCTGACAGAGACCTCAACTGGACTTCTGCTTCATGCAATATACCTTTTGTGCACAAAATTTCTGCTGATCAGTAGAAACAACAATTTTTGCAAGTTTTTGTCAGGAAGAGGGAAAAAAAAATACATCAGCCTTAAAATGTAACTCTCTTAATTGTAGATAAAAACTTCAAATGGGCAAATACAGGAGCGACTGTGTTTGGAGATACCACCCATAAAGCAGATGAAGATGAAGGTGGTAGTGATGATGAGGTAGTACACAGTGATGATATCCATTTTGAGCCTATTGTGTCCTTACCAGAGGTAAGACGACTTCTGGAATATAAACCAACATTAAGATACATGTCTGCTAACACAGCAAACTTTAAAATATGTTTTGCTTAACTAACTTTGCTTTCTTTGTTCTTGTGCCTTGTTCTGCATGTCTTCCGCTGTCTATGTTGAAGCACCTGTTGTTTTAAATCCTAGTACAGCACAGCCCTGGGGAGGTGTCTGGTGCCTCAGTTAAAATCTTCAACACTGATTTCTTTATAACTTGACTGAGAGTTGATCAGGATGCAAATCTGTACACATAGCTTGTAAAAGCTAAAGCATTTATATAGCACAGCTGAAAATCGGGAAGGGGAACTGGATAACTGCTAGTGCTTATGCAACTCAGCTGTGGCTTTGTGTCAGTGACTTGTAGATTCAGTTCTGTGAAAGCCATGCCAAGAACTTTTACTCTAGCTAGGCAAGAGATTTCTAGAATCACTAAAGAAAAAGATGTACAATTAACGTCACCTGAAGGCTGAGGGAACTAACTTTGTTAGTTTGAAAATAAATTATTTTTCAACAAGTAGGAGAACCTTCAAAGTTGAAGGTGGCCTTATAACTTACTGAGTAAGACCTCACACAGTTATTCAAGTCTTGATTTGGTTTTTAGCCTAGTAACCATTTCAGACTCTTTTGATGATATTGTCTGACCTTTCTATAAATAATAAAACTTAAGTATAGATTAGTAAAATTATTAAGCTAGGCAAATAGAGCACGAAGGACCTGTATGTGGTGTCCTTTAATTTGAACAGCTAGTCTGATCTATTTTGTAACATGTCTTCAGCTTCCTTCTTCAAAATTTGTGTGTTTTTGCTCATGTGTGTCCTATTATGACTTCTATGATGTTTTTCTTCCCTGCTTCCCTTTTTCAGTTTCACAAAGTTTCTTGTCACGTATTTCTCCTGTTCTCTTAAGTGTTCCATATCTTTGGAGAAGTGTTAACTAAAGGAGATTAGAGGCCTGTAAATGCATACATAAAGTGAGGTGGAGGTACGGCTGTCAGGCTGCAGTTTTGTATACTTGCTGTTTATTCTGTTCAAAAGCAAATACCATATTCTTTAACAATGTGCTAAAGGTAACTCCTGGAATGGTAACAATACTTTGTCTTCACTTCCCAGTGTGCGCATCATTCAGTAAACCTGAAACTTGCCAGATCACTTGATAAAGTCTTGAGGTTTTGTTAAAAGAAAAAAAAAAAAACCACGCATTAAAACAATTGCACCAAAACCCAACCAAACCATTTCCAAAGCAAAATGAACAGACGCCCACCAGAACTACATGTAGCATAGTGAAGGAGTATTGCAGTGCTGTAATTGATTTCAAATAGTGGAATTTGTTGGGCTCTTAAACTCTGAAAACATTTTACCTGTTTTGATGTGATGAATGGGTTGTTGGACAAAAGAACACACTGAATAATTTTCCCCTGTAATATGTCAGAATCTTCATAAGTATGTGTAATAACTATTTAATATCTCTCTAGGAAATCACAGTTACTCAGTGTACTGTGCTGATTTTTTTAGGTGGAAGTAAAATCTGGAGAAGAAGATGAAGAAATTCTCTTCAAGGAGAGGGCAAAACTTTACAGATGGGACAGGAATGTTGCTCAGTGGAAGGAGCGTGGTGTTGGAGAGATCAAGATCCTCTTCCATACGCAGAAGAAATACTATAGAGTCCTAATGAGAAGAGACCAAGTTCTTAAAGTCTGTGCAAACCATGTTATCACCAAAGAAATGAATTTAGTGCCCTTTGATACAGCAAACAATGCTCTCATTTGGACAGCCACAGATTATGCTGGTGAGTTTTTTCAGGTGGTCTGTCATTTCTGTGGTTTTGTTTTTCCCTGGAGATTATTACAAGATGAAACTAAACAAACCTTCTTGATTTATTTTTCAGATGGTGAAGTAAAAGTAGAGCAGTTTGCAGTCAGATTTAAAAGCCAAGAAATGGCTAATTCTTTCAAGAGGATGTTTGAAGAATGCCAGCTAAGCTTGTCAGAACTACAGAAGGGGCACTTGTCTCTGGCAGCAGGACTGTCAAAGGACACCAACCCTGTTGTGTATTTTGAAGTTTCTGCTGATGATGAACCTTTAGGACACATAACCATGGAGCTGTTTGCAAATATTGTCCCTCGAACTGCTGAAAACTTCAGAGCCCTGTGCACGGGAGAGAAAGGATTTGGATTCAAGAATTCCCGCTTTCACAGAATAGTCACAGACTTCGTGTGTCAGGTAAGCATAAAAGGCAGACTCTTCACTGAGAGAATGAGATGCATCTTGACTAACAATGGCACTTCAAAAAGTGACTTATACAGAATAGCACATTCTTGTTGGCAGCATGGATCCGCTGTGCAGGATAGTCTCATCTCTCCTTTCCCTACAAGGAGATGAGAAAGGGTGCGAGCAGCACATATTACCCTTAGATGGATGCTTTTCACCTGTGTCTGCCAGTGGCCTCATGCTTCAGTGTTTCCTAGTGCTGTCATGTCAGTGTGGAAGAAAAAAAATGGAGAGAGAGTGGAGTCTTCTTACAATAGACAAGGGGCCTGTTGCTGAACAGGAACACTAAGGAAGGTAGGTGTTCCCAAAACTACCATTCATCCTTCTTTGTCTCCAGAGAAGAACTTCTGTATGCTCACCTGTTAAGAACACTTACTTTCCAGGCTTCTCTTAGACTTTGAAGTACACTTTGTATTTCACATAACAGGTACTTCAAAACTGATACTCCAAGTATTGTAGATGTTAGGTTTCCATCTCAAACAAGTCTTCTAGATCCAATTACCATGCAGTGGCCTGTTTCCTAGAACATCAGGTTTTGTGCTCATAGTATCAGCCTGCAATACATCTGTAACACTGGGTAGACAGTGTTGGTTTTAAACCTCTGTGTGCATTCGGTAGCACTGGCAAGTTCTTCATAAATGCTGAAGGATTAGGAGATGGATCATAGCTTGGATAGACCTTTCCTTTCTTAAAATTCTCATTAATAGTCCATTGAGTTTTAGTAACTTGTAACAGCCAAAATGAACCAAGTTCAGTACATGCTATGCTAGTGATCTGCATGTCACCATGTCCCCGAAGATGAGGGATGTAGATGACCTTCTACATGTCCAGATGTATACAGTAATATAGGAAAATAATATACAGAAGAAATAAGAAGGACATCAGCCTGTTGGAGCAAGTACAGAGGAGGGCCAACACTTTTAAGAAGGATAGAGCACTGGTCCTATGAGGAAAGGCTAACAGAATTGAGTTTGTTCCGCCTGGAAAAGAGAAAGCTTAGGGGTGACATAATGGTGTCGTTCCAGAGCCTGAAGGGAGACTCCAAGAAAGATGGAGAGAAACCTTTTACAAGAGCGTGTACTGACAGGACATGGGGGGAATGGCTTCTAAGTAAAAGAGAATAGGTTTAGACTAGATGTTGGGAGAAAGTTGTTTGCTATGAGACTGGAACAAATTGCCCAGAGAAGTTGTAGATGCCCTATCCCTGTCAGTGTTCTAGGCCAGGCTGGATGGAGCTCTGAGCCACCTGGTCCTAGTTCTAGGTGTCTCTGCCCATGGCAGGGGAGTTGGAACTAGATGATCTTTAAGGTCCCTTCCAACATAAACCATCCTGTGATAGTATATGAATGACTTGTCACCAGAATAAAATATCAGCATGTCTTTTGATTAGCAATCTGTGTGTGTGTGAAGTAGGCACTTCATGAGTCTTTTGTTAAAACTTTCTGCCTTTCTGATAAACTCCTTTAAGGGTGTGAGCTTATTCCGTATTCTATAACGAGCAGTCTTTCTTTTAAAACAGTTAACTGCGCCATGTGTGCCTTGACAAAGTGAGCTTTTATCATATGAAATGAGTATATTTGAAGTTTGCTCTGCTTTCCTAACTTTCTTCAGGTACAGTGAGAAGTTCTACAATGAGAACTAAGGCTGTCTTTCACATACAATACTGTTACCTTTATGTGTATACTCAAATTATTAAGAACCAGAAATTTGCTACCTTCCAGAAAGATAAAAGACACACTTAACATGCTGCTCAGCCAGTAATGTGGCAAAAGCTGTATGGAATTACTGGTCAGTGCTACATTAACCTTTTTCAGGTGATTAATTCTGTTCCTGCAGGGACTAAGCAAGGACAGGCCTTCAATGAGATAATGCAGGTCCAGGGAGCTTCCAGGGCCTAGTGATGCAGGCAGTAGAGAAAGACAGGCCTAGAGGAATGTCACCATGTGGAGCAGGAAGATAAAATGCTGTGTTGAGAACAAACAAAGGATAAACCTTCTACTTCCCTTGCCATGAACAAACCTGCTGAAGCTGGGAAGCCCTACATCTAAGCAGATACTGATACTTGTGAAAATGAAAAAGGAGTTTTTCCAAAACAAGGTCTTTACTGTTGAAAGGAAATACAATTTTTGGGTTATGTTTGGGACTTGTCAGTTAATGCTGTGCTTTTTTTTTTTTTTAATAGGGAGGAGATATAACTAACCATGATGGAACAGGTGGACGGTCAATTTATGGAACAGCATTTGAAGATGAGAATTTTGAAGTGAAACACACTGGTCCTGGATTGTTGTCAATGGCAAATAAGGGCAGGGATACAAATAATTCTCAGTTCTTCATAACACTTAAAAAAGCAGAACACTTGGACTTCAAGCATGTGGTATTTGGGTTTGTGAAAGATGGAATGGATGTTGTGAAAAAGATCGAATCCTTTGGTTCTCCTAAAGGGCTAGTAAATGGAAGAATTGTCATTACAGACTGTGGGCAAATATAGAATTATTTCTTTGAGTATACAAATGTCCTAGCAGTATAAATCAGTACTTAGATGTTATTGACTAATTATTTCAACTTCTTAAAATGGACATTTCTGATGTATAAATGTAAAATTACAGGTTATAGTTGAATTTTTTTATGTGTTCTAATTGATTTTTTTGCATGGTAAATAAAGTTCAGGCACTGGCATATTTCAGGTGTATTTGTGTTATCCTGACATATTTGTATCAAGTGTCAAATTTTAAAAATTAAACCCTAGTCTTGTTAAAATAAATGTCTTGTCTTCACTTTGGTTTGTTTAAAAGAAAATAACTTGTATTACTTGCTTCTTGCTCTCATGAAGCTCTTTTGAATGTGCAGATTGTAGATGCAAATTGCTGGACAGTATATTGAAAGCCTTTGAAAGTTAATGGGTATTTCGGTGTGCAGAAAGCAGGCTGAGCCAAGTGGATGCTGGTTTGTTCTGTCTGGAGTCTATGAATATCACCTCAGTATTTGAAAATGAGAGCCCAGTTTTTAAATGATTAATCAATGTTTTGCTAGAGCAGTATGCCAACTTTTTTTTTTTTTGTACTTAAACTATTTCTAAAAATCTTGGCTTAATGAAAAGTATCTACTTAACATTGGGATTTTACCTGGCATACTTTAAGTATAGCCCTTTGACACTGCTCAGTGTTTAGCTGTGGCCAATTTCTCTGACCTCGCTGCAGGCTCTAATTTGTGTATGCTGGCATGCTTGTACCGTTTACAACTTTGCCTCTCAGGCGTGAGTATGCAGGGGTAAATGCGGGGTGTACTTAAACTGATACTCTACGGCTTTAGCTTAGCTTTCTTTTGGGGGTTTGTTTATTTATTTATTTATTAAAGGATGGCTGTAGTACGTCTTCAGGCGTCCTCAGGGACCTTACTGCGCTCTGCAACCACTCAAAGGAGCCTGGAACTAGCGCTGGTTCGGTCTCTTCTCCCGGGGAACCAGCGACAGGACAAGAGGACATAGCCTTACGCTGTCCCAGGGGAGGTTTAGGTAGGACAGTAGGAGGAATTTCTTCCCAGAAAGAGTCATTGGACATGGGCCTGGGCGGCCCAGGGCCGTGCTGGAATCACCATCGCTGGAGCTGTTTCAGGAGGTGGCACTGAGTGGTCCAGTTGCCAGGGCCGTGTTCGGTCGTGGGTTGGCCGCGATGCTCTCAGCCCACGCTGTTCCGGGGGCGGAGAGGAGCGGAGAGCGCTGGTTGTTGTGTGCCCGCCCCGCCAGGCCCAGTGCGGCGGCTGCCCCTGCCCTGCCCGCCCCGGCCGGCGCTGCTGCGGCCCGGAGTGCGCCTGCGCGGGCCGTGGCGGTTGGTTCGAGCGCGGCAGGGCCGCCATGGCGGGCCCCGGGATCGGNAGTGTTTGGAGGAGACCTAGGGGTGGGGGGGTCTGTCCACTCCCTTGGGGTTCATTGTGAGCGCCGTGCTGTTGCGTACCCGGGCAGTGCGAGACAAAAGTGGGGTTTAAACGGACTTGCGGAGGTTACGTGTTCTTGCTACTCCTGTCCTTGTGCTCCGATTGCCTTAGAGTAGAAGTGCTGAAGAGTCATCCTTGTCTGAGCAGGAAATTTCACTAGGAATTGCAATTCCAGATTCTATGCGCTACCAAGACACAGTTTAGCATGTAGCTTTTGCTTAAGACCTGGTGCCTGCCGGTTGAGTGGGAAAATATGTATGAATCCTCTTAGGAGTATACTAAGTTTGTATGAAATACATATAATAGGATAACTTTTTTTTTTTTTTTTTTTTTGGCCACAATAATTGCCAGCCTTAGTTAGAACGCATTAGGTGCGGTGTTTTGTTTTGGTGGGGTTTCTTTTTGTTTTTTGTTTTTTTGTTTTGTTGGGTTTTTTTGTTTTTGTTTTTGTTTTTGGGTTTTTTTTGGTAAAGCTTAGTGATTAGCTCTGTTGTCAGAGAGCAGGAAATTGTTCCGTATCTCGTCAGTCAGGAATCATACCTATGGTCCATTAGAGACTGCTGCAATGTCCAGGCAGTTAATTATGATGGGTATCATTCTCTTGCCAAGGTACAGCAATGTTCTTTCACACAAGAGAAGGTCAGGTTCTTTGCACTCATACCAATGAAGGAACTGTATTGTCGTTGCTCTCTTTCTATTGCTTGTGCTCACAAGTATTTATGGGTCTGCACAGTGGATTGGAAAACTGATCTGCCTAAAAATCCTGCAGCAAAGACCTCTCCCCCATGCTGGTGTTTCAAAAGCCTGTGATACTTAGTAGAAGGAGTATTTCCTGGCCAGACACCTTTATTTTGCCTGAATTGTTTTTCTTTCAGTGAAACAAATTTTTTGCAGTTGTTTTCATGCATCTGTATTCCCTGGGTCAGATGCTTTCATTGTGTCCAGGGGATAACAGACCTTAAGTGTTGAAAATGCTGCAAGGGAAGTCATATGGTGGAAAAATACCCACGAGCAACCAGAGATTGGGAGAGATTGAAAGTGGGTTTGAGTTAGATACATGGTTGGACTGGGATCCTGAGTTGGTCCTGGGAGTCGTCAAATTAATACAAAACCCAGCCTTTTTTCTCTTAGGAAAAGTGCCTTGCCCTTTTAGGATCAGGAACAGTCCCAGATATGATGTGAAGATTTGAGGTTTTTAGCAGCTAAAATCAGGCTGTATGTGCCTTTAGTTACTGCAGAAGGTTTTGCAACTTGAATAGCATTTGATGGTGTCCTAGATTCTATGGGTAATTTTTTTCTGGGAATATTTTGCTTTGAATTACAGAACTGTTCTTTAAGGAAAAGTAATTTTTAAAACTTATTTTTAAAAGGCTGTCCCTGAGATTTTAATGCTTGCAAGGAATGTTGCATGTGTTTGTGTGCTTTGTCATTTCATTAAAAAATGGTCATTCAAGTGCAGAAAAATAGACCAGTTGATCACTTGATTTAGAGCATAGCAGAGAGATGCAGTGAAACAAGATCGTAAGAGCTGCCTTGAGTCTGATATTTTGTAATGTACATTTAATTGATTTTGCTTGTAGTCTAAAATTTCTGTCATTCACTTTTTTAGTATGCACTTATAAATTAGTTAGAAAAAGTAGAGCAGGAAACTTTGGCATAAAAAGCCTAGATATGAAGGTAGATGGCACTGTTTCCATGATCACCTAATTATATTTTCATGCCTTTATTTTATGTTACTGTCTTCATAGTGCTTTATATAACATATAATACTATGAGTATTTCTGTATTGGACTGTAGGGAATATATTTGCTTCTTTATATTAATATGAGGACCATTTACAGTTATGTATTTTAAAAAAAAACACTTCCCTTTTTAAAGCCAGTAGTTTGTAATAAGAATTCTGTGACAAGGTTGTAACTATTAAACCAGTAAGTTGTAGCATACTTTCTCTCTGAAAATTCTGACTAGAGTGCAGTGGTTTTGTGCTTTCTTATAGGATTGCCTCTCAGGAGCATTGCATACCAAATATAAAAGCAGAAGCTCCCTGGTTTACAAAGGTAATACCAAGCAACAGTGTTTTGATATCTTTTACAGGGAAAATATATACTAAAGCTGTATTGTCACTAAATTTACTTAAAGTAGTTTTGTACTTTCTCATTTTAAATAGAGAGGTAATCTTGATCAGGGGGTTGTGATACCTGGGAGCCAGCCTGGGAATGTTAACAAGTAAAGGGTGCAAAGGATGTTATGGAACAATGGTTCACAGCCTGCTTGTGTTTAAGTCCTTCTTGAATTAGTTGGTAGCAGTCCACCTCATAGCGCATGTATTTGGCTTTAATTTAAAGACACATGAATGTTTAATATTTAGAATGTATTTGGGCTCTTTCAGAAACTGGTACATGGAGACAACAGGCTAAAACAATGTATTTATCAGTCTTCAGTTACAGAAAAATTTCTGCATGCAGACAAGCCCTAAAATTTCAGAAAGACAAATCTGTTGTGAAGGCTAAATAATTCTTACTGTGGTTTAACCTTTTATAATTAATTTCATAATTAATCAGACTGCATCAGTGGTGGTTTTGGTTCTTAAACCTGCATGGCTACATGGCAAGCACTTCTGTTAAGTCTTTGTTGATTTCTTAATGTCAGCTTCTCAAATGCAAAATAAAATTATTGCAATTTGATGTATTTCAGGTGACACTGGCAGCTCACTGAAAATTGCAGCTATTTCTTTATCGAATTGTTCTTTAGAGTCAGAATTTACTGAAACTGGAGGAGAGAACAGCATCAGATCTAGTGATTTCCGAAAAAGTTTGCAAGACTGGGATTGGTAGGAGGTGTTTTTAGTTTCCCTTTATTATTTATTTTCTCTCATAATCCAGATAAACCATGAATAAACAACGTATTTGGACTGTGCAAAAGTTGTTTTAAGTTTCTTGTTTTGTTGTTAAGTAAAGAATTGTTTGTGGCCAATTCATGATACAATGAGGATGCTGATTTTGATGAAGAATATTGTTTCACTTTCTAATCTAATCTGTGTATGTTGAAATTGCTTAGGGGATACAGGAATGACATCAACAGAACTAGGTGATAAAAAAATGAACTAGGAGGAAAGCAAATAGCCCAGACTGATAAACAGATTTATGTTCATTTAGAGATAATTCATTCCAAATGCCAAGAAATCTCTTTTAAGGGCTATTTTACACCAAACAGGAAAAATATAATTTAAAAAGAGGGGTTGTATTTTTAGTTCTCCAGGAATTTGGTGGTTTGTGGTGAGAGAAGAGTGATGATTTTACCTGTTGCCTACATGTGCCTACAGAATGAAAAGCCTAGTTATTGTAACAACTTTTAAGTCAGCAACACATAATTGCTGTGGTTGAGGTTTGTGACTAATAGTGCCTTTCATCCAAATGATTTAACTCTGCTATTTGTTATCAGTACAATATCAAAGTCTTACATTATGCAATGTTTGCCTTTTTCATAAAGACTTCTTTCATCGCTCTGTTATATATCATGTTAGGAATTGAGTAATTTAAAGTTACTGGTCTTTTCTACTTTTAGTTTTGATGATGAGCAAGATTCGTTTTGTGATTCAAGTGGTCCAGAAGTAGAAGAAAAGGGCATTATTTGCTCTGAAATGGATGCAATTCAAAATAGAGCTGTGTACACAGGAACAGGTAATAAATATTTGATTTCATACATTCATGCAACTCTCTGTGAAGTATAACATGTAACATTAAAAACTTCCTAATAAATGTATTTCTATTCAATTCAGAAATATACTAATCACCTAAAATACATTTTAATGTGGGGATTTAACTTTTCACATAAGTATGAGGACCTTCTTTAGAATTATTTTAGGATGTTCAGACATACTTGAAGTAATACTAAAGTTATTTTCTCATGTGGCATCCAGTAGTTTCTTAACTCTTTTTCTGTTTACTTAGGTGTCACCCTCAGGTCTAACCAGCAGCAAATCACTTGCCTGAAGCCCTTCAGGCAAGTGATTTGCCTGGAGAAAAAATAGGAGATTTTGGTGTTATGATTCAGTCTGTGCATAGATTCCATACAGATATCTCTGGGATTTCTATATTGCAGTGGAGGGCATAGTTTTACTTACAAAACTGTTGATTCTCGATCAGTTTGAATAAATCATGGACAAGAACTTTGATCACATCTCTGTAATTCTTTAGGTTACTTTTACGTTTTGATACATCTTGCTCTATACTTGTAACTGAATTCCTAGAACACATTTTTGCTGGTTTTGTACAAGAATCGTATCAATATTTAGCTAGGACTGATTTTTTAATGTAAAATGCGTTTTTTTCCATGTCCATAGGCTGCACTTTACCAACTCATGTGGATGCAAATACTCAAGAAAATAGGGACCAAATTATTAACAATGGTTCGTTAAAGAAAATTGTGCGTGGAACTGGTGCTCAGGCATGCAATAGGCAAGGTTTAATACCACCTCACATCAGTCAAATTTATGATGAATTATTTGTCATACATCAGAAGCTCCAGGTAAGAAATGGAATCGCCTTAAAATTTTTGTTGAATAATGCTATGAAGATTCTCACTTTTGAGAAAGAAATCTGAAATTATATATTAAAACTTACTTATATATTAGAACTACTACTTATTACTTTATGCTGGTCACATTTACTTATATACTAAATCTCTGTCTTCATCTGCCTCTTCCCCTAGAGTAATTCAGTGATTCAGAAATGATGCTTTGATGTGAATTGTGGATGGGTGGGTAGGTGGGCAGATTCAGCTTGAGTGAGTTTGAACACTTCGTTTCTACAACCAAGACTGTCTTGTGACACACTATGGGCATAGAGGGAAGCATCCACAACCATTGCTTCTCTTGAGAACATCTGAAACTGTTCTTCTGACTCTAGGCGTTCCAAAGCATTTGCCATCATGGCCTCCTCCAAAAGCGCTCTATTCATCCCACCAGTTCATCTCCAGCAAGTTTAGGCTACTAACAGAAGAACCTCCTATATGGTTTTACTCTGTAAAAATTCCTAGGCTTCTGCTGGATTCCCTGCCATGACTGTCTTTTGCAACATATGAGATAAAAATAATTTTTTATATCTTTTTTCTTCACTGCTTTTTCAGGGATGCTTCTCACCAGTTGAAGAAACAATATCATTAATCTGGTGTTCAGCATAGACAGTCACATCAGACTCTGGTCTGTCTTACAGTTAATACCATTATCCAAATATTTTGGAAGCAAAAGCCAAAGTTTGATTTTCTAAAGCAACAGTGTGGAGTTGAATTTTGTATTTTGTGAGGCTGAGCCATTCCAATGCACATGGAAATCTTTTGGGTTAATGTGGGAGGAAACTGAAGAGAGGTGGCCATCAGGATACCTTGTATTAGTGTGTAACTATAACTTCACAAAGAGCTAAACATATCTCTGGGACAAAATTTTAAATTCAGCATAATTTGGGAAAACTTCGCATGGGTTTTTAAAGTAGTTTAACTTTTTTTTTTTCTTGATACAGAGAGAAAGTTCAGCACAGCAGGAATATGCTCTGCAACTGCAGAAACGAGAGCATTGTCTAACAGAACAAGAAGCATTGCTTTTTAAACATGAAGCAGCTTTGGCTAAAATAAGAGGTGTTGAGGAAGAAGTTCGCACAAAATTTGGAGTCATAAAAGAGGTGAAATAATATATTTAATGATAACTATTGCTCTATATGCCCTTTAACTTGTTTGCAGTTATCTTAAGTCATCGCATGTTTGTTGGAAATCCTGCTTATTTGTTTGAAGTGCTTGAAATCCCCAAAGGAAAGATGAAATAAAAAGTACTGAACAATATTGCTAGAGTTTTTGTATGACTTCTGTTTCAGAATGGTGCATTTAATTGTCTGATGTGTAGTACATTTTATAGCTACAAGGTAGAAAAAAGAGGTAACTTGTTTGTAAAATAGTGAAAGCTATGTCACCAGTATTAGAGAAAAAAATGTGGTCTGTCTGTAATTGTGTGTAAGTTAAATTTGAGTATCTTTACATTAGCTGTAGTTGCAGTGTATTTCCTTGGGAGTGCTTTAAGACCCATTGAGATCTTATGGCATAACACCTACTGCAGAGTAGTAGCAAACAGAGACTCAAGTTCAGAGGAAAATCAACGTAACTTGGGGCATCTGGGAAGAAAGGGTAGGTGAATGAGTAAACAAGAGTGAATTCATGGAGGGGGAGCAGTGAAAGCTGGAATATTTTCAGTAAAATGAAACCTTGCTGTTTTATGAAATCTGAGGTACTTAAATCTAGTGTCTAGAGAAGATTAAATATAAAACAAATTTTAGGGGTAAGAGATGAGTGGCAATGGATATGCAGGTTGTATTTAACAATTCATATGCTTGTGTTGTAAACCAGAGCCCCAGTGTCTACAAGGAATAGGATTAGTTTCTCACTCTGCATGATTCAGAGTAAGCAAAGCCAAAAACATGAGTTGAAACCTCAAAACACAGTCACAATTTTTTGTAAATATTTGGAAGAGTGAGCTGTAAGTAAAAGCTTTGTCATGGATTTTAGTTCCCAAATGCATCCTACATTGGAATTGTTTGAGAAATATACATATATATAGTTGGTCTGGGTAGAATAGGGCAGCAATAGGAGCTATAGGCTGTGCATGTTGCTCTCCTATGCTGGTCCTTCTTAATAGGCAGTATGGATCTTGTTTTTCTCACTGCTGACTGAACATGCGAATTTGGACAGTGATATTTGATATCAAATATTTTGATATTTGAAAGTTTGTCGTATTCTTTTAATATTTAAATGGAACTTACTGTTTCTAGAATAGTCTCTTTTAAATCATGTTTTTAAATTTGATATTTCTGTAGCAACATGACACAGAAGTTAAGCAGCTGACAGAAGCCTTGAGAGAAATAACTAAAGAAAATAGGAGGCTGAAGTCGTCATTTGACAGCTTGAAGGAAGTGAATGACTCTTTAAGAAAACAGGTAAAATTAATTATTTCCTGTTATTAATAATTCTGCACGTTACAATCAACAATTTTAAATATTTGAGCAGCTTTAGTTTGCAAAATTGCTGACCTTTTGTTTCTCTAAGACAAGAATTGCAGGAATGACTGAAAGTACTTGTCTCACCTGTTTCTAGTACTTGAAATTAGCCTTTCTGATCTTTTAGAATATAAAAAAGAAGGAGGACTTATTCCACTGACTCAATAGCAACAGCTAATTGTTAGGAAGGGAAAATCCATTGAGAATGGATGGAGAGAAAGTATTTTATGACAAAATTGAATCCACCCTGTGCAGATTTGCTGTGGCAAATTGCTGTGCTGATTCTGTTAAATAAAAAGTAGAATGTTTATTTCTAACTTCATGTTTGATCAGTATTTTCAGTTGTTTTTGCAGATGTTAATGAAGGCAGTATTTTCTCAATTTGTAAACTATAACTGTGTTTCATAGTAATGCATAGAGTAGGAATTTGTCTCTCTTGGCTGTTAAGTCTGACCT
Source organism: Oreocharis arfaki (assembly GCA_013398015.1). NCBI lineage: Eukaryota > Metazoa > Chordata > Aves > Passeriformes > Paramythiidae > Oreocharis > Oreocharis arfaki. The sequence continues at coordinate 1,214,332 of VZRR01007849.1, read as the reverse complement.
AAAATGGTGATACACAAATTGTTATCTAAATTGTTCAAGCATTGTTTATTCATTGAACTAATTAAAGTTCTGATAATCTGGGTACGATAAAAATGTACAGCAGAGCCTTATTCTTTCCCTTACAGAAGCTCAGATCTAACTCCTAAGATGCTGATGGTGCTGATGCACCAAGGGAAATACCCTTGTTATTTCCTCTTACTAAAAAATCTTTGCATTTCTGTGCAAGCTGAGGGCTTCTGTGATGATCATGCTGTTTATTGTTGTATGGATAGAGCATTTTTAAAAATTTAAATGGAGGTTACAGTTTTCCTGATCTTTTCTCACTGAGCAAACTGTTTTCTTAGCATGGTCAGTAACCACCTTCCCCATTAACAAGACTGTTATAACATTCTTGAATTTGTGCTCATTTTTATGTCACTTCTTCATGAAAAGTAATCAAATGTGAAATGCCTGTATATCTAGAGTGTCATTGTAGAGCTTATTCTTCCCCTGCACTCTGAAAGGTTGGGCTGCAGGTCAACAAAGAGATACTGCTGCTGTCTTATTTATCCTGTAACAGGTTGCCCACAGAGGTGATAAGAGTCTCACACCTTGGAACTATTCAAAAGCTGTCTGGACATAGCAGCCAGTTCCTCATAGCCCACCTTGAGCTGGGGGATTGGACCAGATGTGTTGCTGAGGTGCTCTCAAATCTCGACTGGTCTATGATCCCATCATTTGTTGAGGGAGGTGGATGAGGAGTTTGTTTCTATCTCTTTACATGCTGATAAGAAAGAACTTGAACTTATATAATTTAGCTGCTCAACAACAATATCAAGTTACTTCAGTGTGATAATGAAGTCAAGAAGTGAGTTTTGAATTTACAGATATTTTAATATTTTCTGCTTCTTTCAGCTGAGTGATGTAACTGAGTTGAACAAGAAGTTGGAAGGTCAAGCACGAAAAGTACAAGCTCGTTTAGAGAATCTACAAGTAAGGTTTGTTCTTACATGTACCTACTTTTATAGGTAACCAGTGAAATATAATTCATTGTTATATTTTGTTGTAGAGGAAGCACGAATTTTCCATGGTACGGAAATCTAACGATTTATGTCGAATGATGAAACAAAGCAAACCTGTGAAACAGGAAAAAGTGATGGCAACATCAAAAACAGCTGTGGTAAGAATTAAGCAGAAGTCTTGGATCTTTTCATTCGAAGGACATTAGGCAGGGTAACATTCTCTGTGCATCTGCTAAAAATTGCAAAATGTAGCTTCCAGTTTTATTTTATGAGTCACACTAAGAAAAGAAACTGATTATATTGGGGAATACCCACACTTAACAAAGAATTAAGTTTGTTGCTAAAAATACGTCTTGGATTTCATACTGCGTATGTGTATGTATGTATGTATATTTTTATTTATATGGCAAGTTTTCCTCCTTCTATCATGTCATCTTTCATCTGCCAGTTAGAATTATAACCTGTGCCCACTGTCACAGGTTTCTTTTGCTGTGTCGGAACAAATCCTAGACTCATCCTGGTTATTGCTACAGTACAGCACTGTCCTTATGAATAACACCAGGTAAAAAGTAGTCTTTCAGAAGTATGCCATAAAGAACCTTAATCTTCTAAACCAAAAGTGATATGCTACTTTTTTTTTTTTTGAGAAATAATCTTTAGAGAAGGACAGAGATTAAATGTAGTGTTCATTCACCGTTCCAAAACAATCAACTTTTTTTCCTTAAAAAATCTTTTTACATCACTTAATGAAATTCTTTCTGTCTCCATGTAGTTCCATTTATGGTATTAGTCTGCCAACATCTCTCAGCTGGTTACACATTTTTTTGTCCAGCTAGAGGTAAACTGTGAAATGAGAAAGATATTCACAACACCCTATCTAACTGATCTACAATGGATGCATTGAAACTGTGCTGTCTATATGTAGCAAAAAAATTCTCTTTATATAGGTTTTAGCATACTTTGGTTGCACATGAAATACAAATAGTATCAGTACTTACAGTTCAGAGTGAAGAGGAAAAGAGTTATCTGAAGGTAGATAGAAGAAAACTTTTGAGGTCTTCAGGGAATTGTTTGTGCAGCCTGTCTTCAGGTATCTCTGGATTTCTTTTGTAGAGTATTTCATTGCAGTGTAGTAGAGCCAAGATAACCGTTTCATGAAGTCTTTGTTCTTTTTTTTTAAACAATACTAGTTACCCAGTTAAATTTAACAACAGTGGATTGCATGAAATGAAACAAAGTAGGTCTAGTGCATTGAAATAAGAATTTCCCCATATGAAGGATATTAAAGATTTGCTTCCTCCTGTAATTCATTTGTCCAGAATTATGAAATGTAGTGATTCTGTATGTGAATTTTTTTTCCAAGCTGTTTTACTACCATTTGTCCAAGTACAAAATAAATTATGGGTATATGTTTTTCACACCCAGAAGCCATCACAAATGGTGTCTGTTTTGCTCTGGGGAGTGAGGTGTGAGAGAGAGAGAAAGAAAAGCTGCAGGGTTCCTTCTGGGTCTTTGTAAGAAAAGCCTGACAACAAATGGCTTAATTAAATGGCTGTTTTAATTAGACAGAGTAAGAGAGGGAGTATAGAGAGTGAGTAAATCTTATGTCCCTTTAGATGCTGGGAGCCTTATGTTTGTGCAGCATCAAATGGAGCCCTGGTGGACTTTTCCCATGGCATGCTGAGCAGAGCCTGTCCACTGAGAGAAGCCCCCTCCTTTTCAGCCACTCAAAATATGATGTAATTTTCTTGTGAGAAAACAGCTCTATTCATTAAGGACATTAATGGGAGAAGAACTTGTTGCCCTTTTAGACAAGGCCAAGACCAGGCAGGATCAGCTGTAGCAAGTGGGAGCTGCCTGAGTTTGTCCTGCAGCCAAGCACAGGATAAACTCTGCAGTTGATTGGTCTGTGCAGCACAGCACAGACTGCAGCTACTCAGGTTAACTGTGCTGTGCCTCCCTGACTCCTTGATGTACAGTGGTCTCCCAGTCAGGATTGCCACCTTCCAACCTTTTATCCACATACACTTTACCTTTCCCAGAGATATTGGAAGTTACAGTTACATTAGTACTATACAGTCTTCTCAAACCCTAGGTACCAGGCCCAGCAGAGCACACATGACCTGTTCAAGATCACTACCTCCTTGAATACGTTTTCCATAGGCTCACACTACAGTAACTCACCTCTCAGATTTTATCGGGCATAAAATTCTCATCCTTTCTATTATGCACAATATTTCACAGCTAATGTACTCTCATGTATTTCAGTCTGTTACTCTTTTAGCTTAGAAAAAGCATTAAATTGAAAGCTGAAATGTCTGATATTGTGGATATATTACAGCTACCATTGAATTCACAAGTTTATGACCTCTTAACTTGTCTTATGGATTGGATCTCAGACCAGCATCTTAGCAAAATAAAAACACAAGAAGAGAGAGAGAACAGTCATAAACCTATGGTTACCCAGAGCTCAAAAAAACCCTGTACTAAGGAAAAGTGTATGAAGGTAAAGGGGTTTGGGTTGTTTGCTTGTGTCAATATGTTTTCAGATTTCTGGGTGTTTTAAGTGAATCTGGGAGTATAACAGGTCAACATGTAATTAAAACAAAAAAATTGTTAGTAAGTCAGTATTCGTTCCAACAGTGAGATATAATAGATAATTTGTCATTTGTAAAGCATACAGATAATTTTTAATAACAAGTGTGGTGTCCTGTCTTAACATGAGAGTTTCAACATTTTATTTCAAGTCTCAAACACAAGTTTGTCTTGTGTTCTGCGTGTGATACTTTAAGTTGTTGTTTTAAGGAGATGAACAGGTCAAATTTAAAATGTTCTTATGCCTGTTTAGATATTAACATTTCAATTTGTCATCAATAAAAGGTGATGCTATGCTGTATTTTCAACACCTCTATTGTTTTCTTTCTTGTGATACCTCACTTAGAAATCAGTGAGGTGTTCAGAAAATTCACTTTGTTGTATTTTTTCATTATATAAAAGATATATAGCCACCATGATTGGATTTACTGAGACTGAGCTCACATGTATCTCTACTCCTGCATGTAAACCTGTATGATTTAAAACCTGTGTATGCATATAATTCTGTTACTTGTACTGCATCTGCCCAGAGAGTATTTGCATATGTTAGCTGATAAACTCCAAGAGAAAGTCAGAAGGTTGGTTTGTTTGTTGTTCACTCACAGTTAGCATATAGAATAATTCATATACTGCATGTAATTCTGGTTTTGTATTTTTGCAGCTGTTGCCTATAGCTACTGAGCAACTCCAATGGATGCCATATGTGAATCCTAAACTACACATGCCTGTGATTAAATTTATTTACTGGTCTATAAGACATTTAGACACTGATATACAGGTAAAACAAGTAGTCCTCATGCAGTATGTTTTTTTAGAAGTAATTCACAGAAGATATTAATGGATTTTGCATTTTAAATATGTATGAAAAATGGATGTTTTTCAGGTAGCATATAGAGAAGAAACTGCTGTCTTTGTAAGGCATAAATCCATAGTCTTTACCACAGATGGCAAATTTTGAAGAACAAATTCTTTTTCAAGTTTATATTTTGCATTGTGTATCTAAATGTAGCTTTCCTCTGTATCTGATCTCTATTGTGATGTCTAAGCACATCAGAAACTATATTTTTGCATATGTATTTACAAAACTTGCACTAGAAAAGGCAATTATTTTATTGTGTACTTTATGGATGAGATTTGTTGAAACTGATGGAAGCAAGTGGCAAAGCAGTGAAGAAATTTTGATTTTTCTGTTCTCTGCTTGGTGTGTAACCACAAGACATTCCTTGTTCTTTTCGACTAGACTGCCATAAGAAAATATTTAGCAGTATAGTAAAGAAAGAGACCATAAAGACTCATCATTGTGCTGTCAATGTTCATATTCTAAATCAAAAGCTAGAAACTTTGTAAATATCCTGAGTTTAAATTCAATACAATTGTAAGATGTTGAGTTTAGTTCTATTAAGTGACTTTATTTTAAACAAGCATTATATGTAGTTTGATTTGTGGTAATATTTCTGTATAATTCATGATGAAAAGCCTAGTAGATGTTACCTGTACAATGTTCTTAAGCTTCATATTTAGACCTTGATTCTGTAAATGCTTTCAAAGGAGATAACTTCAGTCAAGCTTACAAAATTGAGTTGACTGAAACTGAGCTTTTTCTGGAACCAGGGGCAACTTAAATAATGTCAGCATATCCAGGACCTTCACGAGGTAGTCTCTTGCTGAAGTGTGAAGGCACTGTGATAATGCTGTTCAACTGCTTTTGGAACACAAAGCAGTGTCTCTTATACTAATCATATTCCAATACATGGTCACACCACTTGCTACTTAATATTTAATTGCATGGAGAACATATGTATGTTATGTTTTAATGTTTGCACTAACTATATGCACTTTTGAAGCAGCATGCAACAATGAGATCAACCATGAGGAGACTTGGAGAAGATATTTTCAAAGGCATAGTGAGTAAGGGAAGCCCAGACAGTTCTTCTGAACAGTCTACAGAGAGTAAATCAAGGTCAGCAGCTTTCTTTAAGAGTTCCTGTATGCCTCTGCGGTTTCTGTCAACTTTGATTGTGCTTAAAACAGTGACACAAGGTAAGTCAAGATTTTTTTATATTAATTGATCTATTTCAGTCATGTGCCTGGACAAAAGTATTTTAATGATACTGTACAGTCTGTTATGCTTTATTAGTGAAAAGTAGTTTTACTTGGATATTGTGAAGCAAAATATTCAAGTATGACTCTTTCTAGTATTCATTTTGTGTTAGAATTTATGTGTTTCTTTTAATGTGATGACTTGTCAGACAAGTCAGCATTCCTGAAGAGGGGGGAGAAGATAAAGGTTTTAAAGTAGACACTGCGAGATTACACAGATCAGATTGTGTCTGGACAGTGTGAGAAAAAGTGTGGAAAATATAACTCAAAGGATAAAATAACTCTTCTCTCAGGTGATTTGTTAACTGCTACCTTCAGTTATGTAGTCTTATCTTTCTTCAAGGGAAGCAAGGAACGAGGTGTTGCACATCTTTTATATGGAAGTCAGGCAGAAAAAGAATTCTGTGCCATTAAGAGCAGGTGTAAGATGTGATTGCTGCTTATCTGCAGCAACTTAGCTGTACTGTGGTTCTGCATAACTGGGATTTTCTGCAAGAGTAAGTTTTACAAGGATAGCATAAGAACGAACATCTCTATAACCCTTTTCCAACTCTTTGTGGTACCAACCACTTATTTTTCCCTTTTCAAAGACATTTTAAAAGTACAGATCGCTTTCATAGCAAGCAATTTTTTAGTGGGGTTACAACCAAGCAATCTAACCTCGCCTCAGAGATGGTCCTGCTTTCAACAGGAAGGTTAGACTAGATTCCTACCTAAATTATTCCATGATTCTATTTTCGCTACCATTTTTTCTCAGAATGGTTTGTATTTTAAAATATCTTTACAAGTAACACGTTTCTTTTGTCAATAACACAAAGAGATTGATACAGGTTACAGAGATAGTAATTTTCAAGGTACTCCTGAAAAACCATGCCAAAACGTCAAAATCAGATGCCTGCTTTGGCATCAGATTTTTTTAGTCTCTTGCATGAAATATGTTAAATTTTGGGACATTTCTTAGACAGCAGAGATCCACATCACAAAGTTAGTACGATCTGTGGCACACTGATTGGCACGAAACAGGAATACCAAAGATTTTAAATGCATAAATAATGAATAGAGTTCTTTTTCACGGAACTCATGCTTCTGGATTGGATGTTTAAGCAGATGAGTATGTTTTTATGCTTAATGACCTGTGCAGTATTATATGAGTATTTACAGTAAACACGGGATTAGAACATGGTAGAAGACCATCCTGACATCATTCATGAGCTAACACAGTGTTCCAGCTTTGGAGGGAACTATTTCAGTCAACGTATTTTGGTGAAGCATGATAATTAGTCTCAGATTGAGACTCACATTCTAGCAATGTTTGATAAAAAAATGCAAGAAGAATTGCAATACAAAAACTAGTCATTGCAGAGACTGATTTAACCTAAGCAGATGAACACTTCTGATTAGAATGAATCAGTTTAGCTTCTCATGGTTGCTTTTTACTGCTGGCTTCTGTAACAGAGAAAATACGATCTGTTGTTAAACATATGTCAGATATTACCGTGTATGAATTCTGATCACTCTGACCACATGGCACTAATGATCTGGTGATAAAGTAGCAGATTTGGTTTGAACATATGTCCTCTTTCCTTCAAAATGTCAGTATCCAGCAGATGGCACCGTAGTTAAACTTATGCAGTAGGATAAATTGTTTCCTTCTACTTAATTTTCAGTGCTCCAGATGATCAATGCAATTCCAAGATACTGAGGAAGATTTGACAGCAGCAAATTAAGAAAATAGATTGTTTCACTTAATCTACATCCTTCATATAATTTCTCACAATGGATGAGAATATAAAATGTTTTATACTGAAACTACAGCTTTTTATAGAAGGAATGGGAGTAGTTGTTCTCATGAAAATAATTGCTCTCATTCAGACAAATCAGCCGCTGACTCCCTTAATAGAGGTTTCCCAGATGTTGAAACCAACATTGTCTCAAACTGTGCAAGTTTGTATTTTCTTTCCCCTTTAACAAAATATTTGCAGGACTTTCCATCTGTAAGTATATTTTTCTTAAACATATGAATTGTAGATAGTCTTTTTCTCTACCCACAATAAATTGTTAAGAAATTAAAATAGGCAGAGGATGTCTTTAAATAAAAAGTAAAATTAATGTTTTCAGCTATTTAACTTTTAAGTGTGCATCTGCCATGGTAACTGTCAGATAGCTGCTCACATTGCTTAGTGAAAGAATGATTATAGAAGTTTTATTGCCTGTATTCTGATATTTTTCAGTGGATTACCTGGCTCAGGCCTTTGATTCCCTTCGTGTAGACTTGAAGACAGACGAAGGGAAGGCTTTATTTTTGGAATACCAGTGTGTGCCTGTCATATTAAGTCATCTGAAAGTATCCAGTAGAGGTCTGCTTTCCAGTGCTCTGGATGGATTACTTGAGATGGCCATGGAATCTGGTAAATTTGGGTAATTACAAAAAAAATAATTTAAAAAAATCATGATGAAAACGGGTGAGGAAAGCATAAAAACAATGTAGAAACAGTATAAAAAATACAGTGTAAAAACTGTATAAATAATCTAATGTACTATTAGCAATTCTTTGTATCATGTACACTCATTAGAAACAAAATGTATTTCTGAATTGTCTGTCTTTTTCTGAGTCATCTTTTGTTTTCTTCTCCCTCTCAGCCACTGTGTTTTATATTTTGTCCTGGTTACTTTCTTATTTCTTGCTGTGATTTTTTGTAGCTATTTTTGGTTTGGCTTTTCAGTTTATTCCACTGTATTACCTTGCTGATATTTTTCTTTGAAGTCAGGCTGTGCCAGAGAAGCCAAATTATGAAAACCTGCCAGAAGGTGGAGATAAAAAAATAGGTTTTATTTTAATTCTTTTCCTAGTTTAAATGATCGGCTTATCCCAAATCGTTTTTCAGTTTCTAGTGTTTGAAAATGGTATTTCTAGAAGAGGTGGTTATGTTTTGCCAAATTTTACTGTGCCAAGATAATTATGTTTTGCTGAATTTTACTGTGCTTTGGCCCTAGAAAAGCATTAATAATCTTATTTGTCACAGCATTTTTCCAAGGGATACAGGTAAGGCTCAGTTGATAAACACCTGGATGAGCATGAAGGTAGTGATGTATTCCAGTGCCATATTGAGTAAACCTTGCGAGTGGTTTGGTTGTTTTTTTTTTTTAAATGTAAAATCACTCACTGCCTTTGAGAACAGAAATGTGTAGTGTTTTGGAAGTATTTTGTTATTATGCGTTGTACTAGTTAAATAGAAATCATATTTGACTTGGGATGGTATAGGCTTGAGTAAAAAGCAATTTTGTAGCAACCTAAGTGCAAAAATACTTGACTGAAGTTCTGTTCTTCCTTGCAGTCTTTTTCTGACCAGGTAATTAGTGCAGTCTTAGGCTAAAGTATTCTTCCTAATAGTCATAACTGTGATTGGAAAAGTCATTGGGAAGGAATTAATTGCATGCACAAAGGTAACAACCTAAGCAAGATGGACAGTATCTGGTATTTCTTTGGGTAATGACTGTAACAGTGCATCTTCTGTTACCTAGCAGTAGTCATTCTGATACACTAGGTGCCTGCAGTTTGAAGAATAATGAAGATACATTGTGAGACTCAAATTTTGCTTTCTTGCTTCTCAGAGAAGTTGTATGTATATGAAATCAGGGAAGGAAGAGTACTGTTTAATTAAATTGACATTTAATTGAAAATTGTTTCTTGGCAACTGGATTTTATAAAGCCTTATGTAGAGCCTTCCTCTTTGGTAGAATAAATTGCCAATACATAAATTAAGCATGTTCTGCTCTTTTCCAATACATAGTGTTTTGCAAGAAATTTTTAACAATGAGAAATAGTATTGCTGATGGGAAATTGTGTTTTCATTCCTTTGGAAGTTTCCTATTAAAAAGTCATTAAAAGACAAGCTATAGAAGGCAGCAGTGACTATTCAGGGGACTCTCTGTGTTAAACAGGAATTTGTGCTCAGGTTTAAAGGTGTATTCATGTGCAGCCTTAAATATGAAGTCATAGGTATTGGCTGTATATTAAAATACGGACTCGTATTACCCAAAAAGATAGCATCCAATCAACAGGAGGCAAAGTCTAGCCTTTTATTTTTTTCTGTAATATATACCATCCTAGGCATTCTCTCAACTCACTGCAGTGATTTTCTGGCTCTATAGGAGTGTTGAAATACTCTGATTCAAAAATAATACCTTTAGAGATTAAGCGATTAGAAATTAAATTGGAGAAAAGGCTAGTGGAGTTTTTTCCCAGCATATTATTTTCTATAACTTGAAAAATTAAGTTGGTTTTTTTTTTCTGAGGTATTTTTACAGATTTGAATTTCAGTTGTCCGGGCTAAAAAATGTGAATCAGATGTGAAATAAATACTATGTTGTAGTACTACTCCCTATAACTGCATGTACCTTTTTTTATAATAAGCAATGAATGCTAATGTTTCTGTGCAGTCCAGACCTATATGAGGTCCTTATCTAGGTTCTCTCCCCTGTAAGAAATTATTTTTCTCGTGTTCCAGAAATGAAGCCTAGGTTTCCCTTCTATGTTATGTTGAGTTGGAAGGACCCATCAGGATCATCAAGTCCAATGCACAGGACACCCCAAGAGTTACACCCTGTGCTTGAGAGTATTGTGCAAATGCTTCTTGAATTCAGACAGGCTCAGTGCTGTGACCACTTCCCTGAGGAGCCTGTTCCAGTGTTCAACCACTCTTTTTGTGGATATTCAACCTAGATCTCCCCTGACTCAGCTTCATGCCATTTCCTCAATTTTTGTCACTGGTCATGAGAGTGAAGAGATCAGTGTCTGCCCCTCCTCTTCCCCTGTGAGGGCATTGAAGACTGCAATGAGGTCTCCCCTCAGTCTCCTCTTGTCTAGGCTGAGCAACCAAGTGACCTCAGCTGCTCCTCATAAGGCTTCCGCTTCAGACTCTTCACCATCCTTGTGGCCCTTCTTTGGACACTTTCTCATAGATCCATATCTTTTTTATATTGTGGCACCCAAAGCTGCCCCCAGCACTTGAGGTGAGGCCGCCCCAGTGCAGAGCAGAGCAGGACAATCCCCTCCCTTGCCCGGCTGGCGATGCTGTGCCTGATGCCCCCCAGGGCAGGGCTGGCCCTCCTGGCTGCCAGGGCACTGCTGACGGTGCTTCAATTTTCTGCCAACCAGGACCCCCAGGTCCCTTTCCTCAGCACTGTTCTCCAGCATCTCATTCCCCAGTCTGTCTGTACATCCAGGGTTGCCCCATCCCAAGTGCAGAATCTGGCACTTGACAGTGTTAAAATTCATATGGTTGGTGATTGCCAAGCTCTCTAACCTGTTGAGGTCTCTCTGAAGGTACCTATTAGTCTAAGACAGATATTTGTCTTGGTGGAAACTAAGATGAGAGTCTGCAGTACTGCTTAAGCGGATTTGGGATTGGTATGCATGTTCTGAGATTTTGGATCAGTATCATTGCTTTTGGCTTCGTAGTATGTCTGGTACAGTGGGTTCAGAACCCACATTTCCGTTGCAAGTTCACACAGCATTGACAGCGCTTCACTCACTGAAAACGTGATGTCAAATGCAACAGGTGAGGCATTCATATAATCTTTTTTATATCTGTACAAGACCTTAATGGCAAATTAAAATTAATAGTTTTACTGCTGTGGATCTTACTGACACACAGCTTTGCATGCACTCCATCTCTCTTCAGGAGTTTAGCATCAACAATTTCTAAGAGTCCTGACACCCAACATTTCAATGGGAAATGATGGAGGACTGAAAGGTGACATTCCTCAGTACTTTTTTCTTTGTCTACTTCTCCTCTATACAAGGGTAGATAACACCAGTGTACCTGTCCAGCTAGGCCATTGGAACACTAGTGAAGTTCTGTGAAGAAATGTTTAAGACTTTTGGTATCTGTAGGAAGCTAATTTGTATGTGTTTCTTGAAATTTAGTTGCATCAAGCTTAGCTGCACTGTTATTTCCCAGACATCTGTGAGTTTCCATGCCATTGTATAATTCTGAAGTATAGTGCCAGCCAAAAATAATCCCACTATTTTGTCCCAGTATGGTGGGATCACCCTGGCTGAACACCAAGTGCCCACCAAACCACTCTGACACTCCGCTCCTCAGCAGGACAGGGGAAAGAAAATAAGATTGAAAAAATAAATTGGAGGTCAAGATAAAGCCAGTTTATTAAAGCAAAAGCAAAGTCCACACATGGAACCAAAGGAAACTAAAAGATCCCACTGGTAGGTAGTGCCTGGCCACTTCCTGGGAAGTGGGGCTTCGGCTTGCATGGAGGTTGCTCCAGAAGGCATGTAATAAGTAAGGAATGCCCCCTTCCTTCCCCTCTCACACTGCCTTCCCCCTCCTCTTTTCTCTTGGCTTGTGTTGCTGAGCAAATACCATATGGTATGGGAATCAGTTTGGGTCAACTGTCTTGACTATGTCCCCTCCCAAGATCTCGCCCAACCCCAGCCTGCTGGTGAGGGGGAATGTTGGAGAGACAGTGTTGACATTGGCAGCACTGCTTAGCAGTAGTGTGTTACCAGCACCTTTCCAGCTACCAATACAAAGCACAGCAGTTTGAGGGCTGCTGTGAAGAAAATTGACTCTGTCTCAGCCAGACCCAGTACACCTAATCATTAACATATTTGGAATTGTAACAGTGTGTCTGATGTACGGAATAGGTATATGTGTGTGGTGTGTATACATATATATGCCAATCTTGTTTGCCTCACCTCTTTTACAAAAATCTTAAGGCCTACGGAGGAGGTAAAATGTTCTACTGATCGTTGTTCTTGTCATATACAAACATTCATAGATGTACCAAAGGCTGAATTTTAAATATCAGGGGTGAAAAAAGTTGACGTTAGTATGCTCCTCAGGGTGTAAGAGTGAGAGGAACTGCTAAAGATGTTATGCAGCCATTTCAGACAGTTTACTTTGTGTCAAAAGAACTTCAGTTTCAGCTTACTTTTATGCTGTCATAGTGTTGTGGTTTTTTTCCATATTCCAGTACTTTTGTGGATTGTGTTCATTACTTTTCCTGTTAGTAGATTCGAGGAAAAAAGTTTTGCAACTGAATGGGTCCTTACCTAACCACCTACATTCTGTTAGCAGATTGCTTAGTTTAACCTATGCTAGGAACTTAGTAAGTAATTGAAATGAAGTCGTAGGTAATTCTTATTATAAACTATATAATTCTAAATAATTTATGTTATATTTCATGTTGTTTTTATGGTGGAGAAATTATTTTTCTTCAGATGAGCTCAGTGGCCTAAGTTGCAGTCTAGTTGGTTTAGTCAGCTCTCTTCAGGGGAAGTAATAGGTTGCTTCTAAATTCCACAGTTACAAGAGTTAGCAGCTTGTTGTGAACCTGACAGTAGAAAACCAACTCTACAAAGATAAGTCTTTTCTCTTTTTACATTCTGCTAATATTTTCATTTAAAAGTCTATATAATTGTGTATAAACTGGTATAGCTATATTTTTGCTGTAGCTATCTCATTGGTTCCTGTCCTGTTTCATGGTCAAATAAGAGGAGTGACAGTTCAGTTATATCCTTTTCAATTTCTTTTTGGCTCTCCATACTGATCACCAGTATGGTAATCCATGTTTCTTTTCAATCCATGTTTCTTTTCTAAAGGATGCCCATCTTTCCCTTACTGCAAAGATTGACTGATAAAAGCAGAATCAAGGGAGCAAGTCCTGCAGTATTTTTTTAGTCATGGTGCTCTTTTTCTTGAATCTGAGGCTTCAGATGAGTGCCTTGAGATTCAACTTGATCCCTCTTTTGGTCTTTAAATCTAGTGAGTAATCTATAAAGACATCTTTCTTGCTTCTCGTTGAGGAAAAGGGTAAGATACCTATTCCTGCTTATTTAATAAGGAAGAAAGATTTCAGTACCACAGTTTTTGAAGGTTTCCTTACTTTAGTTAAGGAAAGCAGGCTACCAGGCCATAGTGTTCAGTTTTTAGTTCCATCTCCAAGCTATGAACCCTTCCGAAGACAGATCTAAAACAAAATCTTCTCTGATAGCATTGTCATGGAAAATAGGTTTAGCATCTTGTTAAATACTGGATGCTTGGTGATAGATTTCTACAAATGCAGAGTGCTCTGACTGCCTTTGAAATTTTGAGAGCAAAACATTATAACTGCTACATGCTGATGTTTCAGTTTAGTCAAATGGCATATAATGTGTATATTGCTTAACAAAACTCCTACCATTTCCCATTAAAATTACTATTAAAATTAATGCTTGGTAATTAAAGTAGTAGTTACTTCTAATCATCCAGATTGTTATAGCATGCACTGGTGGCTTCCAGGGCATCTTCATACTCCAAAGCTCCCTCCCTTAGACTTTTGTTAAGAAGTTTATTTTCTCAGCAGATCTTGTTTCTAGGACAGTAGTTGCAACACACTGTTCAAGAGAATTCCTTGAAACATTTTCTGGAGACAATCTCGTAATAAGTAGCATGACCTCATCAAGAAAATTTGTTCTGTGGGTGTTGAAGAATATCACACCACTGGTATTAAATCACCTTGTAGTTGAATACTTGTCAAATGCAATCTTGTTCAATAGTGTTCTTCCTGTCTTCTCCCTTCTCACGCAGCTTACTGTGGTTTTTTTAACTTGTGAATCAGTTAAAAGGGTTTCAAATGGTGTAGTGAGTTTGTATTCACCTATCAAAAATACTGTTGTTAACTGCAGTCTGATTCATGCTTGGTTTGAAATCTGCTGTTGGCAGAGAACTCCCTGCCTCAGTTTCACCTTTTGCACTTTTATTCGAAGACATCATACATCTTAAATTCCTTCTGCAGTGGTATCTGACTGCTGCCATGTAGATTAGTAGGTTCCCCTTTCTCAACCTTAAGTTCATTCAATGAAATCAAAGCTTACCTTCTCACCAGACATTACAAAACGCTGGCCTTTGCTTTAGGTAAAACTTAAACGTACTTTGTTTTCAAGTTTATTTCTGTTTTGCAGAGAGTATATTTTATATTAGTGTGTACTTATTCACAAATTGAAATGAGAGCATATTAAAAAAAAATCATCTCAAAATTATATTCTCCTGTTTACTGTGAGTTATGGCACATCCTGGTAGGACTTAAGTGTGATTTCTTGAACATATTGGTATCACTGACGATTTTTAGTAACTGCAAAAGTGAGCTGTATTTACACATTCACTGAACCTTATTTTAATTTTTTTTTTTTGAAGAAAGTATTATGTTCATGTATAACCAAGTCTGTGTCCAGATGCACTCATCTCATTAAGGAAGTTAATGAAGCCAGTGAAGATAAAAGGGTTTTCTCCATAGTAAGAAGCTGTGCTTATTTACATGTAAACTGAAGTCTTCTTATATTCAGTATCTATAGGACACTCTCTTCCTTTGTGCTGGAATGCTCCCATAACTGATGCTAGGAATTCTACAACATGCACTGTTCTGTGGGTACTTCTAAAAAGTCAGTGGACAGAATTAGCCCAGGAAACTCAAATCTGCCCTTTTATGTTTCCTCTTCAGTTCTTAGCATTTTGAGACTTTACAGACTACAATCACTGAAGGCATGGAGTAAAAAGTGCCTGTATGCTCAAACAGATTAAAATTCAACATTTTCCAGCATATTATCTTTCCTGGTAACTTTGCAGGATTGCAGCTTTTCAAGTGAGTTTATTATGCAGTACTGAAAGGCTAAGAATGTCAAGTTTGTGAATACTGTATTAAGGTAGGATTCCCCCAAACCTGTGCGAAAAGCAGATGTGAAATTGTCCTGAGGACTTGTGTTTTGAAGCTCTAGTGATAGAAATGATTTACAGCTCATGTGGCATGAACATTGAAATACAAACCATTTAAAAGGAAATCCTTCTTCTATTATCCTGTCTTACCTTTGTAATTTTTATCCATTCTTCTGAAAACACTGAATAATTGTGTTGGATTAATAGATGTTTTAGTTTAATATTTTAACTACAGATAAGGATCTCTGTGTTAAATGCAGCCTAGATAATGTTAGTACCTGCCTATATGAGCTGAAAGCAAGCAAGTACCCCAAAACTCGGCACACATTTTTTGTTAATTAATTGCAAATTTAATTTGAATACTTTGATTTTGATGAAATTCATTTAGTATGATGTACCCCTCTCTAATAATAAATAACTTATATGTCATTATTTTTTCCCTCTTCTAGTAACAGTCATGTAATGCTTAGCCATTCTGAATTTTGGACCCCTGTCTCATCCACTCCAAAGGAATAAATAGAAGGAACCATTCAATATAAAGTTATGTAGAACCAAGTAGCCATTTTGGAAGTAAAGTTTCACTGTCCATTTAGGGTAATACTGTAGTTCTTAAGCAGCATATAATTTTGAAGGTAGATGTGAATGCTAACTTTTTTAAAGTATTTGATGTTAAAAAGGGTTGTTTATATCAGTGTTTGGATATACACATCCCCTTAATGGTCAATTTAAGTTATGAAATCTTTAGAACAATAAAGTTTATTTAAGTAAGATCCTTGTTTGCTCTTACTTACTAAACTTGCATATTTTCTCAACAAACAGTTTACAGTTTCATAGTTTTCCATAAAATGATTTAAGTAGGAAAAATATTTCTACACACATTTTGTTTTGTATTTGACTATCAGAACTACTGTACTTTTTAGCCAACTTTTTTAGAGCAATGTCATAATTGAAATAATTCCATAAAGAAAGGCTTTTCTTGGAAGTGGATTGTAAAAATTGTGTAATTTGAGTAACATCTAGGCATTGTCAGAGCTCAGACTTTATATACCTGCTCACTTGCAATCTAATGTTACAGAATTACAGGTGGTGCCAAGTTATGTTTATTTATGTTAAGGTTTTCTTAGAGTTTGTCATTGTGTTTTGAACAAAGCTCCTTTAGGTGTGCACTGAGAGAGCTGTGATTCCTTCTGTGATTCTGGTATTTCATTGGGCCTTTTCTGGCTTCTCGAACAAAGTAACCCATAGTAGTGTACAACTGCAATTTAAAATGCTGCCTAGGTTATTTGTAAAATGGTTTTTTTATCTCCATCAGGCCTCATTAGAATCAGTCTTTAATGGTAAGACCATGTAGATTGCTCATAGGCAAACTGAGTTCAGTCAGCACAGCAAAAGCTTTCATCCTCTGATGATCAGATGCATCCTTTGATCCACTGATAATCAGCGATTTTCCAGGAAAAATGTATGTTGTTTCTTAGTATATCAACTTTATGCTTCTGCTATTCTAGCAAGTAAGGTAATTCTTATTTCCATGTATTTTATACCTGCTGCATTCTAAGTAGGCAGTTCCAGCATGGAATTTCACTAGACTATTCCTACCTTTATGCCATAGTGATTAATTAATATACCGGATAGGTACAATTGCAAAAATCAGTGTTTAAAAACTGAAGTCCAATTTTAGTGAATTCCTTACACTACACACCTTCCAGCCATTCTACTAACCCCATTTTCTGCAATATAATATTACATGTTGCTTTCTCAAATGGTGTTGAAGTCTAGATTAGATATAGCTGCTGTAGCCTTTATTTACTAAACAAAAATATCTGACTATTCTGCCTCAACAACTATAGTTTCTATACACATACTTATAGATAAGCCTATAGTACATTTTATTTTCTTTTCTATTTCTCTGCTTTAGTTCCTGAAAATATCTTTAGATTTTTACTGAAGGGCACATATGTTCAGTTTTCCATTCTTTGGTCCAAATCCAGCAAATACATTGCATCAACTGTTCTCTCTTTGCAAACTGCTGCTTCCTGACTTGTTTTTTACCAGTTTGGGGTTTTTTACTTAAGTTTTTTTGCCCACCAAACAGTGCACTCTTCCACACCTTGAGCAGCCAGTTTTTTCAGGAGAATGCTGTGTGAAACAGTGTCAAAGGCTTTACTAAAGTCCAGGTAAACAATATCCACAGTTTTTTCCTCATCTGCCAAGCAGGTTACTTTACTGTAGATGGAGATCAGGTTGGTTAAACAGGACCTGCCTTTCATAAACCCATGTTTGTGTTGGTTGGGCCTGATCCCTGTACATGCCATGTGCTGACACTCAGAATGACCTTCTCCATGACCTTCCTTGGCACCAAGGTTGGGCTGACAGGACTGTAGTTCCCTGAATCATCCTTCTGGCCCTTCTTGTAGATGAGCATCACATCTGCCAGCCTGCAGATACCTGAGACTTTCCCCATGAACCAGAACTGCTGGTAAATGATGGAATGTGGCTTGGTGAACATTTCCCAAGGCTTCCTTGCTACCCTTTGGTGGATCCCATGTGGTCCTATAGGTGCATGTGTGTCTAGGTGGTGTATCAGGTCACTGACCATTTCCCCTTGGATTATGGGAGTTTCATTCTGCTCCCTGTCCCTGTCTTCCAGCTCAGGGGGCTGGGTGCCTGGAAAATAACTGGTCTTGTTATTAAAGACTGAGGCAATGAAGGCATTAGGAAGTCTTTTCCTCATCCTTTGTCACTATGTTTACACCTCACATCCAGTAAAGGATGGAGCCACTCCTTAGGCCTCCTTTTGTTATTAGTGTATCCATAGAAACAGTTTTATTATCTATTACACCAATAGCCAGACTAAGTTCTGTGTGGGATTTGGCCCTTCTGGTTTTTTCCCTGCATAGCTTCACAACATGCTTGCAGTCCTGCAGTCCTCCTGAGTTGCCTTCCATTTCTTCCAAAGGTCATAAACTCTTTTTTTTTTTTTCCCGAGTTCNTAAACTCTTTTTTTTTTTTTCCCTGAGTTCTAGCCAAACCTCTTTGTTCAGCCAGGCCAGTCTGCTTCCCCACCAGCTTATCTTTTGGTATATGGGGACAGCCTGCTCCTATGCCTTTAAGATTTCTTTCTTGAAGAATGTCCAGCCTTCCTGGACTCCTTAGCCCCTCAGGACTGCCTCCCAAAGGACTCTCTCCACCAGTCTCTTAAACAGGCTAAAGTCTGCCCCTCTGGAAGTCCTAGTTGGTAGTTCTACAGGCCCCCTTCCTTACTTCTTCAAGAATAAAAAACTCTTTTCATTTTGTGATCTGTGTGTGAGACAGCCTCCAGCCATCGCATCACCCACAGGTCCTTCTCTGTTCACAAACAGCAGATCCAATGGGGCGGCTTCCCTAATTGGCTCCATCACCATCTGTGTCAGGTAGTTCTCTTCCACACATTCCAGGAACGTCTTGGACTGCTTCTTCTCTATGGTGTTATATTTCCATCAGGCATCAGGTAAGTTGAAGTTCCCCATGAGAATAATTAGGAATTATGAGACGTCTCCCCAATTTTTATAGACTAGTTCATCTGCCTTTTCATCCTGGCTGGGTGGTCTGTAACAGACTCTCACCAGGGCATCTGCCTTGGCCTTTCCCTTGATTCTTAGCCCCAGACACTCAACCCTGGCATCACCTTCATCAAGCTCTAGACAGTCAAAAAAACCCCATAAAATACAGGGCTATCCCAGTTTTTTTCTGGATGTAATCTCCAGTAGCCACATGAGAATGATACTGGTTTTCTATACATCTTGTCCCATGTCTGTTTGAATGTCTTGCACATCCTAGGAAACTGAAGAGCAGTTCAGATCATACTGAGGTCAACACATAGTGGGTGACCAGCTGAAATTGCCACTTGGGCTCTGTTAACTCAGCGTCACCCATGCAGGCAACCAAAACTGTGCTCTAACCACTGACACTGAACAGTCCTGGCTACTGATTACAAGAAAAAATGTTAAATTCAGAAAACAGTTCAAATCTTGTAGGTGGCACTTACAGTCAGTTGGTTATAGGCAATTGACGTTGCTGTTTCCTTTGAAGTGTTTCTGCTGTGGTGCTCAGTAAACTTTTGTGTTTGGTAACTTCTCCACACTGGTATGGGCTGCTGCACCATTCACTTACATTGCTGAGACATGTTCTCCGTTCTCCCAGCAGATCTTCTCACAATTAGAAAATGAGGCAGAACTGTAATCATTAATTTGTTAAAACATGGCCTTAGAGTTGTTATTTTATTTCCTGAAGTGACATAACATTAGGTATGACGCAGAATTTTCTGAATAACTATAGCTGGTGAGATTTTATGCTGTGTATGACTGATTACTTTGAGGCTAAATTTCAGATGAATTCTGTCAACAATGATAAATTGCTTATTGTTCGTTGCAGTCTACCAATCAAGCTAAGTTAATGCAACTACAGCATGCTCCAATTTTTTAAGGGTACCGGGGAGGCTTTTGCAGATTATAATTGTGACAAAGTCCTGTCAGGATGAATTCCAATTAAGTTTTTCTAAAATAGTTAAATAAAAGCAAAATCTATGCAGAATCTAAGCCACCAAAATATTTAAAAATGTGAAGCTTACGTTCTTTCAGTTAATCAGCTAGAGATGCATTTAAATTATGTATGTTTTGTTCATTTTCTGATTACTTAGAATATAATCTTCAAAAGCTTATTTGAATTGAATATGTAAGCAGTGTACAGAAAGTCCATTTAAACGTGGGCTTCTATCAGTTGACTTTCATGTGATTAACTCTGCAAACTTTTAGAAATTATTACCACTTTAGCTTTTCTGTTTTATAGGAAAAATCCTCTGTCTTAAAAGTAATGTTGTCTTTTATATTAATTTGTAAACTTCAAAGTCAGAACATTCTTACAGAATATATGTATATGTGTGTGTGTGTTGTTTTTTGAAGGTAATATGTTTAATGAACCAGTAAGAGCAGGGCAGCAAAGAAATATTCAGGTCAGCTAAATATGGTATTTGTTTACCCTGCAGAAAAGGAATTAAAACCATTTTATGTCTATTTAGATATTTATAGGAATAAATTGTAGGATTGCCATATTCCTCCAAGCAGTCCTTGTTAGCTTCAGATCTCTCATGAATCAGAGCTCAGCTGAGTCAGAAGTCACGTTAAATGAGTTTTTAAAGCCATTTGTTGTCTTAATGGGTGATAGAAGAAAAACCTTCTCAATTTGCTTTTTGAATGTCATTGTTCTCACGCATTTATTTATTGTTTTCTTTCTGATGAGCATCTTTGGTAAGCAAGAGGTACTGTTTCAAATTTTTGTTGTTAAAACATTTCATCAGTGATGCAGTGCAGGTTGATAGGACCAACCATTTCTGTTTCTTGGGAACAGGCAGTCATTTGTGGGAACTCTAGCAAATTTTAGAAGAATTTCTATGAAGTTGTAGTTCTATAGAATTACTATAAAGTTATGAACTACATCATTTGTAGTCCTAGATTTTTCTTGCTTTACAGAAGGTTATGTCTTCCTGCTATTGTACAGAAATTTTACTTCAAACACTCTTTAGTGATAGAAATATTTGGTCAGGAAGTACTCTTAAGATGGTAGATTTTGTTCATTGGGTTTTGCTTATTTACTGTTTCTGTTCATAGTTTTGTCACCTCTTCTTGTGGATTTTAGCAAGTTAGACTCACTTGGGCATTACAGCATCATACCAGAAGTGAAATTTTAGTTAATTATTTTTCCAGGTTTAAGACTCTGCTGTATATTCTTAATAACCCCAGAGTTCTGAGCACTGAGTCTTGAGTGTATGTCAGTCACATAGCACTAAATGTAGCACGTGTGGTGAGCTCATCTAAGGATTTCTGTTTGCTGTAATTGACAGATAGCCCTGAGGTTTTTTTATGTGACAGTTTCTGAAAAATAATACCTTCTGCAGCGAAAGTACTGAAATATTGAAAAAAATATTAAAAGTGGTATGCCTTGAAAACCATAAGCTAAAATAAAATAAGAAATAATATCTTTACTTATCTTTTTTTTGCTGATTACTGCTTACTTTTCTACTTTACTTTCATTCTGGTTTTATAGTTATTACTGTTACAATTTAGAGACAGCAAATTGTAATAAGAAGTAGTAGTAAAACTGAGAGGACGGCATCTGTAAAGCCAGAAGTGTACTGAACATGGTAGAAAGAATGCAAGAAACATGGAAGTAGGTGTAAACAGAAAGGCAGAATAATTTATAATGATTTATTGCGTTGATAATGCATACCTCTTTGAACAATTGTTGTTTTGCATTGCTTTGGGTAAAGAACAGAGAACACTTCTGCTATGCAAACCACAAAACATCTGCCTGCCTCTTCCAAACTTCATAGAACGTCAGTTGTTGTTGCTTTTTATTGCTGCAAGGTTGGCCTCTTGCTACCAAACTCTGCTATTATCCTGCATCTGTATGGTTTCCATCCACACATTCCATTATGTATGTTGCGGATCCCGCCTGTTGAATCCAGCGTTTTAAATCAAATTGCCAAAGCACCTCTGCTGAAAGGAGAGGAAAGATTACGTGTAGCCATGGTTTCTCTGATCCATGCTACAGGCATTTGCCTCAGTCTCTTCATTTGAGGGTATAAACCAGCAAAGGCCCACAAGTCTCATGAGTTCCCTGTATATCAGGGAGGTGGCACTTGATCATTTGTCGGAATACGAATAACTGGGTCCTTACTGAATATGCAGTTATAAATGCCCAGCTCAGAAAATTAGTTATTTAAGCTCCCAGGTTGACTTGTAATGCCAAGTTGATTTCTTTTTTAAGCCCTATTTCAAACAGTTTTCTGTAGCATTTCTTTGGATTTTTTATCAGTAAACCTTCTGAAATAAATTAAAACCTTGAATTCACTCCAAGGCTACTTGGTACATTTAATAAGTTGTGTGTCCTTGAACATGTCTTTTTCTCTTTCCATGAGGAAAGGGAAGATTTTGACCAAAACATACATCCAGCCCTCTTCGTACTGATAAAAACATCTTGACATCCTATTTATAAATTGCAGTATTCAGGATATGAATTTTTCTTAGTGTCTTGCTTATTGGTATATGCTGTAATTTGCATATTGCCATTTCCTATTAAGTGGAACACATTAAATATTTTAACATTATGCAATTAAAATATTTCCCTTGCATGTGTACTCTGATAATGCAATGCCCTGTGCTATATGAAAGTCTGTTCATTTTAAGGAAAAACAAATTCGTACTTCTTTTCTTTATGTTTTTGCTATAAATTAATCTGTAATATTAGAACCAAGATTGAGATAGCCAGGGAACAGATTTAACCTTATTTTGAAGTTATTAGGTTTTGGGAAATGGAATAGAGGTAAATATTTTTCAGTGTGACATAAAAACTCATCCACTATTTTAAGGGAAGGGTTTTTGTATTTAATTGTTGTACAGATGTTACTTCTACCTCTTAATTATTGTGTTTCCTCTCTTGAAACTGTGTACAGGGACAGTATGTTGTTAATGAACGACTCTCAGGTGTCACACAATCTCTTATATGTGCTATCCCTGTCCATGTGATGTGCAGCAGCTTAAAATATTTCTGAGTCTTTCCGCACAGCTTTATGTTCCCTTCCCACGATCTAAAGGAAAGAACCATGATAAATGAGCATTGAATAAATATTTTCAATTTAAGAATTTTTATTTGAGTTTAAAATAGTTCTGTTTCCTGTTTTCCTTTGTTCTCAAGAGAATAGACCCTGTTTTAATCCAAGGATCAGTAGTGTCAGAACTCTTAGGAACCTCCATTTTTTCAGTTTTTAGTTTTACCTGAGCTTTGCATCACATGTTCAGTAGAAACTGAATTATTTGGTTGTTCTAGTTATTGCACAACATGAAACATTTAAGGCCTTCTAAAAGTATCAACAGCTGTTATACTTTCCCCTGCACTGAACCCTGTGATACAGTTTTTAAATTATTTTCTTTTCCAGGTTCCTTACAGCCTTTCCTGGAAGCCTGCAGTAATGAATCCTTCTTCCGGACTTGTTCTGTATTGCTTCGAAGTTCTAAGCTAGATATTCCAGTTTTGGAAAAGCTCTGTGTTATACTGCAAAAACTCTCCAGAATAAAGTAATCCTTTATTATCGTTATTCTGTTAGCTATTATTAGGTCAATGAACTTGGTGACTTTTATCTTTTTTCTTTTCCAAAAACTCATCTCTGTTTTTCTGTTTATTCCCTCCACCATATACAGTCCTGGACATTTAATGTTAACAATCAAATTTAAACTGTTTCTGTCATAGAGGTTTAAGACAAGCCTCTCAATTAGTGCATAAATCTAGTTTAATTTACGGAGTACAAACTAGAAAAAAGCATCACAACGTAGACTTAAAGAGGAATTATTCCTTATGTCTGCAGGTGACAAAAATGCTTAGAATTCTTCGAAGAGAATCCTAGACTTTGTTTGACTCAGATACTTAGTTGTAATCTCCTTTGACAATTTAGTCTTATCTACAATGTGCGTTCAAGTTTCATCAGTTTTAATTTCCTTCACAAAAGTAAATTTAAGGGTTTGAGCCAATTAATCCCTTTTGGGAATGTTCATCTTTTCAAATTGTGTTCCCAGTGCTTACTGATTATTGGTTTATTGTAACAAAGGCCATCATATCAACAGTAATGTGCTGCTGAGCTTCACTGGCACATTGCTGAATGGGGTTGTTTCATTTAGGAAAGTGGGTATCTAAATTGAGTAATTTTTTACATTGGACTTAAAGCTGTTGACAAAACCGAGGTTTTCATTTCTTGAAAGGAATAAAATTGAACTCTAGGAAAAAGATTTCCTATAAAATAATCTAATATATATTATAACTGGAATTTACTAGTCAGATTAAAATTGGCTCATAAATCCTAATTTTTTTTGTTGTCTCTGAAATCTCATTTCACTTGAGTGAAAAGCCCTGTTACAGCCTTTCCTCAAGCTTTCATTATACTTCAAGAAAAATGATAATTTTTGGTGATTTTTGCCAAATTTTTCTCACCATGCATTGGTAACATTGTGCTTAGAAACATATCTGCAGCATAGAAGAATTACATGAAATCCTCAAAATAATGCACTTTTTTTTTTCATTAAAAATACATTTTCTGTAGCATCTTTAGTGTTCATATGAAACCTCTCAATTTTCAACTGACAATTATTTTATTCAAAATCTTTTGCAGAAGCAATAAGAAGATGTTTGAATTGTTTGCTCTTCATCAAATGCTCCAAGAACTGCGTAGAACTATAAATCCAGATCACACCTTCCTATGTATAAACCTCAATTCAATTCTGCTGAATTTGGAATTGTTGAAGAGTAGCTCTCTTGCCTCCAGTCTATGGACAAGCCACTAGCACTAGTTTTCAATGTAATTATTGTTCTGTGTAATTTATACCAACTGCCTATGTTACTTGAAATATGGATTTTTTTTTTTTTTTTACTGATTTGTTTAAATATATTAAGCAGCACCTCAGTACTGAGTAATTTGCTGTGTATTGTGTGGATTCTCACTGATATTTCAGTCATTCATAAAAAGGAAAATGGAAAACTTTGTCATATGGTAGATGGCTTTCTTGAATACTTTCTAAAGAAGTGAAATAATGCTGCTGTTGTGAGTGACTCATGCAATCTAAGCTATTGAATCCTTAGAGTGAGCAGATCAGAAATACCAACCTTTCCTTACAGGTATGAATCTCAGTTACTTTTGACTCTTCAGAGAGTTTTATAAATTCATTAATTTATTTTATGGTTGATACGTAGCAGACAGGCATCAGCATATCTTTTGATAATCTGAGAGTTTTAATGATTAAAACCAGATTTTAATTTGACATAACTAGATGTATTGAATGAGAAATTTTGTTTTGATTTCAGAATTTCTTAGTGTTTGTTTGATCTTTTCCTGTATTTAAGTAACATTTAGTACTTTATCCTTCTTTGTATAGTACAACTTTGGATGGTAATATCTTTGCAAATGTAAATAAAAGCATTTCTTAAAATGTCTGGCAATAGTAATCCCTAATGTAAAATTATTGTATTTTATTGCTTTTGCTATATTTTGTACTAATTTGCAATACAATCCTCACAGTACCCACATTTCTTTTCTGAGTATGAATATATTTTTTGTCTGCCACAGTTCAGTGTTTAGAAGTTCTTACAAATTTGAAATAGGATACTTCTAAGAATTGAAATTAGTCTTCCCTTGCTGATTTGTGCTGGAATTACTGAAAATCTATATTTGTAAAATTGAAAATGCAGTTAAAGCTTAAAGATCTGCTGTATTTCAGTCTTTGACTAACCCTGACATCAGTATAAAACTTCAGAGACTTTTTATTTCTCTTTTTTCTTTTTTTTTTTTTTACCAGAAGTCTTTGAACAGCTCTTTGAAATTGAATTCTAACTGCAAATACTATTCTAACAATTTGACTTAACATTTCTAACAAGCTTTTCTATGAAAGGAGTCTAGACCAGATTTGGCACAAGTATGTCTGGAAGAGAGAGTAAACACTGTGCATTCTTTGGGCAGGAAACCAATTCTAGGTAATTTTTAAATAACACTAATCATAGCTAGAAGCATTTGCTGATAATCAATTGCATTTTGAAATAAGTATTTCTTCATTAGTAGTTTTGGTTTTCTGTCAAATTTACCGGCAGTGCAAAAACTTGCATATATCTTTGGCTGGAGACAAAATCCTATTATTTAGGAAGAATATTTCCAGTCCTCATGTGCTTCTCCATCTACTACCAATTAAAAGTACTACAGAATCAATAACCAAAAAAACCTGGAGAAAGTTGTTAGCTTTCTTATCTCCACAAGAATGTTGATCATGCTCTTAGTTTTCAGCCTTCATTGATGTAGTTTGTTAATCTAATCTTCCTTGTGATCCCAGTTTAATACGATGTGGTCATCTAATAGTGACAAAGGTAATGCAGTAAAAAGAGACACATAGAGTATGGTGGAGCTTTTAACATTGGTCCCTTGTGGTTTATATGCAGTATTGTTTACACTCTGGATAGTTGAATCACTGCTGATTTTTTATTATAAACTGCATAAGTTTTTATGATCTATCTAAATGTTAGTTTTCTGTTAAAATGCAAAATAAAAGCATTTTCCAGTCTGTCAGATATTAATGCATTATAATGACCTAAGGATGAGACTAATGATTTTGATCTTATGCAAATTTTTCAAGGCCAGGTTAGATGGGGCATTGAGCAACCTGGTCTAGTGAGAAGCATCCCTGCCTTGAACATCAGCCTTTTGAATCAGCCCACTCCAGTTGACCACACCAGCCCTTGTCATGGCCTTGCTCAAACATCCCCATCCTGTTATTATTCCCCTGAGTGACCTTGGCAGTCTCTGTGGGGAATGGGAATAGAGGAAGCCAATTGCATTCCCTCCTGTCATTTGTGCATTTATTTTGGGTTTTGGAAATGATAGATTTCTGTCAAGTTGGCCATACTTTGGGCATCTCTTTGTGTTGTCTTCCCCTCACAGATAGAATTAGAATTTTCTGGGTTTTTTTCTGCTCTTGTGACATTTAGATACTATGAGTATGGATTTCTTCTGCTTTACCTTTCTTCCAGAAAACTCTGCAACAAGAGACATTTGAAAAAGACTGTTCCTCTAGCTATTTCCTGTGGCTCCCTATTCCCTAAGGAAACATGGTGTATGTGATCTCTGTTTTTCTAGTTTCCTACAGAGGAATATGCTATTTTAAATATGCCAAATGTCTCTGTAAAGAGGTGAATTGGTATCCATCCGGGGAATATAATTTTTCAATCCTTTTTTGAGAGAGAATTTGAGGGGAAGCAAGAGACATGGTGAGTACTTGCCCTTAAAAGAAAGGCAGGGACTCTCACACTTTCTGGGAGCTGATCAGTCAGAACACAAGCTTCAAACTGGCTACAATCTGCCATGTCTTGCTGTGTGTAGGTCTCTGGAAGTGATCAATTACCATAACTGGCAAGAAACAAAGAAAATTTCTTGTAGTCACAACATACTACTTTAAGGAAAGATAAAGAATTAACATGCAATTTTGGCTTTCTGGTTTTTTTAACAGCTGTAAGAGTCTTCTTGTTGAGAAAATCAACGAGAATATTGCATCTCTTTATGTTGAGACAGTTTTCATACCAGAAAAGACTACCAAATATGAAGAAAAATAATTTTTCTTTTTTTTCTTACAAGCCCATCTACTGTCGAATTTTAATCACCCTTGCTTTTTATCAAAGGTTTCCTATTGATACGTTTTTCAGACCTCACCTAGAAAGCCTAGATTTAGCAAATCTGTAAGAAAGATTGTTCCCTGGGCAGAGAACAGTTGTATTTACAGAAGCATGGCAGAGCTAAATAAAGTAGGCTAACATTACCCAGCCTGAACAGTTGTGCTCTCTTCCTTCATATTTGTGACTTTGACCAGCTGATAAAAGGTCTGAAAGTGGGATTTCACAGTTACCTTCCTGTTCTCCTGAGCATGACTGGCTTGTATCTCTTTCTAATATTATATAGCTGAATTTGATATATATAACAGGGAAAGATTTTTTGTAGCAGATAAATTTACCTGGAAGGTGAAAGTATGCCGAAGGCAACATATTTTGAAGAACTTCTATTCATGATCAGCATCAATGTCTAAAATATATGATTTAACTTACCAGACCAGATTTAAAAGGAGCTGTAAGTAGAGCTCATAATTCAGACCTGTTACACTGGGTCCTATAATTATATACTGAATTTTTCACCTAAAACTTACATTGCTTTAGAGATTGATGATCGGATAAAAAGCATTTATCTTCAGGAACGTGTATTTAAATGTAGTACAGAAAGTTGGAAATTTTGATCTATGAAACAATTTGGTAATCTTCCACTTTCCAAATGGTTAGAGGACCCACAGTGGCAAAGCAGTGACCCCTTGTGTTCCTCTGAATGATGTAATGCTCACATATTTTGAAAACTCACAGAAGTTATTGTAATAGTGCTGTCCAGCATTGAGATCCTGCCTTTGACACCTCCCTGAAGAACACAGTGATGGGCAAAGGCCCCTTTATGTGTTATACCGACTCTTCTAGCCTGCTGTGTCAAAACCACCACTATCCATCTTGTCTTTTGGGCTGATGCACCCTTGAATGCCATCTTCTGACCATGGTTAGGAACACCCTTCTTTATTAGACTTCTGGTTTTATGTAAGTTTGAAAGCAAGTGTCTTGTTTGTTTACGACTACCTTATTACTACTAGAAGACATAACTTTGAACAAAATCACTTTCTGTGCACTTGCTTGTAGCTACTTCTTTAAAAATGGTCCTGAATTGAAATATAACAAGACCTAAGGCACAAGACATTCTGATCTCTGAAGTCACACTGAGAGAATTAACAGAGGAAAAGAGATGTGAGAAGCCATATATATTTTTTTCCCAAAACCCAGTTCTCTGTGTCCCCATTACTCAAGCGTATTTAGACTGGACCCAAGGAATATTTCCCTGAATATAACACATCTCTCTGATGACTGCAGCTTAATGGTAAGTAATTGCTCTGATAGGTGTACCCAAGCTAGGGCTGCAAATTCAGTGGCCAGGATACTGCTGACAATAGGTGAAAGGTGAGCATAAAAAACATTCCTACTAATAAGTTTACTTTAAGATCATCTTCAGCTCCATGAAGCGGCATCCTTAGTGCAGTTAATTATGGAGAAAAATACATAAAAATTATCTATCCAGCCTGAGGGGGGAAAAAAGTATCATATGGTATAGTTTCAAACAGGAGCGTAATATCCCACCCACACATCAGCTTTTTGGAAAAGTAGTAGGCTTTTGAAGAAGGTTGGAGATAACTAGTGTTGCCAGACTGGTTTTTTGCTTCAGAAGAAGCAGCAATATTCTAGTGTGTGGATTCAAGAGTTATTTATATAAGAAAAGCAATTAAACATAATTTCTCTGTTCATGATCCTTCCCACAAAGTAGCAGTTTGATGTCTGCTTGATTTGTCCTCCTCCCCACTGAAGTGTAAGTGTGAGGATGATTATTTTTCACAGCAGTCTTGCACACCAAGGCTGAATTTCAGAATTTCAGAAGCAGATGCTGAACTGTGTTTCTTTCCTGATTCAGTTGTCTTTCTACTCACCAGTCTTCAGCACTACCTCCTCCTGATTTTTTGTTTATTTCTATGTGGTGGATTAATTTGGAAAATAATTCCTGAATTGTCTTGATATACTAACTTTAATCCTAATATGAGCTTGTTTTTATAGCAGCCTCAACTATAAAATAATCTCTTTTTATTTTCTTACAGCAGATGGACAAATGAGATGCCTGTGTGTGACCTGTGTAACAGTTAATCAGTGATGCACTGATGCAGCAGTGCATGCAAGGGCTTCTTACCATTCTTCCCTAAGTATTCAGTCAGTCTACTTTCACAGAACAGTGGCAAAAAGGAATCAACATATTTCTGTCCTCGAAGAGTGGTTGATAGTGATAAATTAATGCCTGAGGTAACAGGTGCTATGCATTATAAATCATATCACAATAAATAATCAAAAGAGCTTATTTGAATGTGGGGATAGAATATATATGCAATATTATGCATCTAGAACTACATATAGCCTGAGACAGTCCATTCTTGCCCAGTTTATATTAATATATTAAGTGAAATGTGCACTAGGAAGCCTATCCCATACATAATGAGGGCATGGGCTCCATTTTCTTTTCATTATCAAGGTTGCTTGCAGAAGAATGACTTCTGCATACAGGCATCATTGTTGTACCTCTGGGTCATGATTTTCACCTGCAACAGTAAGAATTTTTCTCTTACGTACACCCTCCCTAGAACAAAGCAGGATTGCTGGACTGTGTGAGGTTTAGAGTTTGACAGGGAGAAATGGAACTGGCCTGCCTTTTCAGCTCATCCTCCAACCCATACTGCTGGGCATTTATGTACATTATTCTTTTTTCATTAATGATGTGAAAATTATGAATTATCCCAAATTATGGAATATAAAGGCATTCAGCTGTTGTTGCTTTATACTGCAAAGCTGACCCCTACACTTTTCAGCCCACCTTACTTCTCTTCTTTTTATTTATGTCATCAGTCCAGGATCATCAGACACCAAACACTATGTACAGGGCAGTCCCTGATTGCAACCTGAAATCAGACAAAGTCTGCAAAGTCCAGCAAGTTTCTCTAAGGAACACCTGGGACAATATTGGTCAGGCTAGGAAGCTGGGATTAGGTGGGGAAAGTCTTCCAAGGCAATGAGTAGTTCAGTCTGGGGGAAATCCAACTTGGTGCTCTGTACTTTTTACAGAAGCTAGCAGTTCTTCCAGTGGTCCCACCTGTGCAGCCTAAGACCGCATGAACACCATCATCCCGTCATGAAATGAGAGCTTCCAGTTAAGATTTCTGGTAATGTTGTATAGTACTGCTAATTTAGAAATGCAGAATGAGGACATGTTGATGAGAGTACCATTACTGTGACATTACTCACCAGTCTCACAGTCTGCATGGTTCTCAGTATACAGATAAAACCTTATAGATTCTCTGAGGAATTGCAAGGGGCTCGGCACTTTCACATTACCTCCAAGGTGAAATACTGAATACAAATTCTCTTGACAAAATGGTTTCTTCTTCAAATTTCCTAAGTGATGCAGTATCCTATAGGAAGGCAAATATTCCTCCATGTATGTTACCAAGACACTCCCATACCACAGGAATGTCCCTGCCAGCCGTTAATTACAGATTTATAAGGCAATGTGCTATTTAATCAAAGAAATGGCTAATAAAACTGTATTTGACCTCCTTCTTTTATTAGCATATTTTATGTTCATATTTTACAATATAATAAGTTATATATACAGCATTAAACAAAGTTATTAGAAAGTAAGCTTTGGCAAGACCTACAGGATTCTTTTTTCGATCCTGTATGTCTCTTGTATAACAATAAAAATACTGTATACTAAATAAAATAATGTTAAATAGTCTGTGTCCACATTGGCACCGTCAGTTTCAAAACCCTAACTTCTCATGGCCCAATAAACATAAAAAAAGAAGATTCCTGTACCTTCTTTATCTTCTTTTTAAGAAATATATGACGTGTTGCTTTAAATGGCACATAAAACATAGGAGGCAGTCCACTGAATAACACTGTAGTTACACACTGGCACAAGAAAAATAGAATCCTGATTCTTTCTTTCTTTCTTTTCTTTCTTTCTTTCTTCCTTACTTTCTTTCTTTCGTTTCTTTCCTTTCTCTTTCCCTTTATTTTTTAATTCTAGTAGCAATAGTAAAAACTGTAAATTCACAGTCTTGAAAATCATGTTGAAGATTTCTGACCTGTAAGCAGATCTAGAAATCTTGCTGAAGCCTGTTGAAATCTGATGAATTTGTCATTGATTTCAAGATAGTAAGAATTTCACCCCTAAATTCAACATCAATCAGCTAGTTAAATTTCAAATAAATGCAACTTGCTGCATCATTGAAAGAAGAGTTAAAATATTATCAAATTTGGCATATGAAGATTAATGAGGAGTATGTTATGATGTGAAAGAAAGGGTGGGAAAAGAATAATGAGAGGGATAGGTTTTATGCTGCAGTATGTACTTCCCCTGATATACAAATCAAGTGCTGAAAAGATACTAAATATAGATGTTAAATGGTGATGCTAAATGTTTTGCACAATTATGATACTATCATAGATAAGATCTAGTTACAAAGTGATGGAATACTGGTTGTTAAATTCTGGGTAATAGTTAATATTTTTAATAGCATTTTTTCGGTCATGCATTTTGGAATTTAAGAAGTATTGCTTTGTAATTGACATGTCTCAATTTAGTGTTTGCACTTGGTGAAATCTGTCATCACTATTTTAGCTATGAATTAAGCAAATAGGTTTGGTGACAGACACTGACTTGTGGTCTGAATGAGTTTTAGATAAATTTTAACTGTGAAAATCAGACATTAGTTAAAAGAAAAACAAATTAGGTCAATTTTTGTACTTCACAAACTCACAATAACGCTTTACCTTCCAGATGAGTTTGATGTCACTGGTGGATTCTGTGCTCATGGTCTAAGCTTACAAGAGTATAGCATTAAGTAACACTTTTTCATCTGCATTTCAAGTGTCTCTAAAGAAATCTACTCTTTTTGCTCTTTGTGTCACATGTGCACCACTGTTGTCTGAAATTCCTCTGGTTAGAATATAATTTGATATATAGATGTCACTACTGGAAAAGTATATTTTTAATGGTAGTGAACAATCTGGTTTTGGTTTTGCTTTTTTCTTAACAGTAAAGAAAAGAAGATTTTTGCTCTCGGCTTGCAAGGAGTAACTGCCCACTTTTACTGCCCACTTGCCAACCAGCTTGTCCTCAGTAAGTTATCAGTTTGAATTTATAACTTCTGAAATACCCCTATGGACCAAGAGTGCATTTTCGTGCATTATGGAGATTGTTTTGAAGCACTTCAATCTGTAAGTTATGTTGACTCTTTCTTCATGTAGCATAGTTAGTCAATCTGAGGACTGTGCATATACACCTATGCACATAATGCACGTACTTCTAGATTCAACAAACCCATAATAAGTGTAGGAAATGAAACTGGTTGGAGCAGATAGAAATGTATGTGCCTAATGTGTATTAATTGATGCTGTAGCTGTGGTACTGCTTCTGACTGTAACTGTTAAACCATTGAATGAAGCCCTAAGACACAGGAATATTTTCAGAGAGCTATTCAATGCCTTTCCTGAAGGCCAGGCAGGAAGGTTGAAATCAGCAGGGTTATTTGCCCTTTTACTCATACACAGACCGCAAAAGGGATGTTTGTGTGTCAGCTTATTATGCGTGCCCAGAAACTGTTTAGCATGATCGTTTTGTTTAATGTTATGTTTCATGCCAAGCTTCTTGGGAGATTTCTGCTCTTGTTTTGGTAGATGTGTAACTTCACTTTTAGAAGTACAAGGAGAAGAGCTTCCCCTTGGTTATCGTGAGCAATTACGTAGAAGAAGCATCAATGGTCTTTAGTCCAAAGTCTTTGATGCAGTGCTTACTGGAATCACACCTCTTTGGGCTGATGTGGAAGTGCAGGCCACAGGCAGGCATGTCAGGATGTCCCTGTCGGTTCAGGAGCTGGCATTGCTTGTGCCCACTCCAGAATGTCTGCACACAAGGATTCAACAGCATCTAATCGCTCGATTTGCACCAGTTTGGTGAGCAGTTCTGGGATGCTGTAGCCTGCTGTGCTGATGCGGTCAAACAGCTGCATGCCATCCGTCATCCCGCCGATCTCATCCCTCTTCAGCCCAAAGCTCTCGGCCAGGTGACGCCACGTTTTCACTATGGCTTTCTCTGTGTTGTAGGTCGAGCTGAGCATTCGGCTGGTCTTCTCCAGGCAGTCAAATGGCAGCTCTGTAGGGCTCAGACCTGCAGAGGGAGGGGTGGATTGTCAAGTGGCTCTGGGTACATGTCTTGACATTCATTAAAGTACAACAGATTACACTGTTAGCAATGAATAGAGCTAAAATCTTAAGTGATAGTTCATGATAGGTATGTCTAGCCCCCAAGTTATTACCATATATCACCTGATTAACTCCTCATAATGATAGTAGGATACCATAATTAGGGTAAAAATTTGCCTGGAAAAGAAGTAATAGATGGGTTGTATGAATTCCCATGGCTCTGCCCCTTGCTTCAACAATTTACTAGCTGTTAGGAAAAGTATATTGCAACTATGTCCCTAGTGAGCAGCCCCATTAATACACCTCTACATGTCAGGCTCAGTGTCTGAGCTCCAGAGACAGCTTTGACCCTTCCCTGAGACTGTCACCAGCAGCTGCTGAAACACGTCTGTAATTGAAAGTTGCCCTTGTAGAAAAGCGAGAAGTGAGGTGAAGCAATGATGCCAGATGCAAACATAAGAGTCCCTGCAAGTGCTTAGCTGTCATTACTATCCTGAATCTCTAGGGAGGATTTAACATTCATTCTGTGGGGAAAAAGTTGTTTTCTCCTGGACATATTTTCTATGTATGCATGGTCAGAAAACAGAGGAGAGAATCAGCTACAGCATTTTTCCCAAACCAGTCTTTTGCTTCTGTAGTTTTCCTCCTTCTTACTCAACAGCAGTAATTTGATGGGAGACAGAGCTCCCTGAATTACAGAATACTCATACATGTGCACACAAAGTGTGTTTGTAGTGGGAGGTAAATGCAGTCACATCTCCTGTTCTGCAGGGAACTTAATTCGTGTCTCTTCTGCTAAAACAGTTCAAGTAGTCAAGTGCTAAACTGGGTCAAAACACTTGGAGCCTGGAAACTCCACATGTTGTGAGATGTGGGACAGAATTTAGAGTAGAAGAGTAGGTTGAGACTTGTGTCTTACCCTCAATCCTGACCCTCCCCAAATCATACTTTGATATTTTGAACTATTTTTTATCTGTTATCTAAAGAAGTAAGTCCAATGGGTTTGCTCTAGATGGGGAATGCAAAACTGCTTCTTTGCATCTTGGCCTGTTTTTGTATCCCAACACAGCCCATCACAACTCTTCCTGCTCTCTACAGGAAGGAAGCTCATGCACATGCCCGGAGAGAAGCCACGGTGTGCTCCCGCCCAAGCCCAGCCTGGACAGCTCTGGGGTCGTGGTACCACAGGGTTCCTGGCAAGTGAATACAAATCTGCCTACAGACTGTCTTCTCTCTGGTTGGGATTATTTCCCATAGATAGTCAGAGGCCCTTCTTATTTTATAGCAAATGCTTGTGATCTAATTTCATGCTGTTAACATAGGTGTAAATTGTACACTCACCTTCTGCAACGTCACATACGTTAGCATACACGTCAAGTATCTTTTTCCTTCGACTTTGAATCTAAATGACAAGAGTTTTATTTCATTAATTTTTCAGTTACAAGATTAAACAATTAGCAGACAGCAGTGTAAAGTCTGTGAGACATCTCAGTTTTATGGGGTTTTCACAGTGTCCTCAAGGGTCCCTTTTGAAGACTCAAAGAAAATGACACAGCAATTATCCCATGAAGCATAAACATATTTCTGATTTCACTTCCCACCGCTAGAGATCTTTCATTCCAATTTCTAGACTTCTTTTGAGAGCAAATACTTTTCTGCTCTAAGTGTTTGTGTATTTTATCTCTCTTTCAGACTGAGGCAAACTCTTGAGAATGAGGACAAATCCAGTACCATGTATGTGAAATTAATGTAGAGATGTACAGGTAAAGCAAGTCAGGACTGGATACAGGGAATTAAATTCAGACTGAAATTGCCTTCTTCCAATAATCTAAGAGGACTGTAGAGGAGGGGATCTTTCTCTTCTGTCTGTTGATGTAGACCTGCTTAGTGCATTACTAACTGAAATATTTTACAGATGGATTAAAAAAAATAAATCAGCCAAGTTTTGGAGAGAAAAAAATCTGAGGTCCAGGGGGATCTAGTAATTTCTGACAAGAAAGAAACAGGACTGAAAACCTGACATTTTTCAAGCTAAAAATAGATATTTTTATATAGTGTAGAATATTTAGCAAAATATTCTCAAGTTTTGGCTTTGGATTCAATGTGGAGTGAAAACAAATGTCAAAATGTCGTGAGCTCTCAGGGACTGATATTTTCTTCCCTGTGCCAGCTCTCATTAGGACCGAGCTTTCTGAAAAGCTGTCTTTTTGATAGGACTCTAGCATTATCTGCACAAATCTGTCACTTTTCACTGCAAACGAGGCTTGAATAAAAGCTCTGCTTTCAGTATTTTGTTTTGTGGAAAGATTTTCCTCATTTTACTTGGGCTGTAAAGGGCAAGGCGCATCAATGACGTGGATTAATGGACTTGCAGCTGGAGAGCACCAAGTGGCTGCTCCACCTGAGGCGTGTCTGGCAGGCACAGTGTGAGTGCATCGTACTGCAGGGCAATGCAATGCAGACACTGAGTGTTGTTCACATCTTCCTCGTGTAATTTACGTGTGCTGAGTCGGTTGTGTTGCTATTGTAGGCTTGGATTATCTGTTCTAGAACCTTGAAGACAGGAAATTTTCTTTTAATGGGGTTTATTAAAACATCTCCTAAGAAAACTATTGGATGCTTGTTTTCATTCTCCCCTCACTTTTAAGGTAAAGAAGCAGGTTAAGTAATTCCGTGAAGAATTATACAAGATGAACTCTTCACCAGAGCCAGAAGATGAGGGATTTTTAAACCTTAAGCAGAAAGCAAACAGGAAATGTTCTGCCTGATGATCGTCTGTGTGGCAGCTCATTGCAAATGGGTTTTGTTCTAACTAGGAAGAAGAGGAATTGGTTAATAGCAAGCATCTAATTTTCTTTTTCCTTGTCTAACTGCTCTGAATACACTTTCCTGTGCTAATAATGCTACTTAATTCGCAATCTGAAGAAATTTACTGCTTTTCTAACTTCTGGCAACTGGCTTTATTGTGACGTCTTAGGTATGGAGTGGAGAATCTTGATGCAATCTGCATTTTCATTGAAAAGTCTGTCTTCAGCCTTGTCAGCAGTCTTTAGCCCATGAGGATGTGTGTCAAAACAGGACTGGAAGAAACAGTTCATGCTTAAGGTGCACTTATGAGCTATCTATCTAAATGGCTCTGGAGGATGTATCTCTGATCTATGGTCTTTCGAAGGTAACCTGCTCCTTATTAAATATTCTGATTTCATGGCTACCCAAGGTGTATTATCCTATTTCAAGCCAGTGCTTACAAAAGTATCATAGAGTTAGATATTTAGAAAGACCTCAATAACCTGAACTTTAAAATGTGAGCATTGGAGTAGTAAGTTATTTTCAGATGGTCATAAATATCTACAACTACAAAACTGTTTAACTTGTGTTGAGACATTGTGTCTGATCTCAGCTGAAAAGTGGTGTGTTTTAGAAAGTTTGAGCTGATCCATCCCAACAATTTAAAACATGCAAACATGAAAAGATGCATTTTCAAACCTGTTTTTTTCCTTAAACAATATCTTATGTTTGGTATTAATGATGTGATTTTCACCTAGATATTGCCATTTTAAAATAAACTTGAAATACTAAAAAAATCTGAGCAGACACCTTCTTTTTAAGGATAGTTTGATGTTAACACAAACGAAAAGGTTGTGTGGGTGAGGTGTGGCCTTAACTGTGCCTTAAAATACTCCAAGTGAGATAAAAAGCTCTGAGCATTACATGCTCAGCAGGAAGAAGCAAAGGCCATCCACAGCAAAACAGTGGATTACAGTGTCCTTCAGAGAACAGGAAAGATCTTCAAGCCATGTGTGTTTTTCAAAATTCCGCATGGAAACCAAGCACAACACCGGATATCATTGAGTCTGTGCCATGGAAATACCGATGCAGCTGGGTCAAGGTACTCAGATGCTCTGCCATCAGCTGAATTCAGCCATACTGATACATTGTTTTACTGTCTTAGCATTAGCTATAACAGGGCATTGCTGTTATTTGGGTTTTTTCTTTCTTTAAACTATAAAATATAATATTCAAAAAAGCGAAGTAATTAGTCTCATAGAAAATTTGATTTTCATCCCTGGACACTATAGATGTACATATATGTCATTATGCAAAGAAGATTCTATAACAAATTTGTCTGGAGAAGCTCTTGTAAATCAATCTGACCTACACTACAATGCATTTTGGGGGTGATAGCTTATATATTTTTTTCTTTAATAAAGTAGAAAAATGCTCTCAATTTTTAAATCTCAAGGTAGCCTTACCCCAGTTGATTTATTGCTTGTAGAAGATTTGTCTCTGGCCAAATGCACTAAAGATAACAAGCATCTCTCTGGAGTCCCTTGCTTGTCAACTGCAGCTTCTTCATCACTATCCATACTCCGGCTTAAAAGTCGTTCATTCTCAGAAGATGCATCATTTTCACTGTAAAATGAAGGATAGAGTTATCTTAGTGAAGTCTCTTGGGTTGACTCCACTCATCTCCTTTTTGCTATCTGAGAGTAATTGAATAAAAGTGTCTTCCATTTTTTAAAATGCCTTTCCTCCAAAATCCTGTGAGTGTAACGGCCTTCACAGCCCAGGGTGTATGTGCAATGCCCACCAGGTCACACAGTCATGGGTAGCTTGCAAGAATCCTTTTAGAGAGGGGCTTTCCAACTCAGGACAGTGTTTAGCCCACCTTAATCTACTTACCCTGGCAGGTTTGGCTGCTGGGCAGAGACAAGAAGAGGAAAACTACCACACCCTGCCATCCAGGTGATGCAATGGACAAGGGGTTTCCTCAAGGCCTGTAGCAGCTATTTTCACTCTTCCTGCCTAGAAGGAAAGGGGAACCTCACTCAGGCCATGTGAGTGAGAGCTGCATGCAGATCTCAGAAATTATCCTCTCAAAAAGGAGGTGGAGCCCCAAGAGCTGATGAATTGGTCACAGAGGGAATGAGGAGGACTCAAGGGTCTGCTTCATGATGAAACCAGAGCGGGGAAAAGCCTACTAAGGCATCTGGTCTTTGTCCTGCTGCCCATCAAATTTGTTCATGTGTTCCACTGTACCAGGATGAATGATGACCATGTGCCTCCCCCATTTCAGTGAAAGTGGCAATATATTTATCTTTTACTCACCTTTTGACAGCCTTAGCTGGAGTTGCTGTAAGTTTTTCAAACTCTTCTTTCTCAGAGAATATCACAACATTATCTGTAGAATGATTAGAGAAGTTTAAATTGGCAATAAGTTTCCAAACCAGTGCTTTGTGTCAGGAGCTAGTCCTGCTGGCAACCTTACTGACAAAACAAATCTCTCTGCTATCTTTTTAATTGCTATCAGAGGATTAAGTGACATTCTGGAAGTGCAAAAAACTATTATAGACAATTCTTTAGTAAACTGATGTGAGTTTTATACACTCCAAAGGAGAAATTGTAATTAAGAGAAAAGTATTAAGAGTATTTAAGCCCAATGTTGTCTTGGATAGAAAAAGCAAAACTAAAACAACTTGTACCTTGCACTTCTTTCTTCTCTTCTTGTGTGTTAGCCTGAGCTTCAACATTTTTTACTGAGTGGCTCTTGCAACAGGCTAGAATATACAAATATAACACTAATTATTCTCAGAAGCTTTCTAAAAATAACATTTGTAACTAGAATTTCACCTGCTGAACAATTACCTTGAGCAGATGGTTTTGTTTTTACAATGTAAAACATGATGATGAGGACAATGGCAATAGCCATTATGAAGATGGTAGACATGGCAATTATAAGAGCTGTAGCCAGATGTCCTTGTCCTGAAAGATCTGCTGAAAAAAAAAATTTAAAAAGGAGCAAATC
The DNA here is from genome assembly GCA_013398015.1 of Oreocharis arfaki. Lineage (NCBI taxonomy): Eukaryota > Metazoa > Chordata > Aves > Passeriformes > Paramythiidae > Oreocharis > Oreocharis arfaki. Next base: position 1,174,676 of record VZRR01007849.1, on the reverse strand, counting down.
TTAGGATCAGAGAATAGTTAACAGTTTTCAGTCTGCTCTACACATAGTTTGCATAATCCTTTAGTTGATCTGAGTCCTGGTTACTTGCTAAACTTTGAAAAACTTAGTGTTGCATCTCAAAGGCAAGGTAATCAAAATTTTTTCAAAATTTTGAAATTTATGCATAAACCATTCATTAAAAATGTTTGATGGTATGATCCATCAGACACAAAGATGTAGGAAATTGTATTTTAGTATAGGAAGCTGTACATAAGCAAGAGTAGAAGCTTTTGTAGCACTGCATTCTGGGAATCAGTGTTGACAAGACAAAACCCAGTAAATATACAAAGAGAATAGGAGCTAAAACGACTGTCGATAACTGTGGCTGCCTCTAAAGCTCCAAGTTAAAAGGAGGACACAATGCATACGTAGAATAACGGATGTTTTTCTAACAGATACTTACAAAGCAGCATGGCTAGAAGGTGAATTTTAAATAAGCTATGTGAAAAGATATTCAGAAAGAAAACTTGGATGCAAAAGGCTAGAATTGAAAAGCCGTGAAAGGATGCAGAAAATTACAGATATGGTAAAAGGCATGAAAACTTTAATTTTTCTGAAAACTTGATCCTAACAGTCATGTTTTCAGACAATGCCAAGAAGATCAGCATTGCCAGTACCTCATTAAGTGCACCTTTCCCGTTTTGTCTTCTCAGGTTCAAAAATTTTGAAAGCCCAATAATCATGCTGAAGAACTGTTTATGTTAGCTCAACAAGAGACTGACCATATTTGTGCATGAAATTATTTTCACCATTCTAAGCTAAACTTTGCTGAGGCAGAGTGCTATTTCTGTATAGCTACAAATAATGAGCTAAATTTATTGCTGGCATCACTGAGTACAGCTCAAATCCTTTTTATGTTCAACTGACTGAAACAGCAGTGTTGATTAACTGAGAAACAAAAATGAATTCTGAATTATTTCTAACAGCAGTTTTAGAAATCTGGAAATAGTGACAATGGAAACTGCAACAGATATTTTCAGTTTGGTTGCACTTTGCTGATGCCCTTTTCAAAACAAAGAGCTGCTAAATTAACCCTGTGAGTTCATTCTTACCTTTGTGATCATGCTGGTAAGGCGAGAAAGTGCTTGTGCCAGAAGTACTTGGGAAAATGGCTGAAATGCCAGAGTTAGCACCTGCACCTGGAATACAAACAGAAACACCATAAAATTCCACGGTTACTTTGTCCAGTCAAAGGGATAGGTTGGCTCAAGGAAAGAGAGCCTTTACTTGGCTTGGTTGCATTCCCGCTTATTAGCAAAAGACCCATGAACTCCTCGCTCTTTGAAATGTCACTAATCCTGAAATGTGTTACTGGTACACTGAAAGCTGGGCTACAGAGCACGTTTTTGCATGCTGTCCAGAGGGAGTGGAGTCAAACTTCTGAACAGATATCAACTCAGAAGAAAAAGCCAACAGTTACACATAGATTCCCATGTTATGGGTCTGTCCTGGGTAGCAGAAAGTTGTCCAGGATTCAGATGATGACTCAAACAGTTTACAACCCCCACTCCAGTATTTGCAACTGCAGACTGAGACTCAGCTGGTAGATTCATCAAACTAGGGCTTCTCACAAGCATCTTTCACTGGCAGCATCACTGTGAAGCTGTGATGGTATGCAAACCCTCATGACTCCACAGAAAAACCTAGGGAAGGTGACAAATAATGGTGTTGATTGCTTTTCTGTTCCATGGAGCTGTACTGTCATAAAAGGGAATATTAAAATTTCCTGTAATGTAACTGGGCAGTATGTTTCTTCTGATTTCCTGTCAGTCCAAATCTATATTCTAGGGAGAAGGGAAATTCACTGAAACAGTAAATGAAGAACTTAAAGGAAAATTTCATGCTGTCAGAGGGGTGAGGTTGTGTAATAGGGGTTTCCAGGTCTAAATTCTACAATCAAGGTTAAAAGTTAGTCTTTCAGTTGGTGTCACACACCAAATTTTCAAAGCATTAAACTAAGTCATAACATAACATGTTTTGACAACAGCAAATAGTAGTGCGTATTGTTTAGAATAAAGCTGTTGATGGGAATGCTTTTATATAGGAGGGTGTTTGCATAGTATTCCAAAACAGAACAAAAATATTAGGGTTGGGAGTAAACGTTATCTTCATTTGCAAATGAACTTTCATGCCATTGGTAAGCAGGTAATGCAAACAGCTACTAACAACAGACACTGAAAAACATTTTCTGTCTTGGAGGAGGTATGAAATTTCTCCTGCTTTGTATTAGCTGTCTGTGGAAAAAGTCCAGTGATAATTAAATTCAGCAGACCTAAAGGCAAAAAAAAGCTGTCCCAGTCTGGGACAATCTGGTAAGGTGCGCACAGCATGTTTGGCAAAGCTAGTTTGGCAACCAGAGCAGGTGAGAGCTCATTGTGCCATTCTTTTGACTGAGTAAATATTCAGAGAAATCAAATCACCTGGTAAACTTGACAAGAAATCAAGTGGTCTGGAATGGTCTGAGAAACGTTCTATGGTTAAGAACAAAGCAATATGAACATTCTTCAAATGAAGAGAGATGTTTTTTATAAAAGAAAAAAAAATACTATCTAAAATAAATCGTCTGCATGTTGTGAATGAGAAATGTACACTTAAAGAGACCACAAAGTATGACTTGCAGCTGTCTTCAAAAGAAATTTGCTATAACAATCATAAAACTTCTTTCAAACATCATTCATTGGAAGGAAATGGATTAACTCATTTTAATTGGTATTTTTTCAAATTGAATAAGGGTTTTCATAAGGTTTTAAATATACAAATTTATTAATTCAGATGCTTTTGGAATCTTGCAAATGAAGGCTAGATTACATAAGTCTTGCCTCTGGCCCTTTCTCTGTGACAGATTTCCTTCTAGGAAGAATTAGTTATGAGCTCCAGAAACTGCAATGCAGTAGTAGACTATCTAGGGATCAGTAAATGAAGCTGTCATCTGCATGTAGTGGACATTAAAGACAGGTAAATTGTAAAATTTTCAGCAATTCTTCACAAAACTTAAGTGAATCATCCTTGGTCATGACCTCTGTGTTTACTCGTTGTGGCTGGACAACAGAGGAAATTTAGCAAATGGCCAGTGCTGCAGCCTGATACTTCCCTTCATGTTCATGCACAGCCATCACGCTTACGCCCATTCTTGCAGCCCCCCCGGCAAATCCAATTACAGCCAATTGGAATTCGGCGCGCTCCTTGCAAGCCGCAACAAGTCAACAATAGCTTCTCTGACACTGCCTCTCAGGGAACACAGGCAAGCTCTGCTTTGTCTGCCTGGAGTTTAGCTAACAAGCTTCAGCTCATCTCCTCCACAAGTGAGTTTTAGCAAACTCGCCTCTCTTTTCTTTCACTTGAAGTTGCTGAAGTATTTCTGCCTAATAATCCTTCTGTCGGTTGGTATTGTTAACCTCGTGCTTTTCACCCATCTGTGAAAGGAAGCAGAGCCTTTCAAAGTGGGAAGTCAGGCAGCAGCAAGTAGCACGGGAAGGGTAAGGAGGAAGGTCACCAGTCCTCATTCAGCATCATCGTCACACTTCACCCAGCTCTACCCCACACCGGGGCATGTTGCCCACACCATGCACACATGTGGACACACACATATCCCTCTCCTGTGCACACCAGTGAGAGCCTTCAGCCCCAGAGCCTGTGTGCAGAATGTCCTTTGCACGGGAACGAAGCCACCTCCTTTGTTCCGTAGTGCTGGCATGGCAAAATCAAGGCTGGTGCTAGAATGTGATGGCCTTTTACACATGCCTGGGTGGGAGTTAGTTGTTACGCGTGTTTTAAGTCTACTGTCAAATTTAATAATTTGGCATATCCATCATGAGCCAAGATTTTTCTTTAGATGTGGCTTAGAAGACAGTGCCAATTTCATGCACCTGCACTACAAGACGAACCAAACTGCCACCTTCTGTGGAATTTCAGTTTATATCACTTTTGTATGAGCAAAAAGAAACAAACCGTAGCTGCTGCTTTTTCCCAGTCAGCACCACACCATGACTGCAATGTTAGTTGATCCTGGGCACATCCAGTTTTGCATCCCAATCACATTATTAATTCTGCTTCCAATATAGATGGCACATAATCTACAAAGACTTAGATATAGCTCAGGCAGAGACATCCTAAGGTGTTATAGCACAACATATGGAAACAACTCAATTTTTTAAATAAAAACCAATGGCTGTAAAATAGCTGTGCAAAAGAGTGGTTTATATTCCTAGACACCTGTATGAAATACTGTAGGAATGTGATAAGGAAATTAGAAAAGAAGTTTATCACTGGTGGTTGGTCAACTTTTGCATTATAAATGTTTTTATTCAAAAGAATTGTGATTTAGTTGTAACTTTCTTGGAGCCTAAATTGAGTTTCAGTAAAAAACCGCTCCATACTTATTGTTTAAAAGAACAATTGAATCTGAATTTACATTTGAATGTTTTGAGATTTTAACTCAAAAGATAGCTTTAACTTAAATTGCCATGCAGCTGCCTTTTGTCCTTTCAGGAAACAAATGCTGGGCAATAAAATACTTCCTTGTTGTTGTTTCAATGAACCTTTGTGCTTTATGTAACAGACTATTACAGCTGTTCTTGTATCTTGAGACAGAACTTACAATAAGAAGTGACAAACAAAACTACCAGATTTGTGAGAGGAGGCGGGGGAGGGCTCAGGGAAAGGGGGTTTTATCACCATGCCCCCTTGCAAGTGTTTGTGAGTGAATAAAATCTGGTGCAGTAGGAGACCATATGTGCCCCTGACATATGTTGCTGTGGGTATCAGCTTACTGGTCCATTCAAAGGACTGCTGCTCACAGCTAGCAACAGATTTTTTTTTTTTGAGTCTATTTAATACTTAATAACATGTTATAAAAATCCCCAAAGTGTGTACACAACAGATTAGCAGAGTGATCATAAAATAAGAGGCATTTATAAAACTGGTGTCTATATATGTATATCTTTCTTGTTCTTGAGTGCAGCTTGCTTCCTTCTGATGCATCCCTCCTCTCCTAGCCATAGTCCAGCTATGAATGGCACAGATGAGCTGCAAGTACCATCACTGAGACTCTTTTATGGGCTGAAGTAGGATAAAGCACACATGCAAATAAATAACGATCAGCCTGAAATATGAGATGAAAAATAAAATATACTGAGTTGAAATTTAATAAGAGTAGACAGCTTGCGGCTGCCAAAGTTAAAACTGGATTTTAACTAAACCTAGTTATAAATAAAGACCAAGATATGTAGAAAGCAGAGGTCAGAACTTTTAAATAATATAAATCTGTATTCAGGTATTTACGTGAAAGGTTTGCTTTCAAACTTAAGGAAACAATGCTTTAAAGGGAATGCCTGTGCTCTTGGAAAGTCATGGAAGCCAAAGCAGCTGTCAAAGCCAACCTGATTCCTGAGGTGCCTACATATGAATTCAGTAACCAAACATAAACCAGCTCTGAAAATATGGCAAATCACTGTTAACAGAACTTATCCTAGGCAATGGAGGATTGCCTGGGTGATCTTTATTTCACAAAATACTCTAAGTTACTCTGATATTTTCCGGAGCCACAGATAGATACTTCAGTTAGTGTAGGTAGTTATTACACCAGGAAGAACATGAAGTAAATTAATTTCTGAGAATTAAACTTCTAAAAATGATCATAGGAAAGTTCCCCCAGACTTTTGTTTTCAGTTTGGTCAATCTCTCTGTAAGTAACCACATGACAGGAAAGGAAATATTTTTTTGCTGCTGTGGTCTCTGTAATGTCTGTAACTATTTTATTCCTTTCTCCTTTTATTTTGCCAGGGCGGGGAAGTGATGATGATTATAGGCCACATGGTCTTAGTCTGACAATTTATTTGCATGTGTTGAAGTTTTGTTTGGGACTCACTGGGAGCCAAAATCATTACAGCACTGAAAAGTCATAGACAAACACTCCATGAACTAAGCCTCTGTCCAGGAATTCAGTGTGATCACTGCTTTCTCTGTGCAACATGAAGGAGATAATTGCAATTTAAACTTTGTTATCGTGACTTCTGAGCATCACAAGGAAGTGAACAGACCCGCCTAGAGGTGGTTTCCCATTTCCCCAGTGTCCTGGCGGCCAGACTCTTGGTGCAAGGCTGCACCAAAGAGCTCTGCAGGTTTTTCAATTCCTGAGCCTGGTCAGAGCAATCCTGCAGAGACCTGCAGTGTCTCCCACAGGTGGGTGGTGCTCCCTGTGGGAGATGCAGCTCCAGCACCGGTGAAAACATCAAAGCCATTGGAGTGGTTTTATTGGGAAGAATTGCACTGGGACCACATACCCTCCTGAGGGATACCTGAGCTCAGCTTTCCCAGGAGCTGAAGACAGCAAAGCCCACATTTTCTTAGCAGATCCCTCCCCTTCAAGGCTGATGGCTGAAGCTGGCCAATTTTATCCTAAGGTTAGGTTCTTTTCCTAATATGGACAAATCCTTAGGGGAGGAGAATCAGGCCATACCACCAGTGAATAATAAAGCACGACCTTCAGCATTTCTCCCAGTACACATGTGAAGAGGAAATGGGTGTTCAGAGATCAAACCACTCAAAAAAAAAAAAAAAAAAAAAATTTTTTATCTCGCAAAAAAAAAAAAAAAGCTTGTTAGTTCCAGATAACAAGCCTATTCGTTTATAGGCATAATTCGAAACAGAAGGAAAAAAGTCCTGATGTTCATTGTATTACAAAAGGACAAAACTGGAAAGGAATAGAAATTAGTGATATTACAAAGAATGGAGAGTTAAAATAACTGAAAGAATTATTTTAACTAATACAGTGGTTTTGGCATTAGGCTTGTTTGTGTTAAGCCCTTCAATTAAGGACGCTGAGCTCTGAGTCTTCAGTATGGGTATGGATGTGCCCCCCTGATTACAGCTCATCACATGAAGCCATCGTCAGTCAATTTTTCCATCTCATCTGTTTAGTTCTTGTTGAAGTTCTAATGATACAATAATAAAAATGATCTTTTCTATTTCTAGATGTTATTTGCTCTCTGGTATTCAGAAAATAGCCTGACCACACATGTTTTCCTTTACTGATATTCTTTTTTTTTTTTTTTTAAATTTTCCCAAGCTATCACTGGTAGGTGTGAGACTTAAAAACTTCTACAGGTTGGTTATTGTATCTGGTTTTATATATAAAAAGAGCAAAAAATATGAAATAAAATAACATGAAATATTTTATGCCCATACACACTTATGAATATGTACAGTAGATTAACAAGAAAGCCCTCAATCAGTTGCTGAAGTTCTCTAGACCGATAATCTGTGAGTGGAAAAGGATTTGCATATTTGATGTAATTGTGTAAATTCAACTTCAAAGTAAGTGTTCCTAAAGTTATTGTAGGGGGGTTGATTTTGTTTTTCTCTAACATTTTTAACTAGAGGGGCAAATATCAAAGTTTCACGAGAAAGAGAGAGTTAATGTACATAAACTAATTGAGAGTTTCAGCTGCTAAAAGACAAAATCTCTCTCAGCGGTAACTGTACCTCTCTGCCAGAGAAACTCCATATATGGCTAAATCTCCTGTCTTTTGCATATATTTCTACACTGGATAAAAGAAAAAGAAAAGAACAAAAACACCCTACATTCACAGAGGCCTGAAGTGACTCCAATTCCAGAGGTGTTGACAGAAAATCCAGCACCATTAACTGTGGGAAGCCACATCTTAGAGTGGTTTGGTGTTCATTACCTTAATGCTTTGATTTACATGGAAAACCTCCCTCTCCTCCCCTCTGCAATGCTGTTATTTATCACAGAGGCATCATATCCCCATTCAGTGTCAGCAAGGGGCATTGATGGCTCATGACTGCCTCAAGCACAGCTGAAGTTCTCACACCTTTGGTGTTTTGCATTGTGCTCCTCTGTGCTCAGCAGAGAAGCTCCTGCACGGGAGACTCGAGGGAGCTGCATGCTGTGAGGCCAGAAATCTCACATTGCTGTTTCACAGTGCACAAGACAGGGCAAACTGCAGTCTTTGTAGTGATGTTTACCTCCTTCACAGTAACAAAAAGCTTTCCTGCTACACAACACATATTGTTATACACAATGTGTGTATGCACAGCCCTTTGCCTATGTGTGCCCACTGCCCACAAGCTGACACTGAAGTCAGAATTCCTCCCAGGCTGCAGAACTGTTGCTCCCATCCTTCAAACCAGTGAGATTTTCAACACCATAAACCGGTGACGTGTTTGCCTCAATTAAACCCTGGCCTCTGTGGAGCATCTCCCTTTCCTCCCCCTCTTCTCTGTGCTATTTTATGCTATTTATGTCTCAAGTCCTTTGAGAGGGAAAAAAACCCCAACAAGGTGATGCAGGCCCATCAAGGAATTTCTCTCTCACTTCAAGTCCTTTTCACACTAATATTTCCAGATGCTGGGACATGGGGTGTTCATCTTGTGTCCTTGGCCATTTCAAGTTTTATTGGCTGCATATGAGCTGAAAGATATTTGCTCACCCTTTGATCAAACCCAGATACTTTTCTGCCAGATAAAATGTGTCATCGGACAAATTCCCTGAGCAGGAATTCCATGCAGGGGCATATACCCTTGGACTTGGCCATCTGTAATACATAGTCCAGGCACTTCCCCAGCAAGGAATGTTTCAAGCTAAGGAGAGCACCACTGTTCTCCCATCCTGCCTCAGCCCTGAGGAAGGCCTGAATCAGGATTTATCTGGCCTCATTTTTCTGCCTAGAGTTGTAAACACAGAGCTTGTCACCCTGAGCTTCCTATTTTAAGCAATTTGCCATTCTCGTTTCCTTGTTACCTGCTGGGTCACCTTTCTGCAGCGGTGTGCTGCACGCAGGAGAGTTGGAAGAGTAGGAGCTCTGGTGGAGAGGCAACACTGTAGTGTGGGGTTTAGGCTCCTGAATGCTGTTCAGTCCTATTCTGAAGTCTCAACCAAGGAACAGAAGATTCCTGGGGCCACCTCGAGTTTTCATACTGGGTTCTCCATCCTGACAGCCAGTTAATAAGCAGAGGTTGTTCTGCACAAAGGAACCATTCCTGCCAAAATGCTGGTGTTATCCTTCATGTGACAGAAACCGCATCCTCGGGTTAAGGTCATGTGCTTGGAGAGCAGAACTTAGATGAGTTTGGAATTTGCAAACCTCAAAAAATTCCACAGTTGTGCAACACTGACATGTCACCTCTTCTTTGCTCTGACTGGCATAATCTGATTACAGTGAAATGTGTGAAAAAGATCATCTGCTAGTACCAGGTTTTACACTGCCTTCCACAGCAACAGGGAGCCTTTCAAGGGGCTCCTGCAGCAAGGCTGATTTTCCATCTAGAGTACAAATTAATGGCTATGAATTGGGGCATTGCCATTCCAAGTGGGGTCCAGAGATTTAGATATTCTAAACCAAATTACCTGAGCTTAGTGGTTTGAGGGACTTGGATTTTAAGACACTTTCTTGCTTTTTGAACACTTGTAATCAAATGGTTGGTTTCACGGACTTGATCAAAACAGAAATATTTAGTCCTTCTAGGACTAATGTTTTCTTTTATCTTGTACCCAGCCAATTTGTTGGTTTACACACCTGCCTAAATTCCTCACAAAGATAATATGTATTTATTCTTGTGTTTATCAAGCCCAAAATTGCATGTAGTTGATCAGCTGTGCTGATCATACTTTCCTTACAGAAACACATTACCTATTGTATCTGCCAGATATCCAGCAAACGACAAAGATTTATTTTCTTTTAGTTGAGTAATAGCCATAATATCTGGTAGTTTCTTCCAAAATCAGTAAGTTATAACATGTCTGATAGTGCTAGAACCCTGTTTCAGCACGTGTTTGAGACAGACCATCAGAGCTGAGCAAGGGATTAATTTCCAGCTATGGGTTAGCAGTTAATTTCCAGTTATGGTTCTATTCCCACCAGTGAGGCAGCCAGGTGCATCTGCATCCTCTTACCTTATCCCCTTATCTCCACCATGACTCTCTGTGCTGGGTGTGGCTGGGGTACAGTTAATTTTAGTAATAGCAGCTAGTATGGAATTAAGGTTTGGATTCGTGAACAAAATGGTGTTGATAATTCTTTCATTATTGCTGAGCAGTGCTTACACAGAACCTTTTTTTTTTCCTTTTCTTTTTCTCGCTTCCTCTGCCCCCTGAAGGAGAAAGCAGTTTTCTGGGGGGTTGCCTCTGCAGGACAGTTCCTGGCGAGCTGTCCCTCCTCCCCTATCCATGGCATGAGGATGGATAAACCATTGCATGTACATGGTATGCCAAGGAACAGGTACCTCTAGGGTGTCACACACACACTGATACATAATTTTTTAGATTAGCAAACTACAGACTCTTTTGTCAATGAAATATACAGAATTAATTCTCTTATCAGTGCTGACCACCATACATCAATGTCAAACCTTGAATCACTTTGCAGCCAAAGGATTCTTTTCCACTTTTACTCCTACAAATTACAAATTGTCCCATGTTTTCTTCACAGGTGAACTGAAACTCAATTAAAAAAAAATACATAGGCATGATTTCCTGGACCTACTGGTCAAGTAACCCTAAGAAGTGCTGCATGGGATGTCTTAACAGCTGAAAACTGGAGAACAAATGAGCAATAGTAGATCCTAAAATCAAAGATTTTTCCTCAAGTTATAAGCATTCCCTCCCTTTGTTGGCAAGGTTAGTTGGAAGCAGAAATTGCTTAACTGGAGCTGGGTTTATTGCTTGATCATAATTATCATTGCTGAAAGAATTCTCATTGAGCTTCCAGATGATTTTCAGTCAAAACCAGATGAAATGCATAGAAACGTTGGAACACTCACATTCCTTGGTGTTGGGAGGTGCCAGCAAGCACGAGTAGCAAACCATCCCGTAGATGTTCCGAGGTCTGTTTTCCAGCATGTAGTAGCTGCAATGAAGGGCAAGATGAGGCAAAACAATGCAAATTAATATGATACGACTGAACATGGTTCAGCAGCAACCAATTATATGGAGATAAAATCATTTAAAAAAAACTTTCATAAGCAATTTGAGGCAAAGATTATTCTTTTTTTTTTTCAAGTTGCCTGAATAGAGAGTGTGTTTCTCTTCTTCCTTTCCTCCTAAAATGTAATTAATCAAACATCTAGACATGACAAGAAGTGGTAACATTGCCTAAAACAACATTAGTCTCCTTGCTAAGTTCAAGATGCAGTTTACAGCATGCAAATAAGATTTTTCAAAATAAGAAAATGCTGTTTTTTGAACCAGTAATCTTTCAAGCAAGACTGCAGTTGGATATGGTTGGCTAATTTTATTCACAAACACCGTAAGAATAATCTCTGTAATCTTAGAACCAAATCTGAGCGAGATCATAATAAAAAATACAGGAAAACACCACCCTTACAGGGCAAGGCAGATTAGGTTTTACAGGTTTGTTTTGTATTTTTATTTCCTTGCTGCATTGTTTATAAATTAGTTCTTGATAGTGGAATTACAGTGTGAAGGAAAGGTTTTTGTAATTTGAACTCCTGAGCTGCTAATACAATTAGTGTCGAGATAATGTAATTGGCTACTCAAGAGCTGGATCCACACGCGCTGTAATGAGTAATTACATCAGAGCCACACATACGTTGATGTAACATCATTCTGTTCATGTTACGGATATGTCTTTACAAATCACTTGTAAATCACTACATATTTTAATGAAGAGATGAATAAATTCATAATCCATCCTATGTAGACAGGAACTCAACACTACAAATATTTTATGCAATTGGGGACCTGTTTTCTGCTCTTATGTACCTGACCATTCATGTGCAGTATGGGCTCTTTTCTGGAAAACGCATGCATTGTTAGGAAATCACTGCTGAAACAGCCCATCAAAATCATTTGGTGTATTAATGAATAACAAAGGGATATAGGTCCAGGAAATAGAGTACATAGAGACGCAAGGAGGAGACAAGGACTGGAGGAAACTCAGAGAGCAGGGGAGCTACACATGTCTCCTCATTTCTTTCTTACTGGTTTGAAAAGATTCACCCTCACTCTTTCCTATCAAATATCTCTTGGCCCCATCTGCCACTCTACCATTCTCTCAGGAGCAAAACTTCATTTTTCCTCTCGTGTGGGGGCCTACATAATTTTAGGTTGTAAAGCAGTTAATAAATACACAGGAAAAGGCTGCCAAACCACAAAACAAAAGAGTGGAAGGCCAAAGATACATATAAATCTATGAAGAAAAATACAGGACAGTTAGGATCCACAGCCTAATAGCTGTGGTCGTTTAGGAAAGACAAACAATCCTTCTGACACTTAATTAAATCAAGCTGGTGGAATAATTCTTGGTTTTCACCACAATGTAGAATGGTGGAGGACATGTAAAGAAAACTGAAGAGGATGCTCACGGCAGGCAACCATTCGCTCACATGAGTAGGAAGCTCTGCAGTTTCAAGCATTAGTGATTCGCCTCCACAAAGCACTGGTAACAGATTTGTGTTTCTCGTTACTTTCCAATGCACCTGATATTAAAGGCAATGTTGGAAATATGTGATAGTTCTGTATCACCAGCTAGAAAGAAGTGACCCACTAATGAAAAAACAAATTTCCACAGAGTTACTCTTCCACTATGGTATTTATTCTTTCTTTTCTTCCACCTGCCAGGCTCAGGTTTGGAGAGGCTATAGGCAAAATCCAAGAATAGAGGCCAGAGTGAAAAGTTGACTTGTTTTCCTGCTTTCCACCACACTGCCTTATCTTGGGCTAACCTTGGTGGTGTCATTCCAGGCTCAGGGATCTGGACTCGGGTTTAGGTTTGCCCTCTCAACAGAACAGGGAACCTGGAACCAGGGCAGGAGCTGGAGAGGGCCAGGAGCTGTTCTCAGCAGAGGACAGTCTTCAGAGAGACAGCAAGGAGGAATATCATTGGTGGAGGCATCTGCTGCCTTATCCAGAATAGCAAAGGTGGGACTTAATTTCATCAGAAATTCACTGGCTAAACCTTTTCACGCAGAAAGCAGAGGAGCATTCATTCCTTCTCTTAAAACCTCTCAGAGAACTGATCCTGTGTTTGCTGTAGCCATGGACAAACACATGAAATGGGGAAGTGTCAGTAGCAGAGGCATTTCTGACTGCATTTAAAAAGAAAATAATCCGACTGCAATTCTATTTTGTAAGGGAACTGGGGACTTACCCAAGCTGAAAATAGGTGCTGGGACAGCATAAGGGAAATGTATCATTTATACTTGACCTGTTCTTACTCCTTATGGCCACTACTGAATTGAGACAGATGACCAGGCTAGAGGGACCCTTGCTCTGACCTGCCATTGCGGCTTGTAGTTGGCTGTGATCTCAGCCACACTCCAGCAACACCTAATGGATCATTCCATTGAGGGATATAGGCTGAGTCACACCTAATTTCCACATTCTTAACCTGTCCTATTTGGCATGATGGAAGAGCTTCTGGGCGGGAGCAGAGGACGAAGCTTGCAGTGCCCCAGGAGGTTCAGTCTAGGTATGTCTAGAGTTCACTGGCAACTGAACTTTGGTTTTGAGGATCACAGCTTTGGAACTAAGACTTTATAATCTTCCCTGTCTTGCATCCTTCTTGTGAGCCTGACAGTGTTATTTTTATTTTACATGGGAGGGAACACAAAGAAGCAGTGGATGACTTCTCCTCTTGTACCAAAGGTCTCCTTCCCTAAAATTGGTCATCAGTAATAGTGAATAAAAGAAAATAGAAGGAAAAAAATAAAATTATCCAGCACTTAATTTAAGGTAAAGTACAGAGGATGGCACTTGTAACCACTGGAAAAGGCATCCAGTTCAGTGGTATTTTGTCTGAAAACTTTTGTACAGAACGTGCCATATGCTCATCTTTTCCTCAGGCTTCTTTACTGAGCTGGTGAAAAACAGCAGAGGGATGAGATGTCCTTAAGTGCAGACAGCAGCTGTGGGCTGTTACTTCAGGAAGGTCTGCAGTGTGCTGTGGAAGCAGTCCTCTGAAAATGGAAACCATGTTTTTATCCCTCACATTAACTCAGGGGCTCTCCGAGGTTTCCTGCCCAGGCGAGGGAACACCCTGCCAGCTGCCACTCACCCCGGTGCCTGGCTGTCCCTGTGGCACTGGGGGCAATAAGGACAATCAGCTACTCACCAGCTCTCTGCTCTGACATACAGGCTCTGCATTTCCCCCACCAGCACACAGGAGCAAACTCTGAGGACTCTAAGTAGCATGAGGAGTCAGGGCAGCTTCAGAGCTTGTTTTAGCTCATATTTAGTTTATCTTGAGAATTCCATCTATTCAAGCTTGAACTGAGAGGGTGTTTCTCCTTAACTGCTGGCTTTGCCAAACAATCCCAGGACCTGAGCATTGCAGGAGGAGCGGCACACAGCCAGATTCCGGCAGACCAGTTTCTGCTACAGGCTACACCTGTGCAAACATGATGTTTTGAGATTTCTCCCCAAGCACCAGCTGTGCAAGCTGATTATTTTCTGCCAGCACCCTGCTCCCACCTGGGTGACCTCATTACTCCCGACAAAAATTGCAAAACAGCAACTGTGGCCACTATTTAAGTTTCTTGCTCTTTATCATGTATGAGGGGAAGTCAAGAGGGAGCTTTTTTCGAATCACATCATCAGTCTGTTTGGCTGGCAGCTAGACAAGTCCTTCATTTTATTTGTAAACTGTGAAAATTTCACACAGACTCCCTGATAAAATAAACCTGGAAGCTTGCAGGGCCTCTTTAACAGGGCTTCCCATACTGTAGGGAGTGTGGGTTATACAGCATCTGCAAACTGCACAAAAGCCAAATGTCAGCAGGAATTACTCTCTAAACCAAAGAGACACAGTGGCAGAAACTGAAAAGGTATGTAAGGCGAGGTTGTACTTTAGAGTATTTACTCACCCTACAAAAAACCATCAAGAGTGCAAATATATGCTTGGGTTTGCAGACTTTCAGATGTAATATTGTCAAGGACATACATATCCAATGTAGCAATTTCTTTCTCACCATTATTATCAGAATTATACTGAGTGTAAGAGACCATTAGAAAGATGGACTTAATAAATAGCATCTATTTCAAGCCCCTTCAGCCAGCCCTGAAACATGTTTTGACTCTGAACAACACTACACACACCACATTAAGAGCCCCTTGGACTCCTTTCTGTTGAGTAGAAAGGACCCGAGAGACTAAGATGCCTTGGTAAATCTCACTGAACAGTTACATTAGCTAATGCTGTCAACTACTGACAAATGTGCCAGCTGTTCACATCTGGAGAGGAGATATTTTACGTCTCTAAACATACTGTACTGCCAGCATAGACCCTACAGGGTATTCAAGGTGCTTTCATGCAGCTCACTTGTAGGATGCAGGACTTAGAAGGTGGCCCTCTGAAGCTGGAGGCCAAGCTGGATTTCCTTGAGCATTTAAAATGGCACTGCACACCTGTGCTTGTTCCCTTTCCATTTCTAGTAAGAGAAAAAGTTTTCTAGTTGTTCCAAACAGCTATTTCTTCAGTGAGATTTCAGTAAGATTAAAAACACCTGTTTTAGGGTCCCTTCCAAGCCTAACTATTCTATGATTCTAAGATTTATTGAACTCACCGATGCTTTTGAAACATTTAAATGCATTGTTTTAGCAGAGATGAAAAAGCATAATTTACCAGTATTGTACCTACAATCATCTTTTACATGGACAGGCTGTCAGAGATTTTGACATTAAAGAAGTACTTCCCAGTGCCTTGGGTAGAGCAAAGGTCTGTGGATAAGTCCTTACCCTGGGAGACAAGGACCACACTCTGCATCATTCTCTTGATCACCAGGTGTCATGACTGTGGCTCGAAAAAACCCCTCGCAGTCCTTGTGCCGTCTGCATATCTGGTAACCTCCTTTGGAAAACTTCTCTGAAGGGCAGGGGATGCAGCCGTAGTCCTCATCTTTGGTGCCATATCCACATGTCTGCAACAACACACAGTCACTCAAAAGCAGACTTGTGCTGCACACCAACTTCTAGCTAAAGAGAATGTTCACAGCCTGCCCCGTTGGCTTTGCAGCACAAAGGGACAGAAGTCTGTCGTTCGGCCTGCTAGTGTCTGTCCTAAAAAGACTGTGCAGGGATATAAGGATGCAGCACGCTGTGTGCTGGAAAGGGAGAAGGGGAACTGGAGCACCATACTGCTTGTAAGTGGCCCCCCATACTACTTCTATCACAGTCCAGCAAATTGTGGAAGTGAATTTCAGCTGCTGCTTAGGTAGAAAGTGAACTGAAAATGGAAGAGTGGAGAAGACTCTAAAAGGAGAAGGACAACTGCAGCAGGGCTATCAGCAGCTTTCAGGCTAGGAGACCCCAGAGGGAACAGCCCAAAACGCAATGTTTGGATAAGATTTTTGTAACCTCTGTACTTGCATGTCCCAGCTGAACACTACTTTTAGATTAAATAAAACTAAACCCAATTGGTTGTTATTCAAACATACTTGTTTGTGACTACCAACTGTGTGAAATGCTTGCAATAGGATGTTTATCCCATTAAAACCAAACAGGATTTCAGTAATTTATTTTTTTTAATAAGCAACAATTATCTGCTGTAAATCAAATAGCTACTTAGGAACCATAATTTAAAATACTGCAGAAACCTCCAAGTTCCTCTAGTGCCAAAATATCTTAGCAGGAGAGCAAAATTAACTCGTCAGTGTGGGGGCCAGCAAGCAGACCAGACCGACCAATTTATCACGCTGTGTTGGAATGTCAGCATCAGATTCTAAATAACTACTGAGATGAGAACAGACTGGCAGAGACTGTGTATGGAACTTCTACCTTTCAACTTCTACAGTATCCCTTTTAACAGGCTGCTCCTGGGATGTGGATTGCTGGCATGCATGCACAATGCCTTGCTCCCACTTGGAGGTGAGAATACTCCTGCTTTGGCATCCATATCCTTCCCCATTTCCCTTCCTACCCATACATTACTGCCATGTCACAAAGCATTTGCTTTTTGCACGTTCGGTGCTCGGTATGTGCCTCCCAGCAGCAGAAGAAGCTGAAATTACCATGTAAGGTTCTTCACCCGGCTCGCACTTGGGGCAGTCGTGGCACATGCCGGTGGTCTGGTTGTAGTACTCATTCTCACCGCAGTTGGAGTATTCGGCACTGGCAGAGTACACCAGGGAGACCTGTCACCAAAGAGCATTCCAGAGCACTGTCACTTCCACTGCCATCATCCTCCATGCCTCACCCTCTCCCCTTGCCCAGCTGCTGTGGCTCAACAGGCAGCAGGGCCAGCACTGCAGTGTGAAACACCCCTAAAGCTCAGAAGCAGAAGTGGTGACACTGTTTGAATGGAAGCAGATGCATGTTTCAGCAACCTGGTGCTTCCAAGAGTTTCTCAGAGACTGACATTCATGCCTGTTGGCACAGCCGCTCCTTGAAACACTGAAGGCCAAGGTTCCTGACCTATTAACTCACATGCTCTCCCACACAAGCAAAAGCCCGAGTTCACACCCTCACCACTCCCATCTCTAATGAGCCTTCATAAATGTGACTGCAAGGGACAACTATAACAACCCGAGATAATGCACTGCCTCGGGCTCAACCACAATAGGGCTGTGCAGACACCCAGGCTAATCTGCTCTTCCAGCACCTTCTGTCTCTGCTCCACCCTGGGTCCTTCTCATTCTCCCTCCTTCTCCTTCCCCCTCCTTCCTGGCAGCCACAGTTTAAGCAGCACATTCTCAGGTGTTTCATGGAATGGAAACTGATTGCTGCGTTGAGGTTCAGTCCCTAGGTCATGTGTGGTTCTGCCACAATTCACAGGCAGTTGTGAACAACCCAAGCAGAACCTTGTTATCTTTGCACACTAGACACACATGTACACACATAAATACCTACCACCAGGAAAGGGAACACGTGAGTCCATTTACGTTCACCCAGGTGAGCCATGCTCTCTGGATATTTCACCTGAAAAGATAGAATTGGTGGTTGTTTATGAACATGAGTAAATATCTGTGTGTGTTGCCAAAATAAGAACAGAAGGGCTCATAAGAAGAACAAAGGTTACATGGGAGTGATGCCCAGAGGTCTAAACAAAGGGAGGGGAGATGTGCACATGCACTCGTGCACACACACAGACACCACACACCCTGACTGCACATCTCTTTCCTCTCTTTGAGAAGATAATGGCAGCAAGGAATCCAGTTTTGCCACATTTACAAAAATCTGTGAAGTCTGAATTCTGGTGCTTCTTGGCTTGCTGAGAAATCCTCCCGCAGAGGAATGAAGGGCTGCATCTTGACCGCTAAATGAGGGAGGGCTGGGGATCACTAGCCTGGCTTTTGTCCACACTACTTAGTGCTTGAGCACACTGCATCAGGTTTGTCTGGGAAAGGTCTGTATGGAGCAGCCAGAGCAGGGCCAGGGAGTGAACCAATGGCAAGCAGCACGGCCAGTCAGAACACCAGGGCTGCACTTTCCTTGCCAGCTCCTGTGGATGCACCGAGAAAGCCCAGAGCTGCTTTCCCTTCTTTAGGAAGCATCAGCTGCTTTTTGTTCTCGAAAAGCAAACTGCAGATTTAAGAAGTTAAACCCAAGGAAGGAGCCAAACCTTATATCCAAAAAGCTATTAAAACAATTGGGAAAAAGAAAGGCTGAAATCGATGTTACAAACACGTGATAATTTATTAAGTTTCTTAAAATGATTCTTTTTCATTAAGAGCTAATGTTACATATTCATGTACTAGATTTCTTTGTAAGGCGAAGAAAGAGACCGGAAAAGAAGGCACAAATTGGATTTTTTAGCATGATACAATGTATTTAATTATATTGTTACAGCACATAATATGCCCGAGGGAATTTAGGGCTTCAAATTGCAAATGTTTGAGATACAGTTGCAACACTTTGGTCCTAGCAGATGTAAACTACTCTTTCAATTTTCCATGTTTCAGACGAAGGGAGGCTTTTAGCCTCCCAGAAGAGTACAATTACTGCTTTGTGCCACATTCGAGCATACAATTTACATGAGAGCAGTGCTGTAGTATTTGAGATAGCTGCTAACATTTACATTTTTAAACACTAAGTAGATTAAGCAAAGATTATATCACTCCAGCATCAAGCTATGAACTTGCTTTATATGTTCCTTCCAGCAATTGGGCTAGCTGAGACAGGTAACTGGGTGGGTGGGTGGACAACCTGAATCATGAGTATATTCGTTTGTGCAGGAAATTGCACCTTGAAACATAGAAACAAAAGAGAATCAGAGATAAATTGTCCTAAATCTGGAGGTAAGAGATGGGAAATAGTAATTCCATTGTATAAAGTGTCAAACATGGAGCTGGATGAAGGCTTTGTCTGTGGCAGTGCAGTTGCCTGGAAAAGTTCCAAGGATATTATCTTAATGCATATCTATGTTAAACTGTACCCTAATTATAAAAAGAGTTTGTTAGACCTTAGATGTCAATATCATTAAGGTTGTGTCTCCACTGATACTGCTAAATTATTGCATTTATTATAAATCTGATCTGAGGCTGTTCAGAACCAAAAATTTCACCAGTAAACCTTGAATCTGTAACTTTACAGTAAGAGGATATCTTACAGCAAAAACACTCTTCAGTTGCTTCCAAGCCACCCAGATGTTCGCTGTTTGAGGTACTTGTATGCAATCATAGCCAGATTTGAAAAATGGAAATGAAGAAGTGTAGCCCACTAATGTACAATACAATCTTCTTCATTTGGCATTTATTTACATAAAATGTTGAAAGTGTCAAGTTATACATACATAAATTAAATATTTCTCTCTCTCTTACTGTAAATATGCATGTGGGGTATGCTTTGTATGTAAACATACTTTTTTTCTCCTGCATTCCATCATCTTATGCAGCAATATGTCAAGCATATGGGAAATACTTTTTTAACTGGAAAAAGCCATTTCCAAGTGCTAAACATGGCTAGATTAGAACTCCAGGGGGGACTTTTCCCACAAATTCATCCTGCTATTCAAGTACGCTGACATAAATTGACTGTGTTATTTCTTTTGGTTTTGTTTGGTCGGTTGGTTGGTGGGAGATTTTTCCCTCCTTCGGAGTTAAAGCTCAAAACACTTTAATTTTATAACACAGGAGTGAACATGGGAGTGGGGGGAAGGAAATGATGGAGGTTTCTGGCAGTAGGGCCACAGGTTATTCAGCTGGGGAGATACCAAGATATGCCAGGCTGCTCTTGGGCTTGCAGTCAGTTTTCAGATATGGTAAGTCATATCTGCACCATGCTATCTGTCACTCATTAATCCCATCCACACAACAAGGAATCTTCCAGTGCCAAGATTGCTTTTGTCTCTAGCTGACACCTATGAAGAAATGGACAAACAGCCAGCTTCTGCCAAGACACAAGAAAAAGAGTGACCAGACATTACGGCCCCTAACCATTAAAAGAAATCAGTTCTTAATGAATTATTCCACTTTGGCTGAAGCAAATTACTTTCTCCTGTGGCACGGCATGAAGCGGTGAGCGGGAAGGAGCTGGAGGTGTATTTTCTGCTGGGACTATGGTATCGCTCCTAAGGAATGCGGGATCTCCGGCAGCTTGTCTGCCAAGCCCTCCAGAGATCCCGATTTGTGTTTTTGTTCGGGACGTGTGGGTGTCTCCAGAGAGGAGGTGTAAAACATAGACTGGTGTCTTTGTGGATCAGGTGTGCAACACACAGCAAGTCTTGTCATGACTAGCGGGGGTTGCTAATTACAGCTATATTTGTCTTTTGGGCATATTCGTTAATAGCTGGTAAGACTATATATGTAAGATGACAGGAAAAGGCAGATTATTTTCCCAGTGGCAACCACAGCAAGAAATGTTAGCGACTCCTTGTCTCAGCTACTTTCCTATGGACCGCAAGGCAGAAAGTTGGGGAACAGGAAAAGAGATGACTGGGATCCTATTACTCAAATATTTCTCCTCTCAGACCAAAAATCCTTCCATACAGTCCTTGTGGTTTCTTATCAAGAACTGGCAGATAGAAATAAATATGTAAATAAGTAATTAAATAAATAAATCACCAGGTAGAAAACTATTAGTTCATGCTGTCCAAACAAGAAAAAGCATAATGCATTGTAGTTGGCCTTTGAATTAGATAACGTACTTAGATTATTAGGTAACCCTGCCATGATATTTACAGCATCCATGATTATAATCAGAGTAAATGTATGAAATGTGCAAACAATGAGGTTACCACAGCTGGTGGACTAAGCTAAAGCTCACAGCTTTCAATGGATGACCTTACATATTCTTTTAATTCTCCATCTTCAATAAGTGATACAGTGGAAAAATAATTTCCTATCACAGACTTTTTTGTTTTTTAAAATACAGTTGAAAAAAGGAGGAAAACAAACACATGGATTGAAGCAGAGAAATATTTCTCATGTAGAGAGATGTGGGCTTTTTGGTATCTCTGTATTTCTTTAGTTTCATCATTAACTTACATATATTTCAAGGACAGAAAACAACCTTGTGAGAGGGAAAGACACAACCAATGCCTCAAACAACTGTGCCAATTCCGATAGGTCTACGTGCATTTCTTTTCTGGGGTTTCCTACTCAGCAGTTTGATTATCAGATCTGTGGCTAGGAATGTAATCCCTAAGTAGCTGGCAAATTGGTATCAATCATCAATCCTCATCCAAGATCCCAACTAACAACAGCAGAATGCAAGACAAAGGCTTTCATATAAATAAAGGTGGACAAGTTGCATGTACTTCACAGGGGCCACCAGCAAACTCAACGCTTGCCCCGAATTCCCAGGGTTTATAGGAGGAACCTCTCAAACCACCTTTTCCAGAGATTATCACGGTTTTTTGCATGAGCTCAGTAGGTAATCTCTGTATGCTCCCAATGGTGCTAAATCCTTCTTAATTGAGATAAGCATATAATCCTCACTGCAGGGCCTCGAGGCTTCAGAGTTCAGCAGCAGAGTTCAGTCTGGCTCCAGACTTCTGAAAATAGATGCAGTCTGAGTTTTGCTTTCAGGAGGGAAGCCCATCACTGAATGACAATGGTGGCACTGCATGCTCAGGGACAGAATAAACTTAGCGAATTAAAAGTAAATGGAAACAGAGATGATGGAAGAAAACTATTTTGTAGCCTTAATTACAGTTTGCATTCTTGTGAAAAAATTTCATACGGAACATTATTACATCCGTAGGACAACACCAACTACACTGTTTCCCACTGTTTCTTTATCACTCTGACCTTGCAAACACCTTACGAATTTCTTCAGAGAGATGTAAAAAGTGCTAAAATGATACAACTCCATTCTTCCTTTTTACCTGAAACATCAAAAAGCAGTGAGAACAACCCAAGCTACACATAAAACTTTAATTGCCCTGTGACCTGGCAACTCTGTCAGAAAAATAATTGATTCATTGGGCACAGAAACAAGACTTTTTCCACTGGGAACAGCATTGACAAGAGGAGACAAAAGATTCTTCAATTTGTTGATGGGGGCACTGTGTGTTGAGGACCTGGGGACAGCCAAGCCTAATGAAGAGCCATCCATCTCCTACAGACTTGCTCATTTGGAAACTACATCTGGAAGTTGGTATTCAAACCTGTTTTTTCACCTTACATAAAGACGTGTCAGGTCTCAGGTAGGCAGCCCATCAACTTTATGAAAAGGTCTTCAGGGGAAAAAGAGGCTACCATGCAGGAGCAAAGCAAAAGCAGGAAAGAAGGAAATGTTTTTTTCAACACACTGAGTTACTGACACACATTTCTGCAGAAAAGGGGCATTAACAAGGTCTGAGAGAACCCTGGGGTCTCCCATAGCACACACACTGTTGGCTGGTACCAAGCCAGCTGTGCCCCAGCCCCCTTGCTACTGGCATGGCCCTGATTCAGCCTCTCCCCGTGGCTGACATTGGTTTTACCTGCCAGCAGCATCCCTCCAAAACCTAACCCTGCCAGGCTGGAACTGCAGGAGGACCACTGTGGTCTCCATTCCCGCTCCAAAGTCCTCTCAGGGCACATGGCTCACAGGTAACCCCTCTCCCTGCTGCCCCAAGCCACTAGGGGAGGTGAGAGGGGAGTAAACACAGCATGGATATTCTGGGCTGGAAAATGGTAATTCATTGATCTTGCAACCTGAGACCACAACACATCCACTTCAGTGACATTCATGCTGGAAAAGCTGATGTTTTGGTGAGGAAGTGATACTGTTGGGAAAAGGCACACATGACCTCCTGCCACGGAGGCTACTTCTGCTTTATACAAACATGAAAATATAAGGGCAAAAACGTGAGCAGGGATTTGGATCTCCCCGAGTCAAAAGGCTGCCCTGATCTTAGGATAAGTTACATAGGCTCTTTTGCTTTCTTATTGGTGTTTTACAATAAATAAATAAATAAAAAATTCTGTGATGTGTCCTGATGCATAATTAAGGGAAAAAAACCCCAGAAACCTTATATTTCTGATAGATAGATAGACAGATAGATATAATGGGGAAAAAAATCTTGACTTCTTTGGCCAGTCCCCAGAAGGATTCTCCTCAGTGGTGTAGGCTTGCTTTCCACCTCTGCTTGTTTTTCTAAGGGGATTTCCATGAAGACTTTCTGATTATTTTCAGCTCCTCCTAATGTCTGCCAGAAAGTGCTACAATGGTCATATTACTCCTTCTGGTTTCCTTGCTTATGTATTTATTTTCAGACGGCTTGGGCTTTCTTTTCAAGAAGCACTGGGAAAGGTGGTAGTGCTGGGGGCACATTAGGGCTGCACCCCATCCTCCCCAGCAGAGCTCCCACTGCACCGCCCAGGTGAGCTCACCTCGTTGCCAGCTCACAGCTGCCAGAGGGCATCTGAGTTTTCCATGGAAATAGTGGGAAGATGGATCTTACATCACCATGAAAGAATTCCAATGAACATGCTAGACCCCCCAGCCTAATACTTCTAAGATGAGAATTAATGAGCAGCAATACAGTCATTCACTGTTGGATGGGTTGTCTCAGTGCCACATCTGCTCAGTTCTTTCTCCATCACTGTTTCCTAAGAAGGTTCCCTATTTACTCCTACCCAAGGGACAGGAAACTTGGTTTTGGAATTTTGCTTCCAGGGGTAAGGTAAAACTGCTGATATGGAAACAATTTAGATTCAGAAGTTCTCCTGAGACAAGTATTGCTTTCCATTTGGAGCAGAAAATTGAAAGCTTATTAGGAAAATACAAACTACCAAAGCAATGATGGTGCTTTTCTAACATCTTTTCCTTTTTGCTTTGCTTTACTGTTCTAGATGACAGGCAACACAGTAAAAACAGTCTGAGTCTTGTTTTTCCTTATTAAGACCAATAAGGGTTTGAGTTCACACTTTGCTTCCTAGGTCTGTTCCTGGGAGCTGCTGATTACCTTCAAAGATCACAATATTTGGGAAGCAGATGATTTTTAGCACAGTGTAGACACTGTCATTCTTTAAATACAATAATGGTCGGTTATTGTATTTATTATTGTATTATTATTTAAATACAACAATGGTTGAAATTTAGAAATACTTTACAGGAAGGAACTGAGGTGAAATCCTGCAGTGACCATTGACAGAATTTATTGAAATTGTAAATAGAATAAAAGTCCCATGGTGATCATTCAACAAATAATGTCTGTTCTTAGCTCTACAGTACATTTGCATTTCTCAACTAAAAGCCAAATATTGTTAGAGGTCAACACACAGTTCTGGTTTTTCCATGGTTTACATGAAAACATCTGAATTACTGCATCTGACAGGCACAGTGAATAGCAGCTGGGGTGCAGTGGGAGGGAGATGCAGCACAGCGTGGCGGTGCCTCTGAGGGTACCGCAGAGCAGGTCCCTGCATGAGGCAGGATGTCATCAGGAGGGTCCTGGCCATGAATCGTCCTTCCTTGAACAAGCACATTAAACAGTGGTGCAGAAGTTTCACTGTTTGGCAAAGGTAATGGAGGCAGGATTAGGTTGTGGCCATGTATACTTTGGTACTTTGTGTTAGAGTCCCAGAAAAGCCTCTTGTTTGTCAACAGGCCTCTGTCTTACAGACAAAGGGATACGTATGCTGCCAACAAACATTAAGTATTTATTATTCTA
The DNA here is from genome assembly GCA_013398015.1 of Oreocharis arfaki. Taxonomy (NCBI): domain Eukaryota; kingdom Metazoa; phylum Chordata; class Aves; order Passeriformes; family Paramythiidae; genus Oreocharis; species Oreocharis arfaki. The sequence continues at coordinate 1,149,624 of VZRR01007849.1, read as the reverse complement.
CTTTTTACATAACTGTGTTTGAAGAGGACTTATTATTTTTGTAAACTGAAGGCTGGCTGCATTTAAATTCAAAACTACATCCCAAGCTGCCCGGGCCACCATTGTTGGGAAGAGCAGGGAGAGGGAGCAGAGGGAAGGAAGCTCTCCGCTGGGAGCAGGGGCCACACAGCGAGCAGGCGCCGTGCCGGGGTGCCCGAGGGGAGAGGCGGCTGCAGGGCACGGCACAGGGCCTGGAGCACCAGCCAGGGCTTGCGGGCCCCAGTGCCCCAAGCAGGGGGTTGAGGCATGGTCTGTGGGAGCAGCCCCCATGTGCCCCATCCACCCACCCATCTCATGGACATGCCTACCCCTGGGGCTTCAGTGAGGGCATAGAGGCCAAAACACAGTCCCAGTGCTGGGTAGAGGAACACGCCTTTGGAACAACCAAATGCCCATATCTGTGGGTACTTGCGAGCTACGACCTGCTGAGGCTGCTATTTATGCCAGCCACGACACATAGAGAGGCAAGAGGAGGAACAACCACCTCCTTAGCTAAGGAGAGCTAGAGTTGCAGCCCATCACATGGACACGTCTGCAGGAATCGTGTGTTTACAGGCACACGTGTGTACACAAACACATCTGTTTATACACACATGCCTTCAGAGGGGCTGACTGTCCCTCACATCTCTGTTCAGCCAGGATGTCCCAAATCGCAGGGACAGTGCAGGAGAATCTCTATGGTCAACATGCTGTGCCGGGTTGCAATTACGAAGTATGCTGCCTCCGTTCCTAGAGAAGGAAGGAGAAATGGCTTTCTCTGTTGGAATACTTTCTCTTTCGAGTCAATAATCATAAAATCTCTTCATAATTTCTCTGAGGCCCTCATTTCTTTTTTAATGAAGGTGTTTACATTCCTAATTAAGGAGCGCATTAAGCCTAGCGGTACCTTATCTGATAAACCCATTAGTAGGCTGTGTCAAGCTGAGCCTTTCAAGGTAGCAAGCTAGCTTTAAAAACTGGTTATCCTCTGGGCTGAAATATGCAAACCAAGAGCTCACAATTAACTTGGGTTAATTACAAAATACCAGAAATTTAATAATGTATTTAAAAATACAACACAGGTGATAATGACTTTTTTTTTCTTTTTTCCTGCCCTCCTCCTTTTTTCTCCTCTCTGCAGGAGCTTATGGCCTGTCACTTTGTTCCCAGGTAACACCCCCTCATGCTCCACAGGTGTTAACCACCTTTTTCTCTCATGTGGAGGGATTTATTAGAATAGCAAGACTGATCCAAGAATTCTTGCTTCTGCCTTGCAGTTAGCATGGATTTTACTGGTGCTTTCTGGACCTAATGAAGGAACTAGGCTTGAGATGTTTATTTTTTCTAGGTCTATCAGCTGGTCAGGTAAAAGACATCACCTTTCTCTCCACGCCTATTCTCCCAACACCACCATCGCACAACTCAGGAAAACTTTGAGACGCCACCTTGCCACACAAGGTGCCAGCTTGTGGAAACAACCATTTGACCTCCTTCCTACAAAGCAGTAGCCTTGTGACTGCACCCTGCCTGTTTGGGAAGAGCTATTGCTTTCCAGCTTGGCACGCTCAGCCACTTGTTATTGCAACTTGCAGCCCAATACACTCACTTAAATAAGACTGGTTTTGAGAGACCAGGCAGGACCCTTCAATTCAGTGAAAGCCCTTTTGATGTGACCTGTAGGACCTATCTCAGGTTCCTTATGCATATGGGTGTCAAATGTTTTATCAAAGTCCAAGCAGTCCATGGTAACTGCTTTATTAGGAATTAAAGCTTCCTGTCAAGGAGAACTTAGGAGCCAAGTACTACCCACCAAGGACATATTGCACATTTAATTTGTGCAGTGTCTCTATTTCTTCTGTGATTTTATAGGAGATGGAATAGGCTTTACAGGAGAGGGAATAGGCTACCAGCACCCATCTTGTAAAAAGGGGTCAGTGGTGTCCTGGAGCTGCTTTTTGCAGGTAGCAGAGCAAACCTCCTGCTGGGATGGCTGCCCTAGGGGAGGTGTGGGTCTGCCTTCCAGGGGTCCCACTGGTGCCTCAGCCTCAATACCTGTGGCCTGGGAACTGAGGTAACAGGAAACCATTGCACATGCTGCAGGCCACCCTGCAATATATGCAGGCCAAGCTTCACCACCTGCTGACCTGACAGCAGGCACTCCAGAAAGCACAGCCGAAGCGGGGAGTTGAGGCTGGCAAACTAATGACCTGGAAGGCAAGCCTATGTGGTGTTCAGAAAATACATCTGCAGCAAGGAAGCCGTATTCCTGCTGCAAGTGCTGTGCCAGCTGATGCTCTTCCCCTGTGCACTACAGAGTGTCCATTACACCCTTCCCCAGTCACCTGGGGAGGGCTGCTGACTGCCTCTGGCTTGAGTGCTGCTAACCCTAGCCTGCATGTCCTCTTCAAAAACACCGTATTTCATGTCAGCTTTGTATTTCTTCATCTCCTCACTCAATTCATTAGTCATTTAGCTGATTCAGATGCCTTCTATGGTGCTACAACCCAACCATACTGCTGAGAAGAAAAGATACTTTTATCACTCCTAAGCACATCTGCTGCATCATCCCACTCCAGTGACACAGACACAAGAAAACATAGAGATGTGGTTTCAGAAGCACTACCCTGTCCTGACACAGAGGTGATGTGATGGAAATACGGCAGAGCACTGTGGAAAAAATGAAGAGGATGACAGCAGAGAGTAATTGACTCAACAGTGAATGTCATAGTCTTATTGTCTTGATTTCTACCGTCTAGATATTTAGTTGCATGTTTAAAAATTTGTAGTCGTGTAAAGCTGCTTTTTGATAAGAGTCTTTGGACAAGCCATGAGTCTGACTGTAATTGTGAACCTAACCTCAGGTTTCACAATATTCTGTGTTGCTGTAGGGAAAACTAAATGATGATAGGAAAGGGGCCTCTGTGAAGCAACGTCTGGAAGACAAGGACCCAGCGAGAGTATTTAAAATTGCCTTCAGAAACATCCAATAGGATCAAATAAATATAATCTTTTCTGTTACCAACTAGAAAGAGACACATTTTCCTACCAGATGATGAGGGATGTTGTAGTGAATAAATACAGCTCCTTACAGCTGCTTTAATATTTATGTGTAATACCTCATCGGCCTTAAGACATTTTAGACTTGGCTATTCTTTAAAAATGAGAACTTCTTATGGCTCTTCTTAGAATATTGGAAATGTGAAGCATCATGCACAAACAGCTGAAGACCTTCTACTCCCTCTAACTGCAGTGCTTTCTGAGAAAGGAGATATTCTGAGACAGCACTGTTTGTACTGCAAGTTTAAAACTGGATGTGAATCATCCTCCCCATAAAACACATTTGAATAGATTTAATACTGCCCCACCAATGGTTGATTTAATGTTTTGATTTACTCTATGTCCCATGAGTGGCAAAGCTTGATCTCCTGAACCGGATTCCGACTCCACTGGGGGGCAGTGCATTAGCACATATATTAACAGTGCACTCACCTGCTTCTGAGAAAGCAAGATTTCCAGAGAAATGTTTAGCTACCATGAGACATTCTGCTTAATGGAACAAATACGCATGAATATCTGTCCTATATGTACTGTTGATTATTGACTTGCTAGCTTAAACAAACAATGCTAACCTGAGGATGAAACCAAGTTTGAGCACAGAGATAGTTTAAACTATTTATTGGCACCAGGATCAACAGATTCTAAATTAGCTACAAAGCTGCAGGGAATCCTGAAATGTGAAATCAGTTTAGTGTGGGATTTTCTTTTTTTTTTTTTTTTTAATTCTTAGCCCCTCAGGAGGTTTGAGATGGTTTGATGTTCATCTGGAGACTTGTCAAAATTCTATAGAAACCTAGTAGCCTGCCAACATGGGTGGTTGCTGCTTGGAGGCATTTCGACATGGCAAAGGTCCTGTCTGCATGCTGCAAACCTGTATCCGTCAAAGGCTGCCTGGAATAGCATGAAAACAGGAGCTGTGCAGTGTCAGAACGCCGTGTGCAGGATTGCAGGGGTAATGTATGCACATCCCTGCTCTCCCGAGGCCGCCAAACTGTGGGAGGAATCCATCTGGCCCCTTAATTAGTCTGAGCTCTGCCTAAGAGTTAAACCCCACAAGGTGCTGCCACACCTATATACCAGGGTTTGGGTGGGACAGGGCTCCCTGCTCTCTGGTTAAAAGAGAAATGAAGACCAGAGGGCAGCTGGGGAGGAGGGATGAAGCTGGGCAGAAGCAGAAACCAGGGCAAAAGTCTAGGCATGGAGTGCTGCTGTCCAGACCAGGAGCCTGCACTGGAGAGAGAGCACCAAGGGTGGAAAGAGGAATGGGAAATGTGGCATAACTGGAAGGCAGCAGAGCCAAGCACAGGCTGCAGTTGCCCTGTGGTGGGGTCCTGCCTGCTGGCTGCTCCATGGCCAGCTGCCTGGTGGAGTCTGGGTTACATGACTCTGGATAAATGGAATGGGGCCTTCAGGTGTGGAGGCAATCAGAGTGCATAGGGCCTCCAGACTTGGAAGCAGTCACAGCACGATGGAATGGCATGGGTTGCTGAGGCTTCAGGAAGCAGAATTGGAGCCATCCTGTGCTGAACAGCGGGAGGGGAAGAGGATGAGCCTTAAACCATCCTTGTGATGAGGCTCAAGCTCTTACTTGCAGGCATGGGAGAAGACAGCTAGGCAGAAAGCTGGGAGGTCTGCCCCATGGCAGCACAGAGAGACCTGCTCACACTGCCCCAGCAGAGCTCTGCTGCGCTGTGCCAAGTGCCTAGGGATGGTGACAAGAATTACAGGAAAGAGTTAGTCGGTAGGACAAAACTTAGTAACACACCACCCTGAAAGAAGACATGTAGGTATTCTGGCCTGAACCTAGGAGCTGGAAATTGACAGCAGCTACTATAGGTGAAGCACAGGAATTACATGGCAGGAGAGAAGGCACTTGGGCAGGTCCTGCCTTTCCAAGTGAAGCCCTTGCCCTGAGCAGTGCACGTGGAGGAACCGGTTAGCTCAGAGGAGCCTGAGCTGGCAGGCAGACTGGGACTGCCCAGGACATGTCCCTGGGAGAGATACATGCTTTCTGTAACTCAATCACCCTCTCACTGGGGCCTTAACGTGCTCTCACTGGGGTCCTCATAATGGTTTTGCAGTTGCACAGCTGAGATGAGAGGGGTGCTTCTCTGTGTCTTGTTTCAGACTGTAGAGAAATGTAAGTTACATATTCACCCCTCACTACAAAAAGCACATCAAGATGCTGAAGTGTGTCCAAAGAAGGGCAATGAAGCTGGTAAAGGATCTGGAGCATAAGTCTGACGAGGAGCAGCTGAAGGAGCTGAGGGTGTTTATCCTGGAGAAGAGGAGGCTTGGGTGGGACCTTATGACTCTCTACAACCACCTGAAAGGAGGCTGTAGCCATTTGGAGGTCTGTCTCTTCTCCCAAGTGGTAAGTGATAGAAGAAGAAATGGTCTCAAGTTTCACCCAGGGAAGTTTAGATTGTATAGTATGAAAAATTTATTCACTGAAAGGGTGGTCAAGCATTGGAACAGGCTGCCCAGGGAAGTCACCATCCCTTGAAGTGTTAAAAACACACGTGGATATGGCACTTGGGGACATGGTTTAGTAGTGGATTTGGCAGAGCTGGGTTAATGGTTGGGCTCAATGGTCTTAGAGGTATTTTCCAGCCTTAAAGATCCTGATACCTGCACCAGGACTGTACCTGTGTTGGATGACTTGAGCTAATCTCAGTCACTGTTCTAGTTCCCCTGTGGGTATATTCAAACAGGTCTCAGAATAGAGCCGGGCAGAAGTGTTAGAGCTATTTAGGATCCCTCCAGGCTAGGAAGAGGCAGAACATGCTGGAAGTTTGTGCTTACTCATCAGTCCCTGCATTTTGGAGCTTGTGGAGGAGGAGGTTCTCACTGGGCTTTGTCAGTTTTGTTTTGTTTTGCTTTGTTTTGCTTTGCTTTTCTTTGGTTTTTTTCAGGGCTGGACATGCCATGAAGGGTTTTGTCTGAGAGCCTTGCGGCCGAAAACGCAGATTTACCTCACCACAGGTTGGTGGATCACATTTGGATTTCACAAGGAAGAGAGGAGGTGGCTGAGGAGGCACTCAGAAATGGCCTAGGTCCCACACAGCTGCTAAGCTGTAGTACGGCTGTGGCAGGATGAGGAGTGAAGTTGGATGTGCCAGGCTCTGGGTGGGACAGATGGGCTGTTGGGAAGCAGTGCAAGAGGTCCCTGGCAGAGGAGAAATGCTGCATGTCTGGTTGGAGGCACGTCACTCCACTCAGATTGTGGACTGCACAGCAGTGCAAGGCAGAAAGCAGAGCTGGCTAAAACTAGCTAAGATAATTCTAAGAAGATTAAAAATAATTTTGGCAATTAATGGATAATTCATATTTATCAGGATTATAAGAAAGAAGAAGAATAGCTTACAGCTGTAGACTTAAGTGCTTTTTTTACTGTCCTGGCACTAAAGAATTCACTGTAATTGCAGCAATGAGAGGCTGAATCTCCTTGGATTACAGTTGCCTGCAATTCAGATGATACTGCAAACTCTTCTTCAGTTCACATGGATCTTTATCAGAAAACTTGGTCCACAGATGCTTACTGGTTTGGATACTGCATCTCCATCTTATGGCCTTCATGCAGTTTATTACTAAACATGGAAAAAATTAATTCTCCCTATATTTCATTTCTATCACATCTGACAGCTTTGTAGTTTGTGTCTATGTGTGCGATATTTGTGGCCAAGTATTTTAACATAAAAATTCCTACTGCAAGGCCAGAATGAATATTTTTCCTATACTCCATCTCCCAATTTTTTCAGTGATTTTGATGAAGTAACATTAACAGAATAAAGCTTACACTGAAACAAATCTCAGAGCTACATTAAATTAACCCAATTAAAACAAGGTTTTTGCATCTTCTCAGCTGCACTTTCTTTAAAAGTCTATCTACCTCCAAGACACACTAGAAAGACCAGACTATAAAGCCATCAGATTATACAGAGAATTATACAGACCTTTGATAATTCATTGTATCAGTACATTAAAGTGCATCCTGTCAGAAAAATAAAAAAGGTGTTTCTGTGATAAGTACTTATTATACAGTTAACAGTTAACAAATAATACAGTTGTCAAAAAAACCACCAGGACCAGATGGCACCTCAAGAAGTTATCTTCTGATTCACATTCAGAGAAGTTACCCTTCTGATGCATACTAAGAGAATCATTCTCTGCCACACAAACAAGCTTTTATCTAACTGCATCTTGGGAACCTCCAGTTACAGAGATTGCACAGTTTTCTCCCATCTCTTTGTTCCAGTGCTTTGCCATTCCTGCTGTTAGGCAGCTTCTCTGCATGCCTCATCTATATCTCTCTTCATTCACTTGGAGCTGCCGTTTTTCTTACCCACCACAGATATGAAGGATTATTTCATTCTGCTCTGCAATAGTCTCCTAGATATTTGTGACCTCAACTTGGTCATATTTTATGCAAAACAGTTCTGATTCACCCAGTCTTGCACCATTGAGCCAAGATTTCTAGAGCACTGTCTGCTTGTGCTTCTACCTGGATTTTCTCCACTGTGACCTCATGTTTCTTGAGATGAATGTCTAAAGCTGAACAGAGTAATTTTGTGAAAGCCTTGGCCACCCCGGATAGAGCATTGCATTAAAGAGTTTATAAGCTCTTTTTCACACATCCCTGGATGAGTTTGTGACAGAATAAAGGGGATCTACTGGAGACTAAAATCTCATCTATTAAGCTGCTACATGTTTGAAGATAGTACGTTTTCTGACTTGCTCTTCTCCTTTCTTCCCCATAAGATACTTGGAATTACTACCAAGATGAGAAAAAATATCTTGCATTTGGAAGACATATATCAGTTTTGCAGTGTTTCTATTTATACCCCTGCAAATACATTCCAGTTGTGCCTAACGACTGTCCTGGGTTTTTCATTCTGCTGGAGTAAACTCCACTGAGTTTTCTGTTCTGCCAGTGATGCCATAGCAACACATTCCCATTCTTCATGCTCCTTGCTCTGCCAGGCTGGTGCAGGGGATGTTGAGACTGCTATGGTAAGAGTGTTTTCATCTGGAGAACAAAAGCAATCTGCACCCTCAGAAAGCTGTCATCGTCTCTCCTGCAGACTGCTGAGCCATGCCAGCTCACATCTTTTCACTGTGATGCTGGATGAAAGCAGTCACTCCAGCACCATGAGCTGCTATTTTGAGTTGGATGCTCAAGTTGCTGAAAAAGATTTTTCTGGCAGAATATCTTTGCAATATTTCCACTACAAAAATCTGCTTTCATCCTCAAATTCTGGTGTCTCTTTTTTGAGGACTGAATGTATTACAGCCCAGCTGTGAGCACTGGCAAGAAGAGTCCTGCTTTAAACAGAGCCGGGAAATTGCTCCCCTTTGTCCATTAACTTCTCTGAGTATCTCCTGTGTCACTTGGTGGCCAACTTTGAGCTCAGACTACTGGAGAATGCCTTAATAGATAACATCTATTTTAACAAAACAACACAAAACTGTCGATGTCTGCAAATATCCATTGCAGATATTTGACTGCTCTTTAAACAACTATGTTAAAATTTTGTTAACTCCCTTAAGTGACCCGAGAGAAATGGAGTCACTAATCGCATTTAACTGCCATCCTGAGCATAAAAGCAAAGCAGAGTGATACGTAATGTGTGGAGCCTAGGAGATGTTATAGCGAAGCTTATATCTTGTCTTTCTGGAGTACATCTGCCATGGCTTAGTGTTGGCTGCATTTTTTTCTATGCGGAAGACAGAAAGATGGCTTTCACATGGAGACACTGAGCTTCTCAGAAGCTTTGTGTAGTATAAAGCAGTGACTGCTCCTCCAGGGCCAGCACCTCTGTGCTTTGAAGATCAACAGCTTAGAAGAATTATGGGAAGCTTTGATTTCGTACAAACCCTAAGATTTTCCCATCATTAACACTACATGGCCCCTACTAAACCGAAGTTAGGGCAATCAGAGAAGGAAATCTCCATGCAGGGGGTGAAGTTTTAAAGGACCCCATCTTACAGGTTGCAGTAAAACCAAGCCCCAAGGACGAAAGAGCCAGATGATGAAAATACATGTTTTTAGCTTTCTACCTCTTTTTTTCAGTCTTCTAAAAAGACAGTGCATTGAAAATATACTGGAGTGCCATGCAGGTATATTATTGCTTGCTTGACTTTGCACCCAGAGAAAGCACTTGCTGGAGCATCTGCTTTGAAAGAGTCAAGTCAAAACTCTACTTACATTATCACATGAGCAAGCCAGTGCTAACTGAACGCTTTTGGAGAAGTACAGGAAGGGGGAAGACTGTGTCTTATCTGCCAGCTATTCTCAATTCTAGCTGTTGGGATGGGACCACATCGTTTTATGTTGAATAGAAAGCTTGTATGTACATCAAAGCCAGCTGGAGGAACGGCGGAAGCCTTCTCTTTGTGTGAATCAGCTCACACACAACTAGGTCACACTGGTAATACCTCCTTCAGTACTCTCTGGGGGACCTTGAGGTGCTGCCTAGAGTCAGTTGGTGTAGTAACCTCCCCTCCTGAGCAGGACAGATTGGGAGAGCTACCTCTCAAATCAACTTGACATATTTTGATTAATTACATTTTATGTTAAAAACACATGTGTGTTGCTTTTGCAGGGCAAGTTGGAGAAAATCCTATGCACAGCAAAGGGATGCCTGCACATCTGATCTGTGATCTATGCTGGGACAGGCACTTACAGCAGTGGGAAGTGGAGAAGGGTGGCACAGATAGGGCACGTGTAGTTTAGCAAGATAACCAGCTCTAAAAGGACTAATGCTGGGTGCTCCTGGGCTCCGTGTGGGCTTGAGAGGAGCTGGTGCTGCTGCCTGCACAGAACTCAGTGTCCAGGCACCAGGAGGAGATAGGAGGCAAGGCACAACATGTATTGAACCCACTGCCTTAGAGCTGAAAATGGTAAATCAAATAGCTTTGAAGGGCCAGAAGCAGAAATGCATTGTTCATTCCTTAAAGCCTAAAATGTTATATAATTTGCAAACAGAATGGATGAGACTTTGTAGAATGAGAAATTTTGAGGTTTTTGTTCCTCTTACAAACAGCTTTCCTCCCTGGTGGCTGGTGGGACAGCCAGACATTAACCCTTTCTAGCCATTTCTTTTGTCTTCTGTAGAGCTGGAACAGATGTTGGTAGTAATCTCACCTTAAATTAAACTTAGTTTTAATAAACATGTTTCTAGGATGCAGAACTCAGCTCCCTTTTTGTGGCAAGATATCTTGACCACCCTGAAATCATGGCTGCTGGATTACCATGTCTCCTCACATCCTTCCACCTTCACCACAATGTAGATTGCAAGTCACACTAAAATTAACAAATTTGTTATATCTAGAAGCATTGTTTTGCAGCCATATAGGCATCTAATAGTGATTGCTGCAGAGCTCTTGCAAACAGGTCCACGGTTTCTGGAGTCCAAAGGCCTATATTATAAAGTATTTTATGGTGCTGGCAAACTTACCTAGCCCAAATTTGCAGGAGGTAGTATTTCTAAGCTAAAAATTTCAGCAAGGTGATTATTCCTTACTGGTCGCAAATAAAATCTAAAGTATTCTGCCCTTCCTCCAGGTTAAAATGTCTGCAGGTATCAATATGTAAATAACCCAGACACAGACAGTCCTGGATCACACAGGTGACTGCGGTGTTCAGTGGATATAAATAACAAGGAACTATTACCTCTTGGAGAAGCTGTTTTGGTAAATTCAAGTCTAAGCATGAAGCAAGAGAAACATAAATTTTAGGCCTTTCCTGTCAAACACACTGTCTCGTCCCACTGGTTTGAAAAAGAGCAGTTGTTTCCCTTAGAACAGCTAGAAAGCCTTGGGGAAAATTAAAATGGTGAGAGATTCAGTATGTAAAATATACAGTGCAGAACACTGGAGAAATCTCAGTCTGGGCATGAAGAATCACTCTTGTCACAAGTTGGCAGGATTTTTATCCCTCATTTACCTAAAATTGAATTTGGGGGATTGATCAGTGTGCCTGCTAGGTGAGCCACCTACTGGCTGTTCAATGCTGTGCCCAACAGCTGACCACGTCCATCAACTCCAAGGGTTAATAGGTTGAGGAAATCTAATGCAGGAGGATGTGTGCCTCTGTGAAGCAAGATGTTGTCAATTAGTCTGTTGCAGCAAAATATAATTCGAAGAATTTTTGGAAGAAGAAATGCCGTTTCTAGTTAAATGTTGAGTATCTCTGGCAAATCTGAGTAAGAAACTTTCTCTGGAGAGACTATAAAAATAACTGTTCAAGCCAAGTAAACAATGTATTCAATGTGACAACTTTTGTCATTGTGTCAACTCTGATTTTCACAGATTATGATGAATGCACGAGCAAGAACCTAAAATAACACTAAAGGCTTGTAAGCACGGGGGGATTCTGGGAGAGGACCTGAATGGGTAATATGAAATAAACGCGTGAAGTTAAAGCACATCAAACCTCCAAGGCTTCTTCTGAAGGTGGCTGCTAGAGCACTCTCAATCTGCTTACTTAATTAATTTAACATCCAGCATGAAGAAACCTGGAACAGCCTAAGACTCACAGCATTGTGAAGCCATGAAAGCACTGAGGGCCACACATGATTCTCTCATGCTTCACATACTTGCTGCTGACATCCTGTGCTTAAGTCCTGCATGCAGGCAGCGCTTCTAGCTGCAACTTCATCTGAGATGTATCTGTATGAAACTCCCTGACTGGGCTGCAGCTGGAAAAGGGGAGTCTCTTCTCCCTGGGAAAGACAAGGTCTTCCCATACATGTATGAGAAACTGCTCTACAGTGTGAGAAAGGACTAACACTGCCTTTCCAACACATAGGAGACCCAAGCAGACCACTGATGCACATTCTTAGGTGGCTCAAACACAGCAGGCCATTGCTCTTGGCCTCACATAACTGAAGGTTATCCTGCAGGGAAGCGAGGCCATCCTGGAGGTGAACTGCAGTAATGGAGGCTGGAGCATGACCTGTACAGGTAAGTAGACTATCAGACTTCGTTTGTTGTGTTGCATTAAAGGGACAGGATGAAAGACAGAAGGATAATTCCCATGATAGACTGACTGCTGTGGGTCGGTTTGGAAGCAGCAAATATGGGAAACATTTTCTCTCTTATGTAAACATGCTTATTTCTCTAGAGCCTTGGACCTGTCTTAAGAGGGTGAGCTCACGTGCAGCTGAGTAGGCTTTAGTTATCTTCCTATGGATCAGTCTGACATGTTGCCATAGATGCTTCAGATAGCTTAGAAAACCTGTAACCATTACTACACCCTGCCTTGTGTGCCTCCGTGGTCCGCTGGAGCCCTTATAGCTGAATACAAGTCAACGCAGCTTCCAGGCTACTTTAATATATTTTGGGACTAAGCCAGGAGAGGCAAAGCTCAAGGCATGCCTCAGGCTCTGTGCTGAGGCCATTGTTGCATCACAGATATATTTCTTCTGCTGTGCAAACTACATGGTGTGCGTGCAGTAGCTCCTGGTCACACCTTGCATGGTGCTTTTCTGCCCTAAGAAAAACAGACAGAATCAGCCCAGCCTTGTTTTCTAGGTAGGCTTTTCCCTGTCTTTTAGAGATTTTTCTCTTGTATTAGAGATTTAAAACCTGTTATGTCCAGCAGCGTTTACTGGAAGGCACAGAGGGACACAGTTGTGTCTCTGCGAACGGTCCCATGCTCCCTGTGTGGCGGCACTCACTTCCATCTGAGGTGCCTGACTCCAGACAGTGAGGGATAGAGACCACACTCCCTAGCCTAGGAGGCACTGAGACACTTGAGAGGACGTGGGTTGTCTGAAGAACCTCATTTCAAAAGTGCAGCCTGGCAGTTGAGGATGAACAAGACAGCTTCCTCCCTGAGGTGAAGCATCAGGCACAGCTGTGCAGGTGAAACCCCCCTGAAGTCTGCAGTGAAGTTCTCAGTGATGCTGGCGGCATCTGGACTTGAGCCATGAGACACAAAGAACACATTCTGTATGGCAGTTGACAGAGTTAATAAAAGAGGATCATGTAGATAAAACTAGTGGGTGTTCAATTCACTCAAAGGAAGTAGTCATATAATTTCCCTATCAAAACAATTCCACTGTAAGCACCAGAGACCTAGCCTAACATAAACCTATACTTAGCAGCTTGATCAGAAACTTGAAAAGTGTCTTGAAAATAGCCAAATCTAAGCTCAGAGACTGAAATACAACACTCTATGTATTCCCAGTAATGGAATAATCACTAGTACATTAACAATTAACAGTTCACAGCTACTGTGAACAGAAAATATGAGAAGTGCTGTAGCCTTTGCTGCACCAAAGGGTTTATTTGTAGTCTGTTGCTTGCATTGAAATGACATGTCACAGAAAGATGAAGGGAGCCTGTCAAAGCCCATTTGAAAAGTCACTTCTTCCAAACAAGGCCGTCTGCTTTCATCCCTCTTTGCATTATCAGCTGGACTGCTGGAACCAGGTATTCAAGGAATTTCAGAGGGAAGGAGGAGAGCACAGTATTTCCTTGTCACTGTGATAGATTTGACAGACCATTTGGACAATATAGCTAGCATCTTGTCACACAAACTGACACCTTGGGAAAGCAATAGGCTTTAAAAACAGTGCTCAGCTTACCCTAGGACTGGGATATCCTGTGATGACTAGTGCCTCTTTTACATGTGAATCACTCGCTTTCATCCTTTAAATGTTCAGAGAACTGGAGGTTGGGATACTTCTGCTACAGACTACCTGGGTTTGTAATTAAAGCGCCCACCTCCACTTTTGTTTGTTCCCATATACCTACATCTCAGGGAACAGGTTTCTCTGCTAGAGATTGAGCTACTCTCCAAGCTGCTGTACATCTCAGAGACAATTAATCATGTTTGCAAAGGCTATTGTATATGTGACCTGTGGTTAGTGGGCACAGCCTTAGATGAGATCCTGGGCTTTACCAAAGGGGCAGGTTTGGCACTGGTGACTGGAGACAAGACAAAGAGAAACACCAGCTGCTGTGCCAAGTGATGTGGGCACCCTTCTTTCAGAGGACTGGCACCCAGCCAGCAGCCTAGCATGGTCTTCGAAGAATCAAGCTGCTGACGGTGCTGTTTAAGATCAGAAGACAGGCATCCTATTTAAACTGTGTTTGGTGCTTGGGAAAGGGAACGTTAGCATGCTCAAGTCTCAAGAATGCAGGCCCACAAAGGACCACCCCACTCCCTGCAGAGTGGCCAAGCAACCAAAGTCACACTGCTCTTTCTAGGTGAAATCTCTGAGCTTCCTCTATGAGGCACAGTCCAGAGCCCATTTTTGTTAAATCTAAAAGATTATCCCTCCAGTCACATGCTCCAAACCCACACAGTCTAAATGGAAATGGAAAGTATTGCTGAGCACAACAAAGAGCTGTGTTTTCTACTGTGTGTCTAAAAGTCAGTGGCATGCTGCTGTAAAAAGCCATTATATACAATTCGTATTTCCTTTCGTAAAATCCTTCCATGTTGTGGGATTGAAGTTATTAGATGAATAAGACTGAAAAATATGGTCCTATCTATTATCTTCCTTATTTTTAATCACTTCTCACCATCCCACTGCATGCTGTTTCTCAGGTGCACTTCTTCAAAGTGTTGGACATGTATAAACTTTGGGCTTCTGCACTTCAATGACATCCTGAATGAACTCAAAGGACCCTCGAAACAGTGCCCTGACCTTGAATTTATCCCAGGCAGACATGCACAGGCCCCAGTGCTCATAGGCTAGTTTTTTCTCTCTTCCACTGCCTCTTCCCAAGACACAGCTTGCAAACTGCTCCTAACTCTGTCAAACTCTGCCCATTTTTATTTTCAAGTCAGAAATGTGTGCTCTAGAAAAGACCACTCCCATGACAGCTCAAAGCTTTCAAACTGCATCCATCTTTCTGTCACTTTGCCCAAGGAAGTGACAATTTAGAGAGGGCAAAATGATTTCTCACAACTTGGAAATCAGAGCTAATTTTTCCCAATCTTTTCTTCATATGGTTTATCTTTTGGGGAGATGTTAATTATGGACAACTTGTGGAAGCATTTTTCTTAGCAATTATTAGGATGCATGCAAAGAGTTGTACAGCAATATCTCACCTTAGAGTGGTCAGGTGCAACTAACCATATTTCTAGGCTCCCAATATGAATGAAGTAGACCCCTGACTTGCTTCAAGAACTTGTTCTCCTGTGTGTAGAGGGAACAACATTAATTTCTCTTTGCTGTTTTGGAGGAGTACTGCATAGCAAATGGCTTCTTTCTTTGTTCATTTACTATGCAGGATCAGGTTTCCTGATTATTTCAAAGAAAGTACCCAACCTTGTAAGACCAAGCCTGCTGCCATGTACCTGCTTAGGCCCTCTACCCTGTGCCATGCAAAGATTCAAACCAGAGACTTTCTCAGAAATCATTGACATTACAAGGAGAAAGCAAAAGGTGAAACTCTGTCTAAGTGAGTCTCTGATAAGAGGATTAATTTAAAAACATACACCTTTGCTCATTTAATTTTTTTTTTGCAAGGAAACATAAACCAACATTGTAATTGTACTTTGGCCTGTGGGAATAATATCCCAGAAATAATGCTTCTACTGAAAGTATAGTAGCTTAAGATCTCTGTGGGGCTGCTTCTTTCACTGCAAAACCTATAATTAGCCATCCATTATGGCATTGAGCAGTGATCCTGAGGAAGCCCATATTTTTCCCCCATGCACCCCACACAGACATGCCAGAGAGCAGGTAGGGAATGCTCTGGAGTTCACCCTCCTTCTCACCACAGGCAGCTCAGGGGGTGGGAGACCCTCCCTGGTGCCCCTTTGCTGGGGACTTCAGCAGGGACACTCTGTGGGCACCTCAGTGCTCTCAGGTGTCTGGTACTGTGTCTCACACTGTGAACGCTTGGATTGCTACAATCTAGGTCCTAAAGCAATGGTGGTGTGATTTGAGCTGCTCTCCTGCCTTCTTTTTGCTTTGGGGTGAGCACAGAGAGCAGCTTTCCAGTTAGGAAAGATGGGAAGCCACTAAGCCAAGCACTCCTCTCCTCAGCCTTCGGACCAAACACAGCTGCTTCAGAGATGGAGATGGCTTGGTGGTGCTGCTACAGCTCTAGCAGTCTGTGCCTCCAGGCAGCAAATGCTTTCCTGGCATGACTGGAAGGCATAAAGGCATACTTCCAGGGTATTCTTGAGGACTGAGTTCAGACTGTATGAAATGGTGCACACAAAGAATATCTGGCTGATGGCGTTTCCCCGTGGTTTTGGGAAAGATTTTTGCTCGCCTTAAAATAAATAAGCAGTTTTATCAGGTAAAGCACTATGAACATGTAAACTGCTTCACTTAGGAAATCCTACATTTGAATTGCTTTGTGTTTTCCAAAGCAGTTTCCCAGTTTTACTGTCTAAAACTCTTTCTGGATTAGAACTGAATTTATGAATTGTTTAAGTTACTCAGAAACAGTGTTAGCCAGGTTTGAGTGTGTGTATGTGAACAAATGACTGGCTGAAAAACTCCTTTCTATGTGTAACCTTTATTAACAATGATGCAAACCCCTCTGCTAAAGTGGCCTGGAGAACTCTGGTGGTGGACACAGGGCTGAGGAGACCAGTCCTCATCTTGACACATTTAAGGCGCTGTCTGATGTACAGCGCCTTAACTGTGTCAAGATGACAGTCCCCAGATATGCCCAGTTTCATCCCTCACAGAGCTTCCTCTGAACTACCAGGTGAATTACTAAGCTTGTATTTAGAAAAGACATTCAATTCCTAGCATGAAAGCTCCACTCTGACTTCTGATGGCCATTGCCAAGAAGATAGGCTCTCCAAGGCTCAGCAGAACCAGGAATACCGTTTCATGGCAGCTCTTGTGTTATACCCCCTGGCACTGTGTGCATGGTAAAACAAATAGTGTTTTTCACAAGCACTTCATTACCACAGATCAATGCCATCATACACTCAAATTTGCTTTTCATGGATTCAGTGTAATGGGCACAATGGTGGTTTCTATAAAGTACCAAAAATCTGGGATCAAGGGCATGAAGGAATGCAGGAGGGCTAGTTCTCTGATAGACTTTTAAACTCCTCACAAGCAATATTGTACGTTGATCCTCACCAGCCTACTGCCACTGTAAGAAACAAATCCGTGACCTGCCTCAGATGTAGATACACTTTAACTTCACTTTGTCATGTGTCTTTAATAAAGAAATGGATCCAGAGAGAAGTGAGTTTTGACTGAAAGTAGAGGTCCAGTTTTTCTGAAATTCCAGATGATCTTCTTTTCCATGATAACACTAAGTCGAAGGTTTGAACAAAGTGTTAGTGTAAATCTCTAGACAGTGCAACAGGTCAGGCTTGAAAAAACCAGTTTGTGTTACCAGATAGGTGCCATTTCTTTATCTAGCAATTTTATACATTGAAGTATACCTCATATTACTCACTTAGTCATGTCAAGGCCTGATCTTCTTCCAGGCATCTTTGGAAACATGAGAGCAATTTGCACAAGGCATATGAAATTCATAATTTTTAAAAAATAGAGTGATCTCACTTTTTGGACATTCGAGCTCACACTGAAGAAACCCCTACTTTGAACTTTTACTGTAGCCAATTTTTTATGTTCTGTTCTGTGATTTTCATAGAAGTTCATTAGGAGGTAATAATCAGTTCATATTTGTGATAATAAATTATCTACATAATTTTGAAACCCTACTAGGGTGTTGCAAAGTGATCATATTGACATTCAAGGTAGGAATTCACTACATGCAGCGGCAAATATAAAAGTTGTATTTACTTGGATAGCTGGGAACACCCTTGAGAGCAAGGAAGAAGAAATGTATGACATTCTTGGGGAAAAGAATGACCAGGGAGTGGATCAGGAGCTTTCTGGATCTGTTAACTAAGCAATTCTCCTCGTTGCTGGACTCAACAAGGGCTCAACACAGCTGCCCACATACAAGTGGGTGGTGGCACCTGAGATGTGCTGTGGAATCTGCCTGATCCCAGTGTGGCACTTCAAAAGGCAATGAGTCCACCCAAGATCCTATATCAGACCTGCCAAGCTCACATGGACATCTTACATAGCACAGCTTAAATGGCAGTAGCCACACATAGGCAGGTAAATGAATACAGCTCTTCAGAGGATCTTTTACTCATTTAAAATCACAGGCAGAAAAAAAAAAAGACTAAAAGATCTCATCTTTGAGACCACATAAAAGAAAGAAGCAGATTGGTGTTATGATTTCAGGTTACGATGGTAGTCAGGGAAAGAAAACAAATACAAACTTCCAATGGCTCGTGCCCACACAATTATTTATTTCTACATGAACTGAAGGTGAAAATATTGTTTTTCTGACTTACTTCATACTCTCGCAGGTCACCAGAAAAAAGAATCACGTCATATGAAAAAGTGCCATACAGAGTCAAACCAGCTGTGTTTTTACCTATAAACTGAACATACATGTATAGAGGCTATATGGTTTAATAAATAAAAGCCATCAAAGGCACTGTTCCTCTGACTTTAAAGCAGGCCTGCATTTCGAGGGCAGGATCAAAAATCTGGGGCCTCACACAGTAGATCTGTTGGATAAAAGGGGACAGGCTGAAGAGGTAAAGAAAAATCCCCAAACACCTAATTTACCTGAACAGAGCCTGTTAAGTGTGAGCACAGTGACTGTAGCTTCCCAGAGCTCTCCAATTCCTCCTAAGAACATCCTTATCAAAACTTTTTCATGATGATGGCTGTGATTAGCATACAAGCAGCATGAGGCAGAAAGAAGCTAAGGTGCAGAAATGTCGTTGCACAGACAACCTTAGCTGTGTACTGACCAATGCTGCATTTGGGGTTCTCTGATTGAAATCTTCAGGGAGTTCCACACTCAATCCCTTTGTTTTGAACAAAACCGGCAGCTTGCTCACACTGTTTCTCAGTCCCTTCTTAATTGTTAGAAATTAATACCCTTGTCATGCTCCTAAACCACACTGTTTGGCAACTATTTTACAATGTAGGCAAACACTTGAGCTTAGTGCTAAATATGCGGGTGCTGTACATACACAAATAAAGACTGTCTCTTTCTCAGAGATCTTACAGTCTGAAAGATAAGAGATGAAAGGGTGCTTGGAAAGATGAGTAACCGGGGGGACTGTGGGAGGGGTTCACCTCAGTTAAAATGTAAAAACTTGGATATCATTCAAAGAACGTACAGATTTTGGTCCTGGAAGTGTGCATTTTTATGATGTATAACAGTTTTGTAATTAAGAAAAAAGCTGGAACTGTTGACATTTTCTTGTGCCTGGTTTTGCTAGGACTGAGGTAGCATGTTGCTGCTAATTCTCCTGACACCCCCAAGCCACCCTGCTACTGTTGTCCTCTGCACAAAGTCCAATGCTCTCATTCAAACCACTGGCCCTGCTTGGGCTTTGACCTTGAGAGGGGTTAGGTTTGGAGATCAGATGTCTCTTATATATGACAGATAACTTTACATTTGAATACAAGAAATTTTTAGCCTTTTTTGCTTGAATATAATTACAAAAGTTATGAATCACAAAGTAAACAGAAATAAATGTGATGTAATCAGCATGTGCAAATTTCCATGATTCAGTTTTGCAAACATTTCTTCAAACCAAACCTATCTATCTTCTGATATCAAGCATGGGTTAAACACAAGGACCCCTAGACACAAGGGTACCAGGCTGCTCTCTCCTTGGGAAGGAGAAGCCAGGGTGTAGGCTGCTGGGGCACAACAGCAGGGTGCTCAGCACTGCCCTGAACCTTTGCTCATAGCTGCCTCCAGGTTTCTAGATGCACAGGTTTTTTTTACTGGAGATGGAGGGACTTGTCATCAGGTAGCACTCATCATGGTACAGCTATGGTGTGGTGGATATCCATGGGTTGTAACTTCTTCATATGTCACCTTTCATGTGACACATCCACAATGAAAGGACAAAGATTAATTCTTCTTTCATTCTTAATGTGGTTTAGTTCACATCAGATGGTGCCTCTCTTGGTTTTGGGATCACACCAGGATAGCTTGTTCCTCAAACGATGTTTGAGATCAGACTTACTGCAGATCACAGAGATGACAGAGATGATTTTGCCTTAGCAATGTCAGAAGAGTTCAGATACTAATAGGAATGATGTAGCTGCAGCTTTTTTTTTTTAATCTAGCAAAGTGCTAGCAAAATGCCACATGCATATGAAACAGGCTATCCCTGGCATAAGAAAGTTGTGTGTCTGTTGTAAAGCTAAAGCTTGCCATTGCCCTCTGAATCCAAGTGACACACTTGGAGCCATCCACATTTTGATTTCAAGCCAGTGAAAACCAGATTTTCTTTTTGCTAGAGTTGCTGAAAGGTTGGTGGAGTGGGAGGCAGCTAGTGCCAAGGTAGAACTACGCATGTTTCTTGTCATATGTCTTCAAGTGATGCATTCCAGAATTCTTCATTTAATCATCCAGAGATAAATAAGCTACTACTTACTAAAAACTAATTATGTTTTAAGCAGCACAGCTAGAAGATAATCTGTGTTACAGAATTCCTAGTGGCAAAACATCCAGGATTTTTTACATGTAAAATCATGAAACTGCTATGATGCTTTTGAAGTTTTAACACACTCGTGTATTTGCTTGATAACTACTACGCAAGCAGTAAACACTCTTGTTTGTGTCTGATTCTTCAAGGCGCAATATAGAGAGCTCTGCACTTAACTTCATAGGCTCAGTTCTCACAAGCTTGACATAGCTGACAATATTTTTGAACCAAGCGTTTGACAATCAACGCAATAAAAAAAAAAAATCTGTGGTTTTAGTATCGATTAGTCTCCTCACCAAAAATTACATTCCCAGCTAGAACACTGAAGAGGCTTAACAAAGATACTTTGAAGGGAAAAAAACCCAACACAATGCCTTTTTCTTTTGCTTCTCTAATTGCTGCAGATGTTGTGCAGTTGCACCTATGAAAAGTTAAATATTATGTCTCTGTAACATTTTTGATCTTCATTAATTATAGCTCAGAAAACCTTACAAAAAGCAGCCTGCCTCTTTAATACAAATAAGATTAATTGCATGGGTGTTCAGAAAATGAGCCACCAGTAGTTAAACAAAAAATGTTTGTCTTTAAGCAGCCCTTGAATGATTTTTTCTAAAAAACTGTTACAGGAAGTGAAGAGGCTGCCAAATTACCATGCCCGTGAGCCCCACTCTCATTATCAGCCTAAACGAATGCACACACCCCGCCACTTTCATCCTCTTCCAGGTCCAAGAAAAAGAAAAAGAAGGCAAAAAAACCCGACCAACCTTCCACACAAAGAGGTGTCTCTGAAGTCTGGAATGCACCCTGGCTGTTTGAAGACAAGATTTATACCTGACACCCTCCTTTAAGCTCATTGTTGAGACTCGCCTGCGTTCAAATCAACCGCAGACTGGCTGCTGCAGGTACTTCATCTTACAACAACCACATCATCTAAGATAAATGCACCAGGAATTGCTATCACTTTGAGGTGAAAGAAAATGGGGGGGGCAGGGGGAGAATCAAACCTCTGATGCAGGTAGTGGGTGGAGGAAAAGACACAGGCATGAAGCAGTGTGCAAGGGTGTGCCCAGGCCAGAAGCCAGCGACAGCTGCCAGCCTGCAGCATGGGGCGCAAGGATGAAATGGGTCTGGCCGTCTGTGTGTGGGCACCTGTGTTTTGGCCCAGCCTCTCCTTGTCTTTGGCAGCCAGGCTGTGGGACCAGGCGTTGGGCGGGATCCTTAAGTCACCCCACTGCCAGGGAAGCAGTAACCTCTCAGGTGCTTGTGAAGGACTGAAAGGAGCTTTTTGGCTTGGTGGGAGACGTGAGAAGCTCTGTGCCATCAGTTCATGTCGTTCACATGTTTTCTGAGGCAAGCCTGATTTCCTCATTTTAGGATCCTGTCCCTAAGTAAGCTGCTTTCATTCAGCTTCTTAAATTTTTCTGGAGGAAAACCCTTGGTTATAAGGATTTAATTTTACACTGAATCTGTCTGGGAGGCAAAGCCATAGAGCACTGAGATCGGCGAAGCAAACAAGAGCAGAGACAGAAGAGTGTGCTCAGGACAGTGTCAGGATGTAGAGAAACACAGCTGAACATCCTAGAGCTCAGGCTGCTGAAGCTGTAGCATTAGCAGGAGTTGGGCTAATTACTGAAGGCTTTGAAGTGATGCAGGCAGAAAATGCCTGTCTTAAAGAGAGAATAACACCTGGCAATCGGCAGAGATACTTATTGCCTGTATCACACTATCGTTCAAAGGCCCAAGAAAAGTTGGGGTGTAAGGATGCAATTTGTGGTGCAGAACCAGCTGAGGAGCATTTTCCAGGGTGAAGAATTACCATGGCATTTGGAATAACGCCCCATTAATCCAGGGCATTCTAAAACAGTTCTGAGGAGATATTCTGAAATTACGCTGATAGAGAAAAGAAGGCAGAAAAAATGACAGCATAGGTGGTTAAGGCAAAACTTTAAAGTAAGTAAAACCTGCCCTTCTGAAGCATTTCATAATGCCTATCTTGGATCCAGAGACCAGAAAGCAACATGGGATTAGCAAAAAAAGCTAAGGTCCCTAAAGACTGTTCTAGCACCACATATTTCACCTGCTATTGGGCAGCACCCATCAGCATGTTCTGCATTTAACCCCGCTGAAAGATCTAGATTTGGTTTTCTGGTTCTCCTTTGTCAAGCAGTTAAGACTTGTGGCTTTACAGGGGTTCTTCCAAAACTTCTGTGCTGACAGGGATGTCTGAGATCTGGGAAAAAGGAGCTGGTTTAATCCACTTCAGTTATAGACAACTTTCTATATTTAGGATTTTAAATTATGTTTCATTAAGAATGCAAATTATGAGCGTTTCTAGGACTCCAGGTACTTGCATGTCCCAGCTAGCACAAAAGCCTCATGCCGTTACAAATCTGAATAAAGCAGGTTAAGTTTGCAGCAGACTTAAAACAGGGCAAGAGGGAGGGCGGGAAGGGAGCTTGAACAACACATCCAATATTCGCCCACTTGGTTGGGAGGAAAAACATCTACACTAGCACTGAACTGACACAACTTCATGTGAAGCTGCAGCATCAATCTCAGCCTGGCCACAGGTATCCTGTTCCATTTTTTGCAATTGAAAAACTTACAATTTATAAATTTTTTTTAAAATGTCTTTTTTCTGTGGGCTGTTTTGTAGTTTTGTTCTGTTGTTGGTTTGGTTTTTTTTTTTCCTTGGGGGATGATGTCTTTTATCTGGTGCCAGCAAAAGATTCTCAGAAAAATCAGTTTCTTCAACCTGTGACCAATGTATTGAAAAATGGAGCATGGCTCTACCGCAGCAATCACGGGAATATGTTGCGGACACTTAGCCTGGAGCCTCCATAATTTGTGACACCAAGCATCTGAGGAAATAGCATTCAGTATTTCATTCTGACATTTCAGCTCTTGACAGCGCTACAGAATGCTGCTTGAACCTGAAGTCAAATGCAATAAACTGTGCACAGCTTTGCCAAAAAAAAAGCAAGCATAAGCAAGGCCAGTTCAGATTGCCATCACAGGGAGCCACAAGAGTGGGAAACAGAAATACGTGGCTCTAAGCAGCCTCTTCATTGCTGCCTGCCTGTTAAAAATGATGGAATTTTCAAGAAGTTGTTACAGGCACTATTAAGGCCTTCTGGTCCAAGCACAGAATCATAGAACCATTTAGGTTGAAGAAGACCTTTAATATCATCAAGTCCAGCTATTAACCCAGCACTGACAAGTCCACAACCATGTAGAACCACCGTGTTCTTCCTTTCCGAAAAGGATCTTCAGCATCTCCCAAAGCAATTTGCAACGAACAGTGATAAAAGACCATCAGAAGATGAAAATTTGAATACGGATGACAAGCTTGTACATTAACCAAGATTGTTCACATAGTTATTTGTGATTAACTAGTTGGCCAGAGTATAAATGTATTTTGTAGTTGTACACACTGTGCATCTTTTGCTGCTGTTGAACAGCTCTTACTGCAATAACATGCTAAGAAGGCTCCTGGGAACTTCTCTGTATACTGGTAATCATTAGAACCTTTAAAATTACTTCTGAGCTAATAAAAAATGTGAATATTTATATGTTATATGTACACATGTAAGCAGGGCTACATGGTAAATCCATGGACACGTTTAAGGCTCAAGATAGTTTTTCTGCAGCCTGTAAAATTTTGTTTGTACTTTTTCCCTCCTTTGTGTTTCTGATCAAATAATTTTACTGTTCTGAAAATGGAGCTTCAAAGTTTGGTGTTTGTTATGTTATTCAAGAATGAGAGCATGAGCAATTAATTAGACAGCAAACGACCTGGATTCACCAGCAATTCCTTTTCCATCCCCAGAGAGATGCCATCTTTCTCCCTGTCCTCCAATCATTTGCTGGTTTTGTCCCCATCCGGTCTTTTGCCTCCTATTAACTAAGTTTCTTCCTCACTGCACATGCTTTGTGGGGCCAATGACTCCTTTTTAATGCTGTGTGACTCCTCTGGCTGCCATTCCCCACTCCACTCTAGCTTGAGCAGCACCTCAGTGGAAAGCAGCAGGTACCCCGTCCCCCTGCCTGCACCCTGTGCTCTTCCCACAGCCACTGCTCATGTCCCTGCTGCTCTCCATACCCTTGGGAGCCCAAACCGGATTTGAGCATCCTTTCCAACAACCCTCATGTTTGCTGCAATCCCGACCCTCTGTTCTACCTGCTCCCTTCATGCACCTGTTCTCCACAGCCATTCAACTCCCCCATAGAAAGATGGTGCCTGGACAGAAATCCCAGGCAACTCACTCTCACCTGCTTGGGGCCTATGGCTACAGGGCAATGTGGCACTGTATGTCATCAGCCTCTGCCTGCAAAGGGGTGGTCAATGTCAAGATCATCTTGCAAATTGAAATACAGCAACAGTCATGTTTATGACTTGAGAGCTCTGTGAGAAGAGCCCCTTCCTGCCTCCGGGCACACCTGTTTCTCTCCAAGAGTTGAAGACAACCTGCCTGGTTCAGGGTCTCTTGGAATCCCCCAGGCCCTGGTCTGGGGCAGCTCGTAGAAGATGGCTTAGTCTGACTAAATGTGTTGCTCTGTGCAAGCAGTAGAAAAATCGTTCTTGTAGTGGTAGCAACGTATTCTATAGCAAAACCCTGAATTATTTATTTCCATGAGCATTTGCTTGAAATAAATAAAGAGTTATGGAAACATCATTTCTGGAAGGTAAAACTATCAAGTGCACAACAGCAGCTGAGGAACTACATTTCTTTTACAGCTTGTCCAAAGTATCACCTTGCAGGGACCTGAGGGCATGTTAAAGTGAAGAGCTTTAAAACAGCGAACAACGAAAGCTAATTCTTCTCCAAAAAAGGCAAACAGGAAGCTTGTTTAAATGACAAGGCTTTCGGTGCATAGCGAGTGTGTGTGCTCAGGTTGCTTTCAGAGTCTGTTTTTTTGTCTCCCTTGGCTCTGTCTCCAAAAGACATCTACAAAAACTCATGTACGCGCGTAAGTACCAAATGTGTACACGGCGTCTCAGTCACTTCAACAGCAAGCAACAGTTAATTCAAACCATGCATTACAGAGAGCTCATCCTTTCATGATAAATGATGGTATTGACAGATGAGTTATTTTTACATTGAGCTTAATTATGTCGAATCTCAGCCCACAAGTGTGCAGCAGAAAGGGTAGCATTTTTCTTTGTTACTAATAAGCTATGTTTGTTATTTTTCTTCTGTACTATTCATATGTAATTAAAAGTGACCCAAACACACATACATTACATGCCAATTAAAACCCTTTCATCTCTGTTGTCATGTCATGACATACTGGAGGGACAAATCTGTTAAAAAAATAAAAAAAGCCGTAAGACCGCCCTCATGATGACGTAAGTCTAAAGCCTTGAGGAAACAGGCTTGAGTTTGCCTGTCTGCATGGAATCAGTTCTGTACATTTTTCTTGCCCAGACAGTTACATGTATAAAGCTCCTCACTTGAATCCCTGAGGTCCTGTTTATTTCTCACACAAGTATTCTTCTTTTAGGAAGATGTCAAAGCTGTATACAGAGCTACAAAATGGTTCTCCCTAATTTATGTGCCCAATAAAGCAAACTTCTCCAAAAGGGAGCAACTTCAGTCTTTAAAACATAAAGATCAAATTGTGCTGTTCCCACTCCCAAAGCGGCATCTGCAGCTGAAGTCAGTGTGCCTACTGACAGAAGAGTGTATTAGGCTCAGCAGTTTCTCAATCAAAAACCAATTCGTTTACAATACAAATGGTCAGTGTTCAGAAAATACTATAGTTACTGCGAACATTTAAACTTCAAAACCACTCAAAAGCCTGGAAATACAAACCTAAGACGACCACACTGATACCACCTATTACCCCTTCACTGAATTTTGCCCTACAACATCTTTCTCCAAAAATCTCTGCTGTGTTCTCCGCTTGCACTCCGAATAATTGTTCTTTAACAGATTAAAAGGTATTGCTACACCTTTAGTAAGGACTTAAGGCTTACTTATGGTTAGCACATTTCAGAGAAGTATATGGTTTCCACAGATCAATTTATTAGTGCAGGTGTATGACACACTCTGAGTAAAATGGGACAACATCAAATACTCCCTCTGTTTAATTTGGAACAGGGAGCTGAATTTCCAACACCTGCGTCCCAAGAGAGTGCCAAAGCCATGGGGTTATTGGATATTTGCAGGAGGGCTACTTTGTGGTTTTGGTTTGGGTTTTTTTAAATGGGGTGTATTTACCCAGATTTTAAGTAAATTCCAAAGCAAATGGTGCTTGTGTGGCCATGATGCAATTTCCCACACACTTCCGCAGCTTAATCGTGCATCCCCAGCCCCCTTCCCCAGCAGACCCCAGGGGTTTCATGGTGCAGTACAGCACGTGACAAGGGTGCCTTGTCAGCCACTGGCAAATGCACATGGCAGCAAGGTCTTTGCAAATGTCCCAGTGTGAAGAGCTTCAGCTGGAGCTGGCTATTGGCCACAAGACACTGATCCATCAGAAATCATCCTTCATGCATACTAGTGATCCTGAAGCTACTTGCCTCCTAGCCATGTTTGACTTGAACTAACCAAGACTAACGTCTAGAATTTTTCCCAGGAAAGTTTCCTACTTCACTGAGGATCAGGCCAGATTCACAACAGGAACAGTGCCATAAAGGACTCAGTGCTCCATGGCAGACACAGAAGGTGGCAGCTACAGCCAGAGTCTAGGAAGAGACACCTTGAAACAGAGATCTTCAAAATATCTTGGCTGTGACCCTGGCAGGCCTTAGAAACCTGACACGGCTTTGCCCTACAGTCCTCCAGACTCCCTAAAATCCAGCCTATGGAACACCTCCTGTCATTGCTTCATATCTTTGCACTTAATAACCCCATCATCTACAGGGCAACACAAGGCCAAACACCTCCACCTGCCAGCATCCTCCTTTGTATGAACACAGTTTCGGAAATCTTCCCCCAAAGGGGCTGGGTGGGCTCCATGGAGAGGGAGCTGTTCAGGGCCCCTGGCCAGGCAGCATGGCTACACAGGCTCTTTCAGGATTGTCCAGCTTCCTCCTCTTGCAGCTTTTCTGCTTTGCATGAGACTGTTTTTGTCTCTTTTTCACTCAGGCACATGACTCCCAAACGTAGTGACTGGGGCACCACCTGGGTCAGGGTTTGGAAACTGGGCTCCAGTTCTTACTCTGAGCTAAATTTAGATATCTTATACTGAGTATTACCCAGACCAAGTGTCTCCATACACTCGTGGCAGTATTATTTTTCTTTTGCTCTCCAAATTGCCACTTATGCCTAGGAAAAGGTAACAGTTAAAAAACAAGAGGGATGGACAGACAGACACCTCTACTGAAATGCACAAGAGCTGGGGCTGGGGACACTGTTGTGAGTAAAACAGCTAAAGTCTCTGCAGGCTGAGAAACATGTTGAGTCCAGATCGCCCACCTGAGCTCCCTGAGCATGTAACAGTGTGACCGTTCTCAGCAGGAGGGCTTGACATGTGGCGTGTGGGTCTGTTCATCCAGCACAGGCCAAGCCAGGTAAAGCATGTCCAGAAGCACACGTTCAGGCATGCAAGGAACTCACTGGATGCAAACGTGGGTGTTAAGGTATGTAGGTACCTCTGTGGTGAAGAGGAGGCAAGCAAGATTTCTTAATATCTAAGTTTCAGACTTTGCATGTGAAGTGACTTGTCTGCTAAGCATCCAAGTTCCTCCTTGGGATTAAGTCCTTGGAGATGATCTAACAGAAAGCATCTGCTTCTCACCTCAGACTGCTCCCAAATCAAAGACTCAGAGAGTGCCTGTTATTCTACACACTTTTCACACGCCCACCACTAATTGCTCTTCTGTGATCAAGGAAAAGTGTTTCTTCTATATATACAAAAAAGTGTGAAAACTCCAGATGAAAAATATTGCAGAGTTCAGCAGAATTGTTTATGAGTTTGCATCTGTTCTGCAAAAGTGGACATGCCTATGAAGCTAAGTAAAGGTACGTATGCACCTCTTGTTAGATTAATCCATCTAGAATTAGTAATGGTAAGGAAAATACCACAGACAGCAGCTTTACTTCTGCACGTATTTTTGGGAAAACTTGAGCTGTTAGCATTGTCTTTGCACTTGGCTTTGCAAGGGGAAAAGCAGATGTCTTTCACTCATTTTGACTAAACTAATACAGTTTGGGCATCCTGTGCAGCAATTGCACCTTTTCTTTAAGTTTTAGTCCATCTCTGTCACAGGCACAGGCAGAGGCAGCAGCAGATAAAAGTACAACATCAACAGCTTGTTAAAATAAATGGCAAAAACACCCACAATATCAGGACTGAGGGAACATCTCAAGTCATTATGCCAAACTCATTTTAAAAGGCAGGAACAAAAAGTTCTGAAGAAACAAAACAAGCACAGACTTCATGTTTCCTCTCATTTTCTTTGCTTCTGTGTTTTAGAATTCCAGAAGCAAAAGCCATGCACGCAGAGAAAAAATTTCTTACTTTAGCTGCTAAATGCACATATCATTCCACTGCTTTTATCTTATTTTTGTCACACACATTTTAAGAAATAATTTTATGATGCTTCTTATGAGCATCCCTAAAATTCTCCAGGGAGGCTTGTATAATTAGCAAGACCTTACTGAATTAATAAGCCAAAGCACTTTGGTAAAGGCATTAAAACAATGCAAAGGCTGTGCTGTGGATGTTGAGCTCAACTACAATGTTTTGCTAAAAGCAAGCACTCCCTTCCAAAGCATCAGTGGCTCTACCAGCTGTAAGCCCATCACTTCGCAGTCGCAGACTCTTGCAGTGATGCCATACAAAGCCTTTGAGCCGCTACAAACCACAACAAGTTCAAAACCTGACTCATGTCTAGAACTTCGACTCACTCGCTGTTGCTGGCTTAGTCACTGCCAGCAGCCCTATACGCATCTGCTAATTCTGCGGTATCCTCAGCACTGTTCCCTCCTGTGGGAAAGCCCTGGTTAGTCAGACTCGCAGAAAGGCAGGGTATTGTTAGATTTCTCTTACCACTGTGCTGCTTTGTTCTTCTGGCATTCCCATCTTAATGACGGTGCGAGCTGTTGGCCTTCCACACTTTCTTTGTGCCTATGTAAATTTAGTGTTTGATGCAGAAGAGGCGGAGACGATTTCTAAGTCAAGGGGCAGGTGTGAGTGAAAGCAGCAACCCAAGAGCCAAACTATTTGAAAAAGAAACCTTTAATGTCTCATCAGCTCAGCACTTAAAAAAAAAAAAAAAAGCCTTCATAACTTGTCTTGAAAACTGGAAAAACAGGGTGTCTAGCTATAATTTAAGACATTAATAACAAGAAGATACTGCAGTTCCCTGACACATTTTGACTTTTGAGCAGTGAAATGGTATCTCAAAACTAGGTCTGATTACTAAAATGTGAAACACTGTCAGTGACAAAGAAATTAGAGACAGGTTTAGCCCAGGCTGCATTTTAGAATACGTCCGAAAAAACAGTTCTCTCCCTTTCTTAAGTGGACATTCTGGAAAGGATATTTGCAACATAACAACTTTACAGGACTGACCATGGTCTTCAGAGATATTTAGTGGCTACCATGAGCACCCCTGAAACTGCAGCCTTGGGATGTGACACCCCAATTAACAAAATAA
Source organism: Oreocharis arfaki (assembly GCA_013398015.1). Classification (NCBI taxonomy): domain Eukaryota; kingdom Metazoa; phylum Chordata; class Aves; order Passeriformes; family Paramythiidae; genus Oreocharis; species Oreocharis arfaki. The sequence goes on along the minus strand of VZRR01007849.1, from coordinate 1,119,454 downwards.
GTTCCAGCAAAAAGTATTTTTCACCTGCAAGTGATGAGTATACACTCTTTCAGTCTGGAAGTCTGCTTTCCAGCACAGAAAACACAACAAAGCAAGAACAAACACATTTTGTTATATGGGAACAGAGGACAGTAAAAGATGTCTAAATATCCACAATTTATTTTTATTTCCCTAGAAAAGGCTTTTGGGCATGAAGTTAAAGACCTTTCCCTAGAAAAGTCTAGAAAAGGCTTTTGAGCATGAAGTTAAAGCTTAAGAACACAAGTAGCCTACTTGCCTTCTGTGGGACAATGTGACTATTTGAAGTTGTGTGTGTGCTTAGCTCCACCATTGTAAGTTATGATTTACTGAAAACAGGCACATACAGCCGGCTCACCACAAAATATCTTTACAGTCATCATGGAAATCTCAACAAGAAACCAAAAGTCAAATTTCTTACGGGATTTATTCCTTCTGCTGAAGTAACCATTTTTTTCCATGGCTGACTCATCTAGAAAATTTTTATTAAGTTACTAGCAAATGCAAGCATCCTGCTCTTTGCACCTTCAAAGCTATCACATAAAGATAACAGTGTTTTCTTTTAATCTTTTTTTTTTCATTACTGAATATTATGCTTACAACAATCCTGCTTTGCTACAGATGGTTTCCTGTTGTTTCTGCCAAATGTGAAATAGCTATAAAACTTGAAAAGGTTCTAATGCTGTCACTGCATGAAAAATTACATCTACAAGGGAAAATTAAATATGAGCCTTAGCCTCTAATTTCTTTAATCTTACTTAGTAAGTGAACTTTTTTACTCCCACCCCCAACTCAAAGCTTCCGATAACATGTCCTGAAGGGAAAAACACAGCTATGTATTTTAGTCAGGTATAAAGCCTTCATTAACAAAAACAAAAAAAGAGGAAGGGGAAGTAGATAATTCTCATGTCCAGACCAACCAAACAGCCACCAACTCCAGCTGACAAGCATAGTGCCTTTGGCTCAGTTTCATAAAAGATGTAAAGCCATTTCGGTGAGAAGACAGTGAAGTTCCTGTTTTCAGTGCTATAATAAGGAAATCTGTCACCTTAGCAGACAAATTACTAGAAAATGGCTTGTGTAATCCCAAGGGGACAGAGCCTTTGCTCCTTGCGTGGGCAAACCTCAGTGAACTCAGTGACAGCTTTACTTGAATGCAAAAAGAGTATTAAGAAGCACTTCTAAGAAAAATTGAACTTTATACATATGATGAAGAAGACTCTTGATGTTCTGATGCTCTCTATAGGCATAGATTCAGTGTTATATGGGCTAGGAAAAAGGTATTTTACCAGCAAAGCAACTTTCTAAGGCACGTAACTTATGAGTGGAGCATCAGTGAACAAGTGAGCTTCACAGCTCTCTCAATTTTCTGTCAGTATTTGACTGGCACCACATCAACAAACTCATTTTCTAGTAAAAAAAAATCAGGGAGCATTTAACCACATCCTTCTACCAACAAGGTAAGACAGTGCTCACTGCCATGGATCTGCCTCTACAGGCACTGGGGGTAGAGGCAAAGAGAGTAAATATGAGAAATTGCTCTGTCATTTTGAGTGCATTTGTCTGTCTGCTGCCATACATAGAAGGTCTGGTATCTTAGGGCTCTGCAGCACAAGAAGAAAGTGTTCTGTATTACACTGGAGATTTGGCAAGCACCCATTTCTGCAGGAAAAAGGCATTTAATTGTAATCTCACCCAACCAAGACATTAGACCTCAACTTTCCAGCTGCTCAGACCCCTACTATTCATTCTAGGGTATGGATCTGATACTCACTTGCTACAAGAAGAGTTTCACTCTTGGTCGGAAAGAGAAGTTGGCGGGATTTGAGGTTTTTTTAACTTGTGCTGCCTTTCCCTGTGCTGGAGGCTGCAATTTAAAAGCAGAGGTAGAGGTGACATTGTGGGCAGGAGTGAGTGGAAAATATGTACACTCATCAAGCTGCAGCCAGATGTCTCATCTACATGTGGACGTGCCTCTCCTATGTGCTGTACCCCCAAGGGCACCACTCACTGCCTCCTCAAAGGTGCTCCTGGTGTTTCCCCATACATAGATATTTGCAGTAGAGATACCCGTTTGTTTGTTTAGTCTGACTTCCACCAAAACTAAATTAGAAACAACCTCATGCAGGCTCTGGGAGACCTCCACCATACAGGACACACTCCTGTAATTCAGCCCAGCTGTGGCTCCTGGTTCATCGTGAAGATATCCAGGTCTGAGTGACCAGGGGTTCGAGGCACCTGTGGGGCTGACATGCTGGACCTGCTGCTTTCTCTGAGAGACCCTGCATGGTGCCTGATTTTGATGTCTGTGAAAACCACTGACTGATCATTTGGGCCAGGAAAGCATTTACAGACGAGCACCCTTTATTTCTTTTTTGTAGTGTAGCCTGTGCACTTGGGGATCTCGGATGAAAATCAGAAACGGATAGGCAGGTTGGTTATCTGCTGACATGACCGGAGAGTCTCTTGTTGGTTTTACTAGGAAGTATATCAAGCCCACATATATTCATTTCATCAGGTTTTTTTATTTATTTATTACCAATTTTATCATTTTGTCACCAGCTGAATTATTTGCACCTTTCACATCCAATTAAATACCACAAAGTGCTAGTACTGGATTTTTCTCACAACTGGTAAGAAAACCATGATAGCAAACATGACACACCAGAGGCATTCTTCATATACCATACAATATTTGCATCTAGGTTTCCTTATTGCTAGCCAGTGCCATCTGTTATCTGTTTTGGTCTGCTTATAAGAACTGGCAATTTTTGAAAATCGAGAGTAAGACAAGAACAATGGCTTTTTCCTTTGTATTTTACATCCCAAAGAAACCAACTGGATCTACACATGCACAGAAAAATATAACCCTCCAGCTGGCAATATATTAGCGCATGCTTTTTTTGTATGGAAAATTTAAAGAGACAACACTCATCATGAGGAAGTATTTGAATTTAATGAAATAAATCTGTGCCCCACAACGCCTGGATACTCAGTTTTACTTTTGTCTCTCTTGGAGGGTGTTGACACCCAGACTTGGTGATGGAATAAATGGTGACAGCTGAGATAGTTACTGCCCTCAGCTGTGCGCACTGTCCCTCTCTTGGAAATTATTACCCTCCTGCAGCTGGCAAAACTGGATGCTTCATGAAACCAGCTTCAGACTGCCAGACTTCACGCCAGCCTCAGCTTACGCGGATCCACCAGCCCATAAACGCCCGTGGCTTGGAGGTGAGCCCACAAGCCATTGAGCCATGCCTGCTGCGCAGGTGGTAAACACTCGGAAAGAAAGGGGGTGGCCAGTTGAAGGTGCTGCTGTTTTGCTTGGCCCCCTGTCACACACCACTGGATGGGTGGCAGCCCACAGATCATTTTTTCCTATTTTTGTAAATACAAACGTGTCTAACTCAGGGGACACATTGTCACCAGCTACCCACCAAGAGAAGAAATGGCAAAATCCCAAGTGAAAAAAGAGAACACGTCCCCAGCCTTTTTGTTTTTTGTGGACTCCAATAGGAAGACAAATGTTACTTAAGGATGGTAATTCCAAGTTTTGCTTTGTTATACAAGGTAAATTGAAGTCTCATGCTTGAGGATGCTGTCTGTTTCATAGTTCCTAACTAGAGCAGGCTATAAACCAGCACCAGGTATTTTAACAGACTCTGCCTATTTTAGCCTTTGATATCATCTGTTCCTCATTTTTTTTGGAGTCCCAGCGTTTCTCTTCCAAGATGTGTGATATAGATACATGGGGTCTTTTAGTTTTCTTTAGAGTGACAGAAGCCAAGTTCTAGAAAGTCTTAATTTATCAACTATTACTGTACAGATCTTTTTCCCTCCCTGGTCCTTCTCCCAAGCAGTGGAGCATGTATAGAGTTCCAAAAGAAAAATGGAGCATGTCCTAGGAATGCATCCTTCTGGCCTGGATAATTACAAATATCTAATCCTGAACTATTAAAATGGTTCTTGCTTCAAATAAATTGTAAAACTCTGATTCTCAATCTGCAAATAATTGTATGCTGCTTAAGTGGCACTTCGGTAGTTCTTGTTTGTGATATATCCAAAGGAAGAGATGGATGCACTGTCAGAATTAAAGCTCTCTCATTATTTGGCCATATGTTTCTGCTTCAGTCCCCAGCCTGTCTGTACACTGCTGTACAGAGGATAAAGCCTAGTCTTCATATGCAACCCAGCCTCCAGGGGAGGTAGGGAAAAGAGTGAATCTTTCCAGGGTTCCTCCTTACCAAAGAGCTGGCTTGGACCTGGATGCAGCTGAGTTTTGCAGCACCGCATCCTTCCTGGCTGTAAAGCCCGAAGAACCAGAGGCTCATCAGCATGATCACAGGATGTGCATCCATCAGCACTTGCACAGCACAGACAAAGACAGCAAGAAACTGGAACTCATGTACCTTTCTGTCAGGCTCTAGTAGGCAGCAAGTATCTCACTGAAGATTGGCTGGGAAGAGCTGGATGCCAAAGTGTAGCAACTAGGTTGATCTTAGCCTTTAAGATCACAAAGTTCTCAGGTCCATCAACATCTCAGGATGCTGCAAGTATAGTCAAACTAAGTTTTCTGAACTCTTTTGCTTTTTCTCCCCAATTCACCCATAGCCATTGACTGCATCAAAGTAACATTCTCAAAACACAGTATACCGTGCACATTTTTATTATCAGAGTAGGCCCCTGTAGAGTCAGGTCATTGAGACCCTCCTAGCTTCCTACGCACAACAAGTGAGGCAAGGATCAGCTGAAATACCACCAACTGCTGGAGAGGTTCCTCGTGGGACAGGGAATGGGACAACATCAACCTCCTCAAAAAGTCTTTTTGTTATAAAACTTACACAGCTCTGGCAGTCCCTTCTGCCACATAAACTCTTACCAGCCATCTCCTCCCAAAAGGGAAACAGGAAGAATTTAAGGCACTAAATAAAAACAAAAATCTCAGCTCTGCAGAACAGAGTCTGAAAAAGAATAAATGCCAGAAACTCTATGAAATCCACCAGGGACTTAGCTATTGATTTTGCACTGCAGATGGTCAGACATTATGTGGCAATGTAAAACCTGTTGCTAGATTCATGGTGGGTGATTCAGTTCAGGCATTGTGGCTTAACTTCACAGAATGACACTTCTGACATTTCAAAACTAGCACTCGCTAGCGTCAGATCAGGAGGATGTGGCCCTGACTCCATCTCCACAGAGATTTGAAAATCCACTGGCAAAACTTTAACTTCTTCATAAGACAATAGCAGATAATGCTTTTTAAGTAGTCTTTGTTTATCTTTTATTCTTTTGTTTCTAATGGACTCCTTCTGAATTTGAAAATAACTTCCTCTCTACTTTTGTTCTGATTTCCCCACTGGGAAGAAACTGAAAAAGCTGATCTACGTCAAGTCAGAAGAAATGTGTGCAAAGTTAATATGGTTCAGGAAACAGCGTTTGATCACTGAATGTTGCCAAAGAGCCAGCAAGAGCTGGGCACACCACCCTTGCGGGAGTTCTGCCATTGACTGCATGGGCCCAGAATCTCCTCCATTTGTAATAGAATTGGATGAGTGATAAATCAAACAAAGGAACAGCAAGTTACTTGGCCTCCAAATAATATTTGTATGTTCTAGTTTTCGCTGTATGAAGGTTCTTAGTTTTCTGGGAAAAGTATAGTCAAACATTTTGTCCATAAAGTGACCATCGGCACAGGTCAGTTGTGCTTGCCAAGGTGGACAGTCTCACATATCACAATTCCATCCTTGTTCAGTAAAATCTAATTCTTTACAGGGACCTACCTTCTTGGAATATACATGGCAAGAAAGTGTCTCCCTGACCTATTGATACACCAGCCAGAACTTTTCTACATGTTAAGTCAGAAGGGTTTTCTGCAACAAGAGCTGCTGGTTCAGGACCTCTTGGGTAAAAAGGGGTACCTGTTATCTTCTACTGCATCATAAGATATATACTGGGTCTTGAGGGCCAGGAGGGAACCAGGAGGCAGTAAAGGGCTGGTTTCAGAATAATCAGAGGGAGAAATGAGATACATTTTACAGGAGTGAATGGAAAGGCTGATCTACACTCAGCTTTGCACCAATGACTCATGTAGGGTGGGGCCATGCTGGCACCTCCCTGGTTATTCTGCTATAGGCAGTAGCTCATGTTTCAATTTATCTACCTTTTAGCTGAAAGGAGAAGTAGTATAGATATGATCTGAGACCCAGTTCCATCCTAGCATGGTTAAAGGAAACAACTCTGTTGAGGATATTAGAGGGGAATTCCTCCACTGATGACAACATGAGAAAAACATTATCTTAATATTAATCTAATCTTCAAAAGCTTATGCTGCTATTTCTCAAAAACTGAGACTTGGACCATTTATGAAGCACAGCTATATGGGTTCTGTTAGAAACTTTAGACTCTGGTAAAATATTTTAGTCCTCCAAGAAATGTCACCTTTACACATAAATTTGAAATGTTTCACATAAAGTCATTTTCAGAGGAATTCTTAACAACCCTGTGGTAAAACTGCATTCAGTCTAACATTTTCAGTGAGATGATTTCCATGGTATACAATTCAGTATGATGCCTTGAAAATTACCATCTCACGATCTTAAGTGAAAAATTAAAACATCACATGTTTTCCATCTAGCTGCAATAGAGAAAAATCAGCCTATTTATGCCAGTGGTTTTCTGCAAAAGCTATCTACGTACAAAAAAAAAAAAAGCCTGCTGGCGTTTTCTGGGCACATTCTCATCTGAGCTCTTTCTTGTGGTCAGGCTACATTATTGCAAACAGAACACAACTATGCAGTGCCCTACCAACCAAAAGAGCTGGGCTAAGCTCTGGTAAGTTTCACCATCGTCAATCATCTCCAGGGAAAATGGATTCACAGGAGCTTACCTGAAGGTGGAATTGTTCCCACTGAGTGGTGTGGAGCCAAACTTGCTGCTACTGAATATATTTCCTTTATTTGACAGCTCTTGTCTTTTTTAATTTCACAATTAATTTCTAATCAGTATTACTCTTCAATAGAGGATAGCCAAACTTTCTTTCTTTTCACTTTATGCAACTTAGACATTTCTGACAGAGAAGAACAAACAACCGAGTAATCCTGATAATAGTCATGGGGTTTGACCCTACTTCGCACAATCACATTAATTTCCTTTTTAAATTTGTGATCTCCCACAATTTTTCCCATAGAGCTGCCAGAGATTTCCACCACTTTCCCAAAACATTTCAAGACCTGTCATTCAAAACTGCAGTATACAACACCAACTCCCACCTCTGCTGTAGAGGAGTGGCAGAAGTGGCCATTGGCCTTGTCTACTCGAATGAACAGTAGCCACAGGTATGAAAGATTTCCTTGTAGTTGAGGCATGTAGAGAGGTTTTAGGGTGGTAGTCCAAGGGAGGTGGTGCTCACTAAGCCTTTGGCATTGTTGTACTACTGATAAGGATCTCACTTCTCATCCCATGGAGTACAGATCCAAAGTGCCATCCATTGCCCCTTCGTACAATATCTGAAGCTTCACTAGTTGCAAAAATGAAAACACCTTTTCTCTTAGGCATACCCATGTCTAGGTGCACTTTTTCTAATATACAGTGTCAGTGCTGCAGCCGTGGCAGCAGCAGCAGCTAAAACCACCCAGCTCAGTAACAATGACAATCTTTCATAGTCGTGCAAGGTTCACCCAGGCCACTTCACCACTGGAGCAGCTTCTGTGGTCCCAGCTGAGCTCTCTGCTCCCCCAGGAATAGCTGGGCATTTCAAAGCTACTTTGGCACCACATATGGCCACAGAGTACTGTGCTTGAAGCAGGTATGCAGTACCAGTCTGCCCAGGTACTTCTCAGTGTGGGCAGAAGCCTGCTTTCCTCTCTGGACCTCAGTCTTACAGTACCCTTTTACACAGAGATTGTGGAAGCAGGGAAAATAAAAATCAGCATGCTATGAACATGTATTCACATGCGTATGCAGTCAGCCACAACACTATCAATACCGTGATATTTTACAGCAGTGGTTGGGATTTCAAAAGTATAGTAGCAGTGTAAAAAGTATAGGCATATCAGTTTGCAATGTTAACACAAAACCCGAAAGAGCAGTTCCACTCTCCTCTGGAGAAATAGACACTTCTACTGAAATAAAAAACCCACTAGATCTTCTAGAGTTTAGGGACCAGTCAGAACATCAGTACTTCTAGTAATAAAAAAGTCTACCACACATTCTGTGTGAAGAAACTTTAACTTCTAACCAAAGGTACTACCAGGAACTGTAGCTACTTTCTAGCACTCACAGAAAAAAAAAAGTTGTTTAGTCCTATGCCAGGAGCAGAGAAACTCACTGGATGGTAGATCTCTTTCAAACGAAGCTTAAACCCAACACGATTTCCAGCCACAACCCTCAGTGACATCTCCACGACAGTGGATCCCGTACCAGAGACACGCTGGCTCTGGGGAGAGACAGCCGACGTGCTCGACGGGAGCCTACCTTGCACAGAGACGGGAGCCTTCCTTGCACAGATGGGCTCACGGCCTCCGAAGCCTGGAGAAGGGCTGCTCCAGCGGGCACAGGGAGCGGGATACCCGGAGCTGCTCCGGCGGGCACAGAGAGCGGGATACCCGGAGCTGCTCCGGCGGGCACAGGGCGCGGGGTCCCGCTCCCTCGGCCTCTCACAGGTGCCAGCGCGCGTCTCCTCCGCTCGCAGAGCTTGTCATGAATGCCTCCAGCTGGGTCCCAGTGAGCCCAAAGACCTCGGAGCCGTCAGCCCACGGCCCCGCGCTCCCCTCGCAACTTCTCCTTCCCCTCGCTCTCCGCTGGGAAGTTCGGCAGAGCCGCGGGCGCCGGAGCGGGCTCCGCTCTCTGCGAAAACTCGCCTGCCCCACCTAGAGGAGCCCCGCAGGATGAGGAGGAGTCCCGCATCCATGCCCGCTACCGCCGAGCTCGGATTTTGCTGGTGAACAGGAGAAGGTTTTATCTGGTTTGGCTGGGAGAAGGGGAGCCAGAGCCTGGGGTACAGAGCAGGAAAATACTTCTGGGGAGCTCCTGAGAGCAGAAGAAATGAGGGGGAAGTTTGATGACTGAACCGGCTCAATTTAGCAAGTGTCGGTATGGCAAAATCAAACTATTCTGAGAAATACCTGATTTTCAGATAATCTGCAGTGGGTCCTCTGGAGACTGCCTCACTCTCCTACTTTGCAGTCGCAGTTCTGGGGACTCCCTGAACTTCCCACAGGACTCTTACCAGGGAGGGACAGCATGGGAGACATCAAGAATCACTGGTTCCCCAGGAGCACACACAGCTCCCTGCTGCTTCTAGAAAATTCTAAAGAATAATAGATGGTTTTCAAATTGAAAATGTCATAGCTAGCCTTCTGAACTACTGATCATTTTCTTCCCAAGCAAAACTGAAATATTCTTATACAGTTGTGCTTTCTAAAAGTCGCAAATTCTGGTTGTCAGCTAGCTCTGCACAAGGCAATTGTCAGTATTTCTGAAAAGAGTGTTCCTTAAAATGGGAAAATGGGAGAAAACCTACTCAGATAGCATCATTTATCACTGAAGTGAAAATAAATGAAATGCAAAAGACCCAGCACACCTGCAAACAGCTTTAGTACAGTTAAAGCAGTTAACTCAGATGTCATAAAGCAGAAACATATCAACACTACACCTCCTTTTTTGAGCATCAAATATGTAGTACGAAAAACTGACAGGGCTTGATCAGAAAATATTTCTCAAAGGAGACCTTTCAGCCTTGTTGGATACAAGATTCTGAAGTGTGTATTCCAATGTGTGTTGTTCTTGTAACTCCGCAGCCGACCTTACAGTCACCATCCCATTGGGCAAAGACATGCACTGAAATCAGGGGTGCTTTGGTTCTTATCTAACACGTACCAAACTCAATGGTACGAATCAACATTAAAATACAATTGGACATTTTTTCATTTTATTAAGAAACATATTCAATACAACGGTTCCAGTAGTCAAAAGCTGACCCTGGACTACACAGCAAGGTGCTTCCTTCTTACCTGTAGAGAAGAAAATATAATGGTTGGAGATCACTATGACAAACAAAACATGGCTAAGCCTGTCTGACTTCCACAGGGACTGCTTCTCTTAGCGGTAGGTGAATTGTTCCTGAACCTAGTTTGTTTCTGAAACAAAGGTATAAGAGAGACAAGGATGAAGGTGGTAGTAGCAGGGCAGGTTCACTGGAAATTATGGAATAAACAAGGAAAGAGGTCGCTTCCCTATAGCCCACAGGAGGCATCCATTCCTGAGAAGAGACAAAGGCAGCAGGACCTTGAAAGACAGAAGAAAGTGTGGAGCAGAGGGCAGGAGAACAATAGTTGTCTATCCCCATTGCCTGTGGAAGGAAGGCTTATACAATGTTTGTGTTCCCTCCTAATAGCATTTGAATCTACTGGCCAATAAAGATACATTCTCAGAAGCCTCTAACAATAAGCAGCTGGCTAAAGACAGTCATCCCCAATTTACTGCCCAGATTTGGAGAAAGCACACTGTGAACACACCTTATGAGAAAGCAACAAATCCATGCAGAGAGAGACCTCACACATTCTCCAGCCACCCAAAAAGCATACATCTTCTTAGACCACACAAGTCAGTCAACCCACAGAACACAAATCTGTAGGAAATCAGGATTCATTAGTTCCAGTACTTCTGGAGCAAGATGTTTTTCTGAGGATGGTTTATCATTGTGGTTCTGAGAGGCACTAGAGAATTTTATGTTTTATATCTTTGGGCCAAATTAGGTTAATTTTAATTCTTCTGTTTCTCCCAGTCTTCAGGGCAGCCAGGCTGTGCCAAGGGTAAAATCACAATGCAATATGCCTGCCCAAAGTCCTGCCTCTGAGTGAACTCCTCATGGTTTGGTCTTGAAGTCCACATCCTACCAGGGCTGACATCTGGCTCAGGGAAGCTGCTCTGCAAAGATGCTGTGTGAAAAAGAGGGACTCATATTTTGCTGACCTAACCACAGTCGAAAAGTAAATATGAAGGAAGAAGACCTACCTTTGTCAAAGAGCCACCAAAATGGCAATGTTTTTTTAAGCTGCCACATTGATCCCTGGCATCAGGCAACAGGCTGAAAGGATTACTTACCCCTTTCAGCCCCTATGACATCCATATGTCTACTCACCCTCTCTAGTAATAAAAAAGTCTACAACACATTCTATGTGAAGAAACTTTAACTTCTAACCAAAGATTCTAACCAAAGAAATGTGAAATTCCTGCACTGAGCACCCAGCTGGAATGAGGCTACATCCAGGCATCTGTGACAAAATAAGTGTATGCAGCCACAAGAAAGGAGAGCAGGAGTGAGCCATGATAAACTCAGCCACCTGGACTTGTGAGGCTTCTTACTGCTCACCTTTTCTATCAGAATGGAAGTCTATATGGCATATGAATATCTGTTGTCACACAATCATCCTTCCACCCTAACTTCAGCCACACCAGAGGCAGCCCAAGGTCAGAGCATGCCACTGCAATGTTTCTTAGGTTTGTCCAAAGGGCCTGTGTCTTCCCTCAAGTCATGGGAGAGGTAGAATGATATGATAAGTGCCTGTACTACATGCCTAAAACAGACAGTGGGTTGGCCTGGTGTGTGTTCTTGCTGCTGTCATCAGCTAAGTAAGGCTGATGGGACTCTCCCTTTGGCTTTTTCTGTTGTCTCCCTTTTTTGCTGGTGTCCCCCTGCCCCACCATGGCACAGGACACTGGCACCCAGAGATGGTGACACAAGGAGAAGGAGAGAGGATTATAGCCCTTGGAGATCCTTTCTCCTTTTGTGGTGGAAAATCATCGGTTTGTAACTAAAATTGAGCTGTCTAAAGACCTCTACCATCTCTCAGAAGAAGTGACGTTCATCTTATTGCAACAGTAAGGGCTGAGAAAGATACTGTAAGAAGGGAAAATTAAATAATTGAGCAGAACCTGCTAGGAATGAAAAGCCAACACTTCTGGAGGTGTGCTTGATAAAGGGCCCCTTTCCTAGAGCTTACATTTATTTCCCAAAATACAAAATTACAAAGTTACAAGCACACACCTGCAAAGGGCTCCCATCAGCATCATGCCTACTTCAAAAGCTGGACTCGCTGATGTTAGACTGGTGACTACGCATGAGCATACTCATCCAGGGCTTCTAACCTTGTTCCTTTCCTTCACAACCCACCTAGTCGCCTCAGTCAGGTTTATTGCAACATCTACCACTATCCTCAGCCCTTCTCTCTCAACACTTTCTACCTCCATGTGGTTGCCCTTCACTGGTTCTCTTCTGTCCAACAACCACAGCACTGCTTTCAGATGCCACACTTTTTATTAGGCCAGAGAAAACACACATGGGTGCTGGTTTGTGTAGACCAGTTGGATAAACGTTTCCTACAGCCAGAAAAGTTTGTTTATTTCAAATGGTATCTCTCAGTAATTCTTCAGGTTTAACTGACTCACTTCTCCAGATGACTCATTACGAGCCCCCAACTTCACAGATATCTGGGAACTGAAGCTGATTATCAAGTCACAAAACCCTACATAGGATTTGGAGAACTTCTTCCAAATCATTAGGTAGACTGTTTCAGGCTAGCCCATTTAAATATATTTCTAATTTTCAGAACTGTGTCTTTTGTAAGAAAAACAGAAAGCATCTGAAAATTGCAAGGCAATTAGCTTAGCTCAAACACCCACAGTAGCCATGCCCTTGAGTTTGCAATAAATATTTCAAATAATTAACAGCATATTTCTGTGCCTTCTAGAACATGTGTAATTAAAAAATGTATTAATCATGACTTCTTTCCTAAAAGGAAACTGCAGAAGTAGTTAAAACTAAACCAAATGAAACCACCCTTTCCCTTGCTGCTGAGAAAGAACGCCTTATTTGTTATATGGTATTTTCTTCCCAGTCTTTCAAAAACTCAGGCAGGCTTTGGAGAACACAGGAGGATGGGTCCAAGCACAAACTTTTCTCAAATATCTGAGAAGCCAAGGGAAGAGAGCAATCTAGAAAAGAGTTAAACTGAAGGGCCAGGAAAAAAGGGAATACAGGGTGCTTGAGATACACTGTGGTATCAAAAGTATTCTTAAGAGGCCTCTTCCTGCATTACAAATGTCTATGGGAGTTTTGCTGCCGCGGCACTGCCGGCGACAGTGCCGCGCATCCACCTGGTCCGGGGAGAGGCCGGCTGCATCGCTCAGAGGCGCGGGAGGGCTGGCGAAGTTCCAGCAGGGGTTCGCCCAACCCACCGATGGTACAGGCGCGCTGAGGAAGGAGAGACGAGGCGGAGGGGCTTCTCCAGATGGTGCGGGGTTTATTATGGCACCGGGGGCGTGCCAGGAGAAGCGAGACAATGTGTTTCACACTCACAGTTATACCCCTGTGAGTGGGAGGGGGAAGATACAGAACACCCAATGGTGCAGGAACGCGGGGTTTGAATTTGGCGGGCGGGGGGTACAGAGCCAATGGGAAGGATCGTGGGAAGGGAGAAACATGCGGGGGCAGGGGGAGAGGTGGTCGTGCTCAGTTTGTCGGGAGCGCACCGCAACATTTTGCTATTGATTTAATAAAACCCGTGAATGCTAGGACAGTCAGTAGCTCCAACTCTTGATCTAGACTTTGGATACAGCATTTTAAACCAGTGATCATAGGATACTTACTGTGTTACACTATATTTGGATCTGCATTTGTACCTTCATCCTCTGCAGCATCTTCGTTCACGTGTATTGCTTTGCATTGTAATTTTTAACTTTTGCATAAAGGCTGACCTTCTCTCTTCATTGACATTTCTGGACTTACTGTTGTAAAATCACTTGCTTTATCAAAATCTTTCCATCTAGTTTCACTTAGTTTTATTTCTTGATGTATGCTCTCCAGATAAGACATTTGTCAAACTGCTTCTTTCTTTTTCTTACCCTGTTCTTGTTTCTAAAACTAGGTCACATTTTGTGAGGTTTCATTATTTGGGGAGGAAAGAGAACTACGGGTATTAAAGAACATTAATCTCTGATGCTTCTGGATTTGTCATTTGTTATTCCAAACTTTCACAGCACTAGGAGAGATTTCTTCTATCGTCAGTGTTCTTGCCTATCTTATTTATTTCAGATTTTCTCTGCTGGAATCATCCTGCACAGAAGATACCAACATCAGAAAGTTTCTTTATAACCCTAAACTCTAGGGGAGCCCTTATGATAAGTATATATTCAGTGTAAATTATGCATACTTACATACATGTTAATGTTCTGTTCCAAGCTGACCTTGTATTTTCTCCATCTTTTGAAAACAGTCCAATTTTATCTGTGTCTCTCTTTGATATCAAATTTTCAGAGGCAATAACAGTACTGGAAAGTCAGACTACGAGTTCCTTAGTCACAGAAGAAAGGGAGAAATTTTGCCTATGCTAATATTTACCAAAGGCTTCCATTAGGAAACTTCATCATAACCCAGATTTTGATGTAAGGATTTAAATTTTGGAGAAAGTAAAATTTGCTTTTCGCTACTATACACACTGATCTGAGAGAGTTATCCATCTCTGAATATTGCTATTTGCATTTTTACAATGAAAAGTAAATTATTAAATTATCTAAACTTCCTTCCTACAGTGAATGTGTTCCAACACTGTGGAAATTAAACCAACTTTTCCCCCTGAAATTATTTCTTGCTAGTGTTATTGGCATTGTAGCGCCAATCTGTAAGGAAGAGAAATCTTCTATGCTTGTGATGACTCATCCCTGTGCACAGGAAAAATGCAAGAGCTATGAAAAAACAGAATATGAGTGCAAGGAGGAGATGAAAGAAGGAAAAGAAGCAAGGAAAGCTTCAGGGCAATGGTTAGGTTGGAGGGAACAAAGAAGAGAATGGGACAATTCTCACCCATTGAAACTGTCCCAGAAGGACAGAAACATTAGCATAGAAGGAGAAGAAAGTTATGAAGATTAGCAACAAGAACAAGATGAGGGAAGACTTGCAGAGGAAGAGAGGGAAAAAACTGGGAAAGACCAAAGGTCAGTAAAATTTAAAGGCTGTTTGTTACTTTTTCTGTGTTTTGTTGATTTTTTTTTGTTTTTTCTTTTGAGATCTGAAACTAAAATTTGCAAGCTTCTTGTCCATGGCTAGACAGCCACATACCCACACATATGACTATAAAGAGAAGAGGGGACTCAGCAGGAGACGAGAACTAACATGGCAAAGGCAGAATCCATGGTATGCCCACACTGGCTTGCCTCTGCCACTTCTGTGCCCAGACACTGTACATGCACCCGCACCAGTCAATGTACATGAACAGGTAGCACTTAGAACAGTCCTTCTTTTCCTTCCTAATGCAAAGTGCAAGCAGGAATATTATTAATGACACAATATAAAGCTCTGCTACACATATATTAACTTTCTTATGGAAGTTGCCAAGTACTATGGAAGTCTCTTGTAAAACACTCAATATTCCAGAGCTTTACAAGCAATACTGATGGTATCTTCAACTTTTCTCTAAAACAGGTGGTGTTAACCTGATTTAATAGGAAAAGGAGGAAGGCATAAGAGAAATGATAACCAAATACGCCCAGTAATTTCAGATGTTTGATTCCAAATGCCTCAGGACTGATATTTCAGTCTGCATCACAATATACAGGACTTAATATGCTCTGGAGGGGCTTGCAGTGACTTCAGTGGGAGCCAGAAATTTAATCACTCTGTCAGGCCTGTATTGTGCATCTCTTGGGGAGCAGGGTAATAAGGCAGGGAGACTCTGAGTTCCAGAGCAGCACCGGCTGCCTGAAGTGCTCAAATGTTCCTTTTTCTCCTGCATCTCTTTGCCTTTACTTTTGTTTAGACGTTGAAGCAGAAGAGGCAAAGCCTAGTAAATAGCAAAGCACAGCACATCATGTAACCAAACAGAATACAGTAGTTCGTACTTGCAAAGTAGTTTGAGTAAGTCCTCAAATTCAGCCTCAGGTGCCTAATCCAGCTTTATGTTTGTATAACCTCTGCCAGTCTGGCAAAGTTAGTCTCTAGCCCTGTCATACTCAACTGGTGACTTCCTATGCTTGGTTTGCACACAAATCACTTTTCATGGATCAGGCTGCATTTCTCAGAAGTTATTTGAAACTTGACCACAGCCAGCTTCGTTACTTGATAAGAGCAGAAGTCACCAGCATATCAAAGGATGTATTTCACTGTTACAGTCATGGACATGTATGCAAGGTAATTCTTTAGTTAGCAGTTATTGCTCTTCAAATGGCTACAGGATACTAAAGCCATTTAGACATCTAAAAAGTGAATTAAGTTGCAAGAACTATTTGTAGATATTTCAAGCATGTCCTGAGCCTGTAAACACCTTGCTTTTAGCATAGAACTGGAGGCTTTTAGCTTGTAGTCTGTTTTTCTCTGTTTTGTGTAAACATTGTATAAAACCCTGGAGTATTTTTGGAGGAATCACTTAGAAAGGGTAAATAGAGCAGTGTTTTAAGCATTTGTTTTGACTTTGATCATCATATTTTTTTTAATACAAAATACATGATCATCACCTGACTTCAATTTAATAAAAGAGTATAAACAGGGCATGAATGGTATTGAGTTTACAAACATCTCTTAAAATTAGGTTTATAAATTGGTGATGATTTTAGCCATTGGCTCAACCCAAAATCTAATTGAAATTTGGACCATAAAATTGTGGTTAGAACTAACCACAGTGATGTCACAATTTGTCACTTAAATGGTGGGAAAAATCAAAAAGGCTTAGGTCATAAGTCTGACCAAAACAAATTTCTAGGTCTAGTAGAATAAACCATTCCATTCACTACCAGTCAGGTCTTTCCACAGAGCTTAAATTCACATCTGTAAAAGTCAATTACACCTTTATTACTCTTAATATATGTAATACATCTTTAATCCAGGAACCTTGTATTAAGAGGAAGCATTCAGGATGCTTTTCAAATACATGCCAGTAGCACATTTTTCAAACACAGTGCAATGAATTTCCATTTTGTTTATAACTTCTTCCTTGGCAGATTACTTCCCTTCATGAATGCAGATGGTTTGTGCATTTGATTAATATTTTAATATGGTATTTTATCACCTGAAATATATGACTGTGGTGTATTACTAAACTTCAAAATACACAATAAATTGAAACTGTCAGCTGGTTAAACAGATCAAACCCAGCCTCACAGTAATGCTTCCATCCAAGTGCAGGCGACTCAGGGTTAGCAGGTAGTCAGGAGACACGGGTGACACCACCATCTGTATCATCTACTGCCCACTGGCAGGCTGTTCTCCAAATAGTCTTCTCGTTCCCATTTTAGGGGTGAACTGCAAGGCCATGTGCTTGCTCAGAGGTAGAACCCCAGTTCTGTTTGTGCTGAACCAGTTCATCACCTCTCCCAGACCAGAACATGCCTTCTCCGCCTCGCCCTTAGTTCCTACAATGTATCAGCTGAACCGGTTGGGATCCTTTTCCAAAAGAAATTCAAAGCTTTTTCCAACATTATTTGAAAATTCTAATCCCTGGAAAAATACCCTCAGGATAGAAAAATACCCTCAGGTGTGTGAGAGGCGTGTGTGGTTTTTTCCCTTTCCAGCACAGCTAGCAACACGGTAGTCAAAGTTCTCCCCTGGTACATCAGGCCTGCGTTAAACTGGGGGCTTACAGCGAGACCTCTACCACACATTCGCACCGCTTGCTGATCAAAGGCTATTTTTTAAACTATAGGATGAAGACAGAGAAAAATGGATAGAGATGTTTGCAGCAGCCAAAGATTTGGCTTTAAACTGATGCATTTTCCTGTGCGTTCTTTGGCCCAGGGCATTGATTGTGCTGGGCAAGACTCCTCTATAACATCAGTGAGCATGCGAAGAGTGTCTGTGAAGTCAGTAAGCCACTGTTGGAGCAGCTCCTGTTCAACAACAGCAGAAAGCATCGCTGTGCTGGCAGCTTGCATGGATGTTTTAAGATCTTGTGCCTTCAGAGAAAGATATGGGAGCCAAACAAGTTCAATTGACTTTGGAAGTACGCTCACATTGAAGATATATTTGCCACAGCCAACTCACACCAGCACTTTGGTATACCAACCAAAGACCCTCAGAGAGCTGAAGAGACTATGCAAGGTGCAGGAAGAACAACAGGAACAGAGACAGTGGCCAGGATGTGCGGCAGAGGTGCCTCACCCTACACACCCACAGCAACAGCACAGCCTGGTCTGCAAAAACACAAACATGTCTGTAAAAGTACAAATAATTGAAGACTTTGTAAACTTTTTTTTCCCTCCTCCCTGCTAATACCACTTTTGCTTCTATAACGCATCCAGATGATCTTAATTTGTAATTTAGGAGAGGCTTAATTACTGTAATTGTTAAGAAAAGTTAATTTAAATGCTTACAGAGTCAGTGACCCAACATGCTCAATGAACTGCTAAGGTTGGGCACAGAAGAATGTAATCTTAATGTACTGAATTCCTTTCCTTCAGGCAAATACAGGGCCAAATGTTCAAAGCTGCTTCTTAAATTGCACATACAACATCTGAGGAGACTTCTGCCTACGTGTAAGAAACACGATTTGCATGCACAAATACATAATTTAATTTAAACATATCTATATATTATGTTCACACTAAGGGAGCATGCAAAAAGAAGCACCCAGGTAAACACTGCAGGCAGTTTTCTATGCTCTTTCACATGAATAAAAATACTAAATACTGTACCATAATACTTCTGAGCTAGTACTTTAGAGTACCCTGTGAAATGCAAACTTTGGCTTCTACATCTATATCTGCAGCTTGTGATCTACTGGTTTGATGGAGCCTGTGCTTGCCTTGCAGCAGTGCTGTTAAGCTTAGTTATTGACTGGCATATTTTGAGATTCTTGATTCCTGGGAATATTAGGAACATTGCTCCTTCTTTAAATACAGTTACAAATCACTCCCAGTCTGTTAATTTTCTAAAAAATTTAGGATCCTTCTTTGGTCTTGGGCTTTTCCATCTTCCTGCACATTTATTTACCCTCTTTCTTTAGACTAAAGTAGGCATTTCCATCCCCTCCAGGGCAACACACTTCAAATCCTGTTCTCCAGGTGGGTAATAAGAATAAAAGTGTTCCGGCACTGGAGGACCACATTCAGCAATTTCAACAACTTTGCCAGTGCTTTGGAAGCCTAGAAAAAGAATTATTTGAATTCAGAGTGGGCGAGGGGTGGGCATGCCAAGCAGATTAGAAGAAAAACCTTGCGAGGAAACACTGGAGTCTGAGGAGGAAGAGAAAAACTGGGATTGGGAGCTGGATAGTAAGTCTGGGAATGGAAGTTATGAAGCAAGATGAAAACTGAACAAGACTGAAGCGGAGGGGACATGGGGTCAAGACACTGGGTGCAGGTACTCACTGTGGTGAGAGGTGGTGGGGGACTAGGGAGGTGCACGGGCTTGGGAGGTGGTGCAGAGGGTTGTGCTGAAGAGTGCAATGAAATAAGTCATTCAGGTGATGACTGCAGACAGTGCCAAAAGAGGGAGAACTGAGGTGGCACTGGGAACCGTAATGCTGGCCCAGCATCATTAAAGAGTTCACAGGAGAACGGATTATGCTTTGTAGGTTTTATCGACATATTACCAGACACAAAAATGGTGTTACAAGACATAAAAAAGCCCCAGAAGTCCTAGTTTATATTGTGAACATTTTGAACTGCCTTAAACATCTCTATTTTATCAGTTATACTGTAGTACAACAAGCCGAAATGTAAACAGTCTGGATACAAGTAGCAATGATTAATTAATCATTTTCTTAGAAATGCCTGATCCAAACAGCACCAGCTGTATTCCCATTAAATGCACAAAGAAATCTACTCTTCATTACAAAAGCTGCATTTTCCATAAGGCTTCCTGAATTTCCCTCCAAAGCTCTAAACATCCTCCCTTGACTCACACCACAAACTCAGCAGACACACCAACTCCAGTAAAATTCAGGAACAATCAGGGGATTGTCCAAGAAAGTGAATTTGGTGAAAACAAGACTGATGTGGACCAGCTATTGGGGCTGCCAAGGGCCTGGGTCAGGCTGTATAGCTGTGAAGGTGCCCCTTCACCTTGGGGCTGTGTCAGGCAGTCAAAAGGGGGATGGCAGACCCTACACTCTGGCAGTAAATCAGCTTCTGTATGGTATGATTTTGACACACAAGTATAGCCAGTCAGAGCTGTGAGGAGACTTCTCCTGCCTGACAAGGGGTAGATACTTGATGCTTTAGATGCGGCTTACAGAACTCAGTCTTACGGCATGAAATTTCCAAACACAAGTTCTTTTTCTCAGTTTTCAGTAAATGCTGTTCACTGACATCAGCTAGGCTCTTATCTTCACACAGGCAGAAAGGACAGCTAGCATCACCCATCTTTCTTGATCTCTGGTCACTGATGGGTCAGTCTTTTTAGCCTCTTCAAATTCCTACCTGTTCTTATCATCTCTTGACCACTATTTCCACCACATTTTTCAAGGTGATGTTATCACAATCAGCAAGCCTTAATTTATTCCCTTACCACACTAAAGGCATAGGCTGATAAACACAAAGTCCCCCATTAAGACCCTTATCCACACAGGCTGATGATTAAAACTCTCTTGGGACCTCTCCCAGCGACCAAAACACCTGGGTCCTTTGGCAGGCACTGGATCAAACTGTGCAGCTCAATTACCCCTCAGGGATAAAATAATTACTAAAACATAATGAGTCTAGAGTCATTTCAGACCCTGCCATGCCCCCTGCCATCAGCTGCTATTTCACGGAGGGGCAGACCTCTCACAAGCCATGTGTCGTTCCTGCCAGCTCCACTCAGAAGCCTCAGATACTGAGGGCATGTCGTGTCAGATGGCAGCCACCTATTGTTCAACAAGATAAACCCACAATCAATCTCATTCTTTGCTCATGAAATTGTGGTAAATTTAGAAATAGATACATTTGGTAGACTTGCAATTCCATGGTGAGTGCTGGAGGCAAAATCTGGGCCACACATACAGTATTATGTCACTGTGATCCATCTGTATTTGTAAACATGAAAACATTAGTCAGTGTTTGAGATTGACAGATTTCATATCTAAAGAAATGAAGACATTTTACTGGTGAGTGGCTAAAAGTCAAGGTTCTGTGAAATACTTGCTAGTATCCAGTACTTTTAATTGGTTTTTCATTGTATGACATTAACTTCATCTGTAAATATGCTGGTCTGTTGGTAGATAGGTTGCCCTTTTTTGCTTGGTGTGATTTATTTATTCACTCTCCAGAGCCTAATTACATCTTCACTTCTATATAATAAGTTTGAACTCTTTCCCTGCAGACTTAACCTGCAAGATCTGGGGGCGTAAAACTTAATCATCTTTGATAATTATATGATGGCACCCCTGAAAATTAAGTTAGAGCAGCTTCAAAACATATGACACGATGAGACTTATCTATATTATAGTCCTGATGAAGTCTTGCAGAAACTTTACGATATGCTTTATGGACCTTCTCTAGGGTACTATAATGATACATCCTATGTCAGATCTACATCACTGTAATTGAATTTTAGAGAATTTCTGTGATGACTCAAAAATTGAATCTGCTCCCCAGTGCTTTCTCTTTGAATACAATCTAAATCCTTTTTTCATTCCTCCTTTTAATTATGAAGGTGGGGAGACTAGAGAGAGTGTTATCAGTCTTCCTTGGCCTAGAGCCCCTTGCTTATGCTAGCATTTGTGCAGGATGGGCTCAGGAAGTTTTCTACTACTTTACACAGGACAGGCAAGAGACCAGTACCAGCACACCCTTAATTTCAGCATTCAAACCCTAGCACTGCTCTATATTATCCAACTGCCTGTCCCCAGCTGGACTCCACTGTGCCTTATGCAGGTCATTCCTGCGAGGAAACATGGATGGTCATCCTCCCTGCGCAATGCCAGCTGAGTGGGGCAGGCTGACTTCCACAGGGCAACCCCCTCCTGGCATGCTTAGCCCAGGTGAATTAACTTTAGACATATCTACTGCACTTGGAACACATCAGAGGTTTTGGGACAGCCTGTAATGCATCTTCAGTTTTGGCACATCTGTACCGACTTTGAGAAAGGTCATAGGGATGTTTGAACCTGGTGGTGGCTCTGCAAGTGGTTGTTCCAGCTCCCTCTCTCTTCATCTCAGTGTACTTCTGCATGTATTTTGTTAATAAGCATAGACACAAGAAGATCAAGAGGGAGTACCAATATGGTTTTTTAGAAAGCTAGCTTCAAGAACCCAGTTGACTGGTGTTCACTTCGAAAGGTGCAGCCAAACCACTTTCTCTCTCCAAGCTGATAATGGCTTTCAGTAACCGTGAGTGAGAGCACATGCAACAATGAGTACATGGCACTTCTCCTGCTGGGACATCACGTTAGATAGCTTTCTCTGGACAGTGACTGGAGACCACATCTTCTCTTTTGTCCCAGCTAGGCTGGATTTCTCCTTACCTCTCTGCATTTAAGAAAAATAGTGTAAGTGAATTTATAAAATGACTTTTTATGATAGGAGGAAATTGCAGAGTGATAGGAGTTTAACTGGTGCAAATGAGTGTTACTCTTTACCCATCTCCTATGCAGTGAAATCTTTTGAAGGCACAAGCTCTCCCTCCTTCCCTCTATGTGAAATCCTCAAGGGACAGTGCCACTGCCAGGGCTGTGGCATTTCCCAGGAGCACACACACTATTTACTTTCAAGACTCTCCACTGGAATCCATTTACTTCTGGTACAGAGCACAACAGAGCTATACAGAATAAAACATAAGGAGCACAGTCGCTTAATACAGTGGGGTATTGGAGCTTTACTTGCACTGTTGTGCCTTGGTGCAGTTGTTCCACAGAGTCTATTTTGTACCTGTCCATGTCAAATCAACATCCAGTGGCCTCATGAATTCCCATACATGCTCAGGAGCTGTCTGGCTTCAAGTTAGTCTGCTCCCTTATCTCTCCTCTTTCATGAAGAGTAGCAGAACTGTGTAATAAAACCTTTAAAACTGGATCTAGTTGAATTAATTTGCAACAATTCTTAAGTGAAACTAGAGAGTCCTCGTCTTGCTGCCTTTCTGATTTTTCCTTTCTTCTGGAACTGTCAAGACAAATAATGATACTAAAATCTGTCACTTTCTATAAATTTTCTCCTTCATACAGTACCCCAATAATGTTGGGGGAAAAAAGAATTTCTCTATTTAAAACAATACCATTCTTGCACTCTTTTGGGCACCTCTGATCCTCTGCAGTCTACTTTTCCTCAGACCTCCTCTTCCCTTTTTTGTTGTTAAAATGCAAAACACAGAAGCCTTTGTCACCTCTGTGTTTGAAGGAAAAGACCCTATTTCCGAGAAGAAGAGCTATTTTTGTAGCTGAGCAAAGCATGGTTATGTCTAGACTAGAGTGGGAAATGGCAGCTGGCAAAGAAAACCAGAAAGGGCATGGCAAGTTTATAGCAAAAGCAGTAAATACAGTCCAAAAATGCACGTGGTGTGTCATTATAGTTATAAACAATTTCTAAAGAAGCCATGTTTTCACTTCATTCTCCTCCTAAACAGTTTGTGATTATCTCTAAGTATGCTACAAATATAGTTATTGTAACTATAACCATATACACTATGCCAATCTGTATGACTTCAGTAAATGTTCAGTACGTTTGACGAAGTCAGGCACATGGAGTACCTGCTGGTTTTCCACCACGAAAAGCAAATTTCTACATGTTCTAGAAATGAAGCAAATACCTCATTCAATAAATATATCAGTGAGACTTACTTTGTATATATTACATTGGAGTTTGCCCACAGGAGTAATGGCTTTGCCTCTGATGCTAAAATGACAGATAAAGAACTGCAAATAAATAAATAAATCACTGATGAAGGTTGCATAATCAATCTTCAAACTAGAAATCAGATTAAATAACTATTTCTAAACCAGTTTTACTGTTCTATTACAAGTAAGGCAGCAATTATAGCACTGTAATCTATATTCATTTTCTTGGCCTTTTATCCAAGACAAATCAAGAGAAGGTAATGTGTTACATAATGGACTTCAGTAGTCTGGCTTTTGATTTTGGTTGGTTTGGTTTGAATTGGTCTGTTGATACCTCCCAGAGACTAAGGACTCTGGCAGTATAAAATATGCATTTTGTGCACTTTAGGTATGCATTTTGTTAGGATGTAGACCTGAAAATTTAGTGGGCTTAGAAATGAAGAATCAGAGGATAATGTGTTCATGTGGCCTAAGGCTTCCATTAATACAAAGAAATAGGGCTGCAATGTTGGGTGTGTGGTTATGCTTTGTGTTACCCGGTGACAAGTGCTGTAGTACCCACACTAGCCGACTCCTAGGAGCCCTCTGCTGTGGCACTGTACCCCCTCTTACTGATCACTTCCTGCCCTCTCCATGGGGTCTCCCTCCTTCCCCTGCCCCTAGTCCTGGCCACTCCTCGAGTTCTCCCTATTGGTTCCTGTATCCCAACTCCGCCCATGTACCACCCCTGTGCCCTGAAACCATTTGCCCATGTGCTCTCCCCGCCCCCCTGGCACCCGGGTANCGTGTGCTGGCCCCAGGCTTTGGGGAGGCAGCATGGAATAAAGACCTTTGCAGTGCCATGAGGAGAGCCTTCTCACCTCCTTTGCCATCACTGAAGTTGCAGGCTGGCAGCTGGAGCAGCGGTGTGGGGCGTCCGAGATGGACTGCAGGAGGGCAGAGAATCCCTGCCTTGTCCCAAGAGCCCCCGCTGCGCTCCCAGGGAAAGCTGCAGCAGCTAAGCAACACCCAGCGCTGCAACACTCTGCCCTTACATGTCATCACAGCACCTGCAGGAAGGGCAGAAATGTGGGGCAGGATAAAAGGTAGGCTTTTTGGTTGGACCAGCTGTCCAAAACTCTGACCTAGGTCATTCTGGGGTTAGGAACTGCTCCAGGGGAAAACAGTGTGGATACACACTGTGGAAGCTGTGCCATTCCTCTGAGCCTCGTCCCAGGAGAAGAGTTGCCCTGTGTGCAAAGGGTCAAACAAGCACGACATGAGCTATACATCCCCTGCTGTTGTCAGGAGACTTCCATGCTCCGAAGGTGATATGGGAAGGTGAAGTGTGGCTGGTGCTCAGATCCAATGTCTTCCCTCACTCTTTAGGGCATTTCTGGTAGCCTTTCAGCCATTTCTTTTAACCAGAACACACCATAATGCTGTGGCACAGTAATGTGTTTTTCCAATTTCACGGGTTACTTTCTGTGAAAACTGGTTCCATAGGTATGGAGATGGGCTGAAACTGCTCTACCAAATCCAATGCCTTGGGTGATGGGAAAGCTGATTAGTGCTCTAGCTTTCATACTCGTAATTCAGCCCATTGCTCATTAACCAAATGAAACAAAGAAAAGAGCTCTTCTGGGACAAGGCAACAGTATTGTGTTATACCCTTCAGTAATAAAGTGCCAACCAGCTTGGTGGCCAACTAAACATTTCCACGGCCCAAGGAGGGAATATGTGCTGTTGCAAAGTTCATTGGTGGCACACATGGACTTCTTGGGATGCACTGTGTTTCTGGGTCATGCTGGAGTGCAGGATTTTGGCCCATACCACAGTTTCTCATGATCCCTTCTCAGTACCTCTTTTGAGATGGAAATGGGTTTACTGTCATTTGTTGAATTTTGGTGCAAGAGATGGCTGTGGAAGCAAACAAGCCATATTCTTTAATGGTATATAAGTTTTTTTGATGCTTGACTAAAATACTACCTAACAACTCATTTCTATATATCATTAATAGCTTGACTTCAGTAGATTCCATGCAGGATGCAAAAACTTTCTAGGATTAGGTCCTGAAAGCACATTTTCTCCAGGTTAACGTTTTAGGTTATTTTGCTTTAATAAATATCTGTACTCCTAGATCACTGCATTTCAGGTCTAGCCTATGTAAACCACTCATAATAATGATTTTGCCTCTCATAATGATTTTCTCCCAGAGAGTTATGAAAAGGCAGATGAAGTATATTACAAGTCTCATTGCATTTCCTGTAAAGCCAGTATTTTATATCGGATACGGAGAGATAGAGTGCAATATAATTTGCTAAGGGTAGCCTCAGTAAGAATTTTCTGGATCTGTCCCTCTCCCCAGAGAGCCCTGCCCGTGCAGCAGCAGCCATACATGATGGCTGCCACTCAGAAGTCCGTTCCTTCTGTGATTACATCTTTTTACCTTGCAACTTTTACAATATTAACTGGAAAGGCATTTATTATGAATAACAAGGTGCAATTAGGTTTCTTCAACAAACCTTCATTGTCTCCCATAATTCTAGTAGATCCAAGACTTCTGAAAGCATTAGTTTTTTTCAGAAAGAGGTCAGTGTATTTCTTAATTTGCCATGTATGAGCCTCTGAATGATAAAATAAGAAATTAGATGTACAAATTCTACATTTTTCAGATGATGATGTGATTGTTCTTTTCCTGATGAACTCTTAAGATTTTTAGCATACTAAGTATGTACAAAAAGGAGGGTGGCAGGCTTTTAAACAGAAAAGTAGAGAAGCTTCCAGATTCTCATAAAAGGCACACCTTTCGTCGAGATTTTTTTTAACTTTATCAATAACTTTAAGTAATAAAGCTTTTTTATTACCTCATCCAATCATGGAAAGATTTCTTGTTAAATGAAATAATCTCCTTCAATGGATGTTAATTTGGTCTCCTTTACTAAATGAAATGCCCTGCTATGGGAAAAAGGTAGACCATAATTTGAATAGTAAAAAATGTATTAATGTCACTAATTCTAGTTCAGGAGATACTAAAGTCAGAATGGATTACTGAAAGAAATAACTTTGGAAGAAAGAAGACTTATTATAATTTAAATCACGAAAAATTCTTAATGTCTCTAATTCTCTCTCAATTGCTTTTTGTGTAAAAAGCCATCTATCATTAGGATCATTTCAGTCAGTTGTGGTGATAAATGGGTGCTGATTAAATGAGTGGATAAAACAAGGTTTCCAGTACTAGGTATAAGAACAGCACTAAAACCTGTATATGTATGTTCCTTTTGCATTTTGGGGCCAAAAATGGTGTCCTTTTTCTTTCTTACATGTTAGTTCCTTGAACACGTGGAAGTCTGAACTCTCCCGGCAAACATAGATGTCTCATGCAAACTCAGGGACTCTTTTCACCAGCAGTCTACTCTGTGTCTGCACTTGTAGATGCTGTTTAATCCCACTGAAGAATATATTTTTATATATAAGGAATAACCAAAGCACTGTCTCCTACTTAAGAGGAGAAGAAACAATAAATTGTTTTCTATTGTTTGGCATATCAAGTGTGTCAGGAATTTCTTTTTATCTGCCTAAAAGCCAGGTGTAGAGAGGGCTTCGCAATTTACAGGCTCCAGCCCATGACAGCTGGGTGTGGGTTACCTCAGTCTAAAGCACATCTCTGAAGGGTGCGTGGCTTATTTCTCTTCTCTCAAAATAAAATGGAGGAGACCCACACAGGTCCATTTTCCTGAAGTCTGGCATCTGACGGAGTCCTCTGAGTCTGAGAAGGAGAGGGGTTTGTCAAGGCTCAGCTATTACAAGCACTGAGAGCTTTTTTGAACTACTCCGAACTCTCAGGTTTGTTCCTCATCAAAGAGCTCCACGTCCCTCCTAGACACTTCTCACTGCAAGAACTGCAAAAAGAAAGGGAGAGTTACTGGAGACAGGTCTGTGATACGCTGATACCTGAAGAGGAGCTGACGCTTTTCTGCTGCATCTCTGCACCATCACTTCACCTAATATAATTCCCTTCTGCATGTCCGCTGATCACCTGTAAGGCACAAGGAGAAACTCCTTCCTATAATCTAAGTGCCTAATTTGTCAACAGCTGTTTCCTACACACACTTTTCTTTGAGCAGGTGGGAAAGAGGGAAAAGACAGGTGCTTTGATGGTGTAACATCCTCAGGTAAGGCATTAGCAGGTACATCT
This sequence comes from Oreocharis arfaki, assembly GCA_013398015.1. NCBI lineage: Eukaryota > Metazoa > Chordata > Aves > Passeriformes > Paramythiidae > Oreocharis > Oreocharis arfaki. Next base: position 1,091,524 of record VZRR01007849.1, on the reverse strand, counting down.
ACATCAGCATTTTAACCCAGACCAGGACTCTAGTTTTGAAGGGGTGGTCTTGGTGGTCCCGGCTCACTGCAGTATGGGTTGTGTCACAGCAAAGCCATGGGGTGTGCGAATGGGGTTCCCTGAAAGACATTAAACCAAGTGTGTCTCAGCTGCACACCTAACATGCCCCAATGTAGTCCTGGGGATCAGACTAGCTGTTATCACCCCTAAATTGTGCCATGTCAATGGCAAGTTTCCAACACCACTGGTTTTGCCCTACAAACCCATATTTATTGAGTTTGTTACTTGTTAAGGTAGACATAGTCTGTCCAGTTCACATGCTGAGAGTTAAGGCAGTTTGTGATCTGCAGTCAGGAAGGTGTTATCCTGCTGGATGGTTTGGCAGGGAGGAGAAGATTGTGACCCTCATTCACAATACAGTGATCTACCATGAAGCATCCATGGGATATCCTGTGAGTGCAGGAATTGGAAACCACAGGATCACAGAATATTCTGAGGTGGAAAGAACCCATGAGGATCATAGAGTCCAACACCTAGCTCTGCAGAGCACCATTCTCAAGAATCACACTCTGTGCCTGAGAGTATTGTCCAAATGCTCCTTGAACTCTGTCAGGCTGGTGCTGTGACCACTTCTCTGGGGTGAAAAACCCTTTTCTAATATCCAACATAAACCTCCCCTGACACAACTTCAGGCCGTTCTCTCGGGTCCGGTCACTGGCCACCACAGAGAAGAGATCAGTATCTGCCCCTCCTTTTCCCTTCATGAGGAAGTTGTAGACTGCAATGAGGCCTGCCCTCAGTCTCCACTTTTCCAGGCTGAACAGATCAAGTGACCTCAGCCACTCCTCAAAAGACTTCCCATCAAGGCCCTTCACCATCTTCATTGCCCTCCTTTGGATGCTCTCTAATAGTTTCAGTATCTTTTTTATATTACAATGACTGAAACATTCTCAGTTTCTCCTAATTTTTCCTCTGCTGCATTAAAGGTGTCACAGTTGGTCTTTCCATGGCATGAGAAATGGAACTTTGATTGAAGCCTCTGTTGCAGTCAATGGGGACTGGATTCTGTGACTCTGCAGATCCCATCCAGCCCTGTTCTTCTCTGCCTCCACCTGGACAAATGTTAGAGAAGAGCAGGTAAAAATACTCTTGGAGTGTAGATCAAGAACTAATGTTAATGCAGGGTGCTGGATTCCCAATTAATTCAATACCCTTTTTCACAAATTTCTTTGTATGGTGGTATTCAGCTACCTTAGAGAGCAGACACTGCTGACATGAATTCTGTTTGCTGGCATTGTAAGGAAGCTGATCTTGAGACACAATCAGTGTCCATTTCCCGAGTGCTTGGGGCATTAACAAGTTTGTAGCTGTGCAATTTCCATTAATTTTGTCTGATAGTCTTTAAAAAAATGTCACTCTGACTCAATGCTGCTGGGTTGCTACTCGAGGGAAAATGCCTGTCTTCAGCCTCATGATTTTCACCAGCACCATATAATATATCAGAAAGAGACCTTTTTTACCCAGAAAAGATAATTCTGGAATTTAGCTCCTCTGATACAATGCTGCCTAAAGCATTTTCTAGTGTTATGAAATGGCTTTGCCCCCACACTTTTTGAAAGTGAGAAAGAGAGCCCTGTCTCCATCAACTGTAATGACTTCACTTCTCTCTTCCTTAAAAATGCCTTATTTCTCTATCAAAGCACATGACAAAACATATTGATGAATCTTAAGTGATGACTTAATGCAGCTAGAAACTTTCTAAAACCTTCTGTAGTTACTTGACTTTGTAGGATAGAAATCACAGTTCATTAGATGTCCCTCAAATCACTTTCAGCTATGAAGGTGCCAATCAGCTATGGGATGTCCACATGAGCCCCTGGTGGTACCCAGCCATACTCTGAGAATCCCTGGAGGTGCCCAGCTGGCTCAGAAGCCACCCATCCCACCTAATTTGTCCCCAAGTAGAGCCCTGCCCCAGATCCTGCTGGCTCTGGCTCTGATACCACTTCAATTGGGGTATATCCAGCCTGGTAGTCTCAATCTCCCTTTGCAAATCAGTCTTGCAGGTTGGGGAATTGAAAATGGGCCATTTCCAACAACTTTCTGGTGATGGCCCAAGGATCATTTTACATCTTTCAGTTCCTCCCACAACTTTTGTAGTATGCATGTGTGGGTCAGCCCCTCAAATGTGAATCTGTGGTGATTTCTTTCCAAAATTCTTGGTTTTCATCCAATAGTTGCATACTGCCTGTCCTGCAGTACAGGAGACTGGAGTACTCTCCAGTCTGACTAAAAACCAGCTCCTCCCATCTAGAGCAGACCATGCTGCCCACTTACCTGTGTGATAAACAGGTCTCTTCAATGCATTGCAACAGCAGAATATTGTTCCCTTCTCTCTCTATCTGCCTCTATTTCTGTTAGTGCAAACCCACTCTTGCTTCCTTAGTATTTCTCTAGGAAATACTCCTTGCAAAAACCTCCATCTATTTTTCTTTTATTCTCCACAGCCCTGTGGATATTATAAACTTTCTAAATTCTACCATTTCATTATTTAGCTGAGTATTAACACAGAAAACAAGACCAGACTAGGCCTTGGGAGGTGATTTACTCCATCACTCTGCCTGAGGCAGGATGATCTGTACTCATGTTGTTCCTGGCATATATTCCTGGCATATATTTGTCTAACCTGTTCTTAAGGAAACTTTTATCCTCCCCAGGAGCTTATTTGTCACCATATGGGAGATTGCCAGCAGCCATATAACCCTGCCTGTATTTAGCCCTGTGGTGTGCAGACAAATGCACCTAATTCCCTTGACAGCAACCAGACCCCTGAAACCCAGTCCTACATAACACATCTAAGACATCACAGCTCTGTCACCTGATGGTTTTTGCACTGGTGGTTCCATCCTGTGTTCTCCTGGGCTATGGTACCTCTGGGCTCGTACCTTCCCTTTGGCACACTCTCTGCACTGAGACTTGCTAATACAAAATTGATTTTGACAAAGTAGTATCTCTAACCATGCCCGTGCCTCTTTTCTTTGGGCCGTGGAAAGAGGTCCCACCTGGGCTGAGTTGTGTTCTTCTCCTCCCTGGCAGATGCTACTCTCCTTTTGTCTGCCATTTTAAAAATTCACCTTTGAGGAGTCAAATTATAAAGCTGCTTCAGTCTCTCCCTGTGATGGTGGTTCCTTCTTATGCAAGGTTTTAAAATAACCCTCACTTCTCTTTTCATACAGGGTGGTTTACCCCAAAACCTTACTGATGTCTCTTTCAGTAAGCAACAGACAGCTCTTACAAGCCTGCAAAAGTTTCATAGTTGTCTTTAAGGCAGAATGCACCTGATTCTGATCAAGAAAAAAATACTGGGGTGAATATATAATGCTTTTTCATGAAGATCTATTGCATTATTATCTCTATGTGCCACTTCATTAGATACCATGAAAGCATAGAAATAAGTGCTGAAAATGTGCTTTTCTCTCAGTCACCCGTTCACCGACTTCTTCATAAGGCTCTGTAGCACTACTGAGGTTGAGGGGCTGATGGGCACCAAACCTCCCTGTGTATGGTTTCTACAGATCAGCCTGTGGATTGGCACCCATGGAGCAGACACTACCATGGGACAGCTACGGTGAGTGATTTTTGGGGCGCACGCTTGTAGTCTTAGGCTGGAAAACAGTGGTAGATGGGGGCATGCAGGTGCTCTGAAGGGTTATGGGTGTGTTTAGGAGGGCAAGGAGAAGTAAATGACAGCTGAATGTGTGTGTGTGTGTGTGTATGTGTTGTGGGGCAAGTCTGCTCCAGAGCCAGGCTGCTGCTTCTGCATGTAGCAGCTGTTCACAGGGGTACACAGACATGCTAAATGATGGACCACCTCCTCCACAGCAGGGCATTTATTCAAGTTGGTTTTGTACACGTTGGAAAACATCCCTCTTTCTCACAGTTGTGGGAACTGGTTACATAGGTGTCTGTAGCATCTTTGGCAGATACATGCTTCCAAAAGAGCATTAGACCGTGCTGCTTAAGCTGTTGATTTAGTCAAAGTAGATTGAACTGGTACAAGCCTTAGTTCTCTTTGATTTTTCTTGGCATCCAATTCCTGTTAATACATTTTCTCCATTACATATTGCCACAAAAGACAGTTTAAAAAAAACCCAGACGACACAAATCTATGTTTCTGTGAAAGCAGACACCAATGCTTCCTTCAAATCCGAAGCTGCGAGACATCTGAAATTAAAATTTGTAACAAAAAGACACAAATTGAACCCCACCTGTCACAGAAAGTCCTCCCTGGAGGCACTAGACCTTGTTCTGCCTTTGCCAGGAAAAAATTCAACTGTTTAGGCCTCTTTTTCAAAGACAGGTAGAAGCTGATTTGTCACTCTACTTCAGGCACTTAGGATGTATTGGTGGCAGTGTCAGTCCATGCCGTTATTCAGCACCTCTCCACAGCTGACAATTCATGTTTGGGTGCCTGCTATGGGAGAAATGCCTCGCTGGTGTGACCAGTCAGCATTTCAGAGATGTGTACTGATTTCTGAGTGAGCATAAACAAGGCTGGAATAGCTGCATGCTTGAATGTCTCCTTTTCATCTGTACTAATTAAGGTTTGCGTCAGTAGCTCCTGAGATCTGTTTTAACTATTGCCTCCTGCCTCCAGACTCTGCAGTGGTGAAGGATACAGTTCATAGAATCACAGAATCACAGGTCTGGAAAGAACCTTAAAGACTATCCAGTTCCAACCCCTCTGCAACAGGCAGAGATACCTTCCACTACACCATGTTGCTCAAAGCCCCATCCAAGCCTCTTTGCATTTTCTCTCACAGGCCTGGAGATCATCAGCATCTCAATATACACATATTTGGACAGTGCATCTTCTAGAGTCACAGTTTCTGATAGAAAACTGTCCTTCTCCTGTCTATTAGAGAGCTGAGAGAACACTTTAATATTTCAAGATCTGCATTTTGGCATATTAACATTTGTTAGCACGGTAAAGTGCTAACTTTACCTTTAAAGTCAAAGTAAAAGCAAGAAGCAGTAAAGCTTTACACCTTTTCCCAGCTCATTTTGTCAGAAATAATTATAGTAGTTTGGCCCATGCTTTTAATATTACAGGGCTTGGTGATCCATTTGCAGGAATAGGCAGCATGAAGTGATTACATGAGTCTTGGCCCCATTGTCACAGAGGTCACATTACATTGCCTTTCCACCTTTGTGTTGTGTGACCTCCTAAAAAAGCATGTGATAGTATAGCTTCTTAATACCAACCTGAATTTCAGGCAAAGTGTATAATTTTCTGTTAATATTTATTAGTTGCCATTACTTACATGGCCATTGTAAAATAATGTTTGGTTATAAAACACTATATCATGTCCTGCATTGGTCCAGGATAGGTGAGTTACTTGACAAATTCATTTGAGAAAACAGTTTATGATACGTTTTTTCTGGGGAAAAAAAATCTCTCAAATTTATTTGCATCAGCATTTCTTCTGTGTTCAGATTTTTACAATACACAGTAGCACTGACATCCTGCAAACATGGTCTGGAAGGGTAACACTGTAGAGTCTGTAGTTTCATTGATTATGTTCAGTTTTAAATTATGGGGTGAAAAACCTAATGTGCAATACCCTGAACTACATAATTTGTGTTCTTCAAATGAGGTATAAATGCTATTCTGCTGGGCCACATTAATGATTTTTGCACAAGGGTGAATTATTACAGAAGGGCTAAGACAGTATGAGCTGGCCTTCCAGTTATAGGCCATAATAATTTGGTTTCTCAGCTGGGAAATAAAGAGAGGAAAATTAGCGTAGGAGAAAGAAATACATAATTTTTGGGTGGGGTTTTTTTTTTTTTTTTGTAAATAGAAAGCTGGGTACATGCTAATTTGCATTTCTGCAAATGAAAGAAAATGTGCTTTGATTATATTCAAGACCTTTTGTGTTTCCTTTCTGTAAGTGGTCTAGCAAATAAACGCTCTGATTGTAGTGCTCATGAGGAAGGTAAATCCCAGAGAAGCATGTGAAGAGTGCAAGCTGATTTGTGGAGGGCTACTCACACAGAAAACCCTGTATGGATGATTGCTCTTCTCTGTCCAGAATACATGAATGCCTCCATATATACATCACCCACAGGAAAATCTCCCCGAATGCTGGGCACTGAATACTTGATTAATTACTGTTTTACAGGCAATGCATTTTTTACATAATTTCTCCAGTTAATATTTCCGATGAAAAGGAAATAGCTTTTTCAAGATTTTGCTATTGGTGCCTTTGGGAGCATAATGCACTGAAAAAACCCCAAAACCTTAAAATGTATCCTGGATTGTTTAATGGCAAAAATTTGCAATATTTCAACTTGGGAAGTCACTTGAAACTTAACAATGATATCTAAATGGGTATCAAAACTAATTTAAAGTTATAAAAAAATGCACAGGGCACATGAACAGCAGTGGAAAATTTTATCGCCTGTTTTGTTGAATCCTACAAATCTCAGAATCTGCAACTGTGTTTCCTGTAGAAGCAAAAGCTAAAGACACAAAATCTGAAATATTTCCTAATGCATTTTCTCTGTACAGAGGCAGATGTGCAGCCCTCCTATTTACGGAGGCCAGAGGTGATTCGGAGCTGCCACAACAAAGCACCTCCTCCTCTGGCAGCTATTTGTGAGGCACGAAGCGGAGGCTGAACCAAAACTGAACTTCAGGATCATCTTTGGCTCCTTGCCTTCTGCAAAATGTGTAGGCAGCATCTCACTACTGCTGAGGGTGATTTCCTATTCATGGCTTAAGTGGGGATAGGGGATAGGTATTGATCTATGGGGAATTGCATTGCGCTGGTCTACTAGGGGAAAAAAACCTCATTCTTCTACGTTATTGAGATGGCTCAAGTCAGTTGAATTTACTAATTCCTCAAGAGAAACTGCCCTTTCACCACGTAATTAATATCCTCTGCTATTTTGATGGAGTTTGTTGGCTTTTATTACCTCATTTACAAAAGCAGGCAGGGACCACAACTTGCAGTTGACTGCAGACAAAACTGCTAAGTGGTCAGCTTTTCTAAAGAAAAATACAAAACAGGTAATAAGAGCGCAGTATAAGGACAGATTATGTCTTGCCACCAAATTTTGCATGGGTCAAGCTGGGTTATCGTATCAGGCTGAGTTATCATATTTATTATTTCTGAGTAGAATTTTTGCTGCTTTGCTTCAGAGAGCCAATCAGCCTGTTCAATTTTGTGTGCATCCAGAGAAGCTAATGATTAATGAAATATAAGAAAATAACTAATTTTCTACCAAGACTGCATTTGGAAAAAGTGTTTCTTCAGAAAACCTGGCAAAGTATAAAGAGGATTCCTTTTTTCTTCCTTTCCTTCTTTCCTCTCCTCCTAGTTCCACCTGGTGTTCCTGTGTGGTATTGTTTTCCTTAACTACCTTCAATGTTAAATAATTCATATCTGTGGTGCTAGATACTTACAGGCCTCCCCTCAGACCAGTTTTCTCTGAATATTTCAGACTGATTTTTCCAGTCCACACAGCTAGAAAATAAGAGTTAGTCTGTGGAAGTGCCTAATGTTGCAGCATGATGTATAAGATCAGCATCAAGAGGATTGGGGCACGAAGTTTCCTGGGAAGGTGAATCCTGAACTGGAAACATTGCTGCATTTCTTGAGCCGGGTATTCCAAGCTGAAGGATACCATTTATGCTATTTTTCAAAATCTTGTATTGTGCATTAAATAAGGTAACAGCACTTCTTTATATACTGAATTTTGTCTTTTCCACCTTTTCAATATTTGCCTATTGCAAACTCAGTGTTGATGTGCTGGAACTGTTATTACCAGGCACTTAGAGAATGCAAATGCTACAGCTTTTCTGGAGAGATGAGTCTGACTTTTAAAGATAAATATATATAGGAGAAGGATAAAAAGCATAGGAAAAAGCTAAATACTATGTTTCTTATTCCTCTTTGCTGGCATGGGGGAAGCAGTTACGCTAAATGACAGAGGGAAGAGCTATAGATACAGTGAGTGAAATTTTGAAAGCTCTGTAGGACATAATACTCCATGTGCCTTTGGGGACCTGTCTGATTCCTTCTCTTCCTTGATGTGACATTAAAGTCAAGATGCCACAAAACTGGTTTTGGTCACATAAAATCAGACGTTGGAGTGGGGAGATGAAAATATTAAGCCAAGCCTACTGTCCTTCCAAGAAATAAGTGCTGTACAAATCCTTTTATCCCTGTACTGGAGGCTGGCTGATACTCATTCTAGAAATCAAGTTCTCCCAAGGTGTTCAAATGCTTCCTATGAAAGAAACATCAAAAGATGTCTCATATGTAGCAGACCACAGTATAATCCTGATAAGTGTGCCCTTATTAGAGTAGAATTTACCTCTTTATTTATTATTCATGAGTGCATTATAGTGTCTTCAGAAATATATTCTGCAGCAGGTAATCCAGTATGGGAAAACAAAAATGCGTACGTCTAATTATAAGTGACATTGAAAAGATCCCATAGCAGCATACTTCCTTGGCACTGGCAAAGTACTGCATTATAGATTAAAACAACACAAACATATTACAGTTTGTATAGTGTTTCACTGTTACTGGTTGTATGTTGCTAAGAAACAAAATTGAAACATCTCTTTTGAATCTGAAGCTTCTTGTGAGCGTGGTGTTGCATATGTTGTAAATGTTTTTCACTTTAGGATGGATTAAATGCCAGACCAGGAAAAATAGGGGGGGTTCATTAGTCTTGCATGTTTTCCAATCTACTGCCAATGAACCCCACTATTACAGTGCTAAAAACTATGTAAGGAGCTTCAGTGTATTCTGGAATGAAGTGTTGACAGCTGCTTGTTTGAATATTAATAAAGTCTATTGAATTATACCATGCCTGTATTGTCTGTAGCTTGAAACTGTGAAGACTTCTCTGTATATTACATCTTTATGTTTCTAAGTACATGCCTGTCTGTGGAGATGATACCCATTTCATCCCTAGAGATGGCATGCCTCACTATAGAGAAAATTACAACCTTGTGCTCCATTAAACATTTATTTTGGCAGCATTGTTGGTTGCTGTTTCCCCTCTTCAATGTAAAGAAGTCAATGCTGATTGAAAGAACACGTGTCCTCTTTCACATATGGTAATTAATCCTTATTCTTCCAAACTTTTACAAATAAAAGTCAAAGTTATTCCTAAATCACATGCAAGAAAAATTAATTCTCCTCTAAAAAATGAAATTATTAAGTTAAAAGTGTGATAGAGAAAGGAAGACTTCTACAGTGCACAGTATTGTTTCACGTGTTAACTGCATATGGTTTGTTAACTCGATCATGCATCAATTAGCTGATGGTGAAGCAGCAGTTCCTGCTGGCTGGATGTGCTGGTTAAAGTTTAGGGAAACACTGACAGCACAATGGTTCAGGTCCTGCTGGTGAGGGGAGACCTGGGGTTTTCATTTGCACAGCTGAGAACCAGCCACCCGAGGACGTGAACCCAACTGCTGTGCCTACACAGCACAGGGCAGATAGGCAAATGGGCCTCCAGAAAAAAACTGGGTTCCAGGCAAATCAGTTGTCTTGGCTGGTTGCTGCAAATGGACTAATATTGATTAAATATTTATGGAGTAGTGTTTGACTAAAATTGGAAGTATTAACCATCCCCAGCTGAACACAGCCCAGTCCCCATGAGGGCATACGAATCCAAGGAATTCAAGTGTCAAGTGTAACTTTACTGGCAAGTTGGCCTTTTAAAGCAACTGCAACACAAGAAGATTAAACAGCTAATTTTAAACTGTTAAAAACCTGGCAATTTGAAATGTGTAGGTTAACCACAGCAATCCCTTCCTATTCCCTGCAACGGATTTCTCTAAAGCAACTGTGCAGGCATCTCATTAGTGGCAGGAGAGTGATGAAACAGTTTATCCTCTCACAGTTGTGACAACTAAATCATAACAGAGGATTAACCACGATGTTGAACCTGGGCCTCTGCAGCCATGCAACTTTGCCAGCTGAGGCGTGTCCTGCTTGCAGCTGTGCTGCATCCATAGAGATGTGCCATTGTGGGGATTAACAGCAGGTCAGCAAGCCTGTCTGAGTCTGAATCCGACATTGATCTCAGCACAATCCGTGTCTACCCGTGAGAAACTTAGTCGAGAGAAGCAAAAAATTCAAAACAAAAGAGAGAGAAAACAGCAACACAGCTGCAGCTAGCGTTTTTCTTAGATGCTTAAAATGCCTATGTTGTAGATAACTAATAATAGTATAGTGTAGTTCAAAAAAAACAGTGAATCTATTGTAGTAGTTAAGCAACCAACAGATAATTAACATAAATGATAAACATACAAAAGTGTATATATATGACTCTAACTTTTAGAATGAACGCTTTTTACCTGCACTCGATGCTGAAACTCGTGTGTGTCGTGTTCACCTCAACTGCGACATGCCACAAGTAGGGATGTGATGGGTTCACACCAATGCCAGTCTGTCACTCCCCTCCTCAGCTGGACAGCGGGGAGAAAATACAATGAAAGGTGCATGAGTTGAGATAAGGAGAGAAAGAGATCACTCACCAGTTACCACCGTGCACAAAACAGACCTGACTTGGGGAAATTAATTAAATTTCTTACCAATCAAATCAGAGTAAGATAATGAGAAATAAAATCAAATCTTAATAACACCTTCCCCTCACCCCTCCCTTCTCCCTGGCTTTAACTCCATCCCCAGTTTTCTACTTCCCCCCTCCCAGTGATGCAGGGGGACAGGGCGTGGGGGCTGTGGTCAGTTCATCACACATTGTCTCTGCCACTCCTTCCTCCTCAGAGGGCTGACTCCTCACACTCTTCCCTGCTCCATTGTGGGTCTCTCCGACAGGGTGCAGTCCTTCAGTATCAGGCATGGATCTCCTGTGAGGTCACAAATCCTGCCAGGAGCCTGCTCCAGTGTGGGCTTCCCATGGGGTCACAGCCTCTTTCAGGCATCCACCTGCTCTGACGTGGATTCCTCCAGGGATATCTTCTATCTGTAAGTGGATAACTTCTCCACTGTGGACCAACATGGGCTGCAGGGGTCCAGCCTGTGTCTCCATGGTCTTCTCCAGGGGCTCCAGGAGAACCTCAGCTCTGGCACTCGAAGCACCTCCTCCCCCTCCTTCTCCACTGACCTTGGTGTCTGCAGGGCTGTTTCCCTCACATATCCTCACTCCTCCCTCCAGCCGCAGTGGCTCAGGAGACCCCCCTCCCCCATCTTAAACATTATCCCAAAAGCTCTACCACCCTTACCTTGGCCAGCAGTGGGTCTGTCTAGGAGCCCACTGGCATTGACTTCATGAGGCACAAGGAGCCTTCTGGAAGTTTCTCACAGGAGCCACCCCTGTAACCCCCCAGCTACCAAAACCTGGCCTTGCAAGCCCAATACAGAGACATTTTCAGATATCCTCAAAGCTGCTGTTAATTTTACATGTGATTTAGTGGGAAGAAATCAACTAACTGGAAAAAGTGTTTTGATCAATGGGGTAAACTAATTAATCACTAACTGAAGTATCTTTCTCTCAATTTTTAGGAAAAATCTGTTTTGCTAAGGGAAGAAAATTTAATCATGATTGACAAAGACAAAAGAAATGGAATGTGGCATTTTATCATCTTACAGAACTGTAACTGACTCCTAGAGAGGGCAAGGAACTATAGTTCACTATATTCATGACCTGAAAAAAATTCCTCAGGACTAGGATAATATTCCTCTCCAGGCTTTGGTGCCACCAAGCTCATTTCCACAAAGATTAAAAGCTCCTTGCAGCATTCATGTCAAATCCACTGCAAAGAAGGTAGTCTCATAAATGCTTGAGGCCCTAAAAAAAGTTGCAGAAAAAGCTGAAGTTTACATTTTTATAAAAGGCCAAGATGCATCTTGAAAGCCATGGCCAAGGAAGTTTCTACAATCATGTTGGAAGGGCCTTGCCAGAAGGGCTGGATGTGTTGTAAGAGCTACACAACACCTCTGCCCATATCTTAGAAAAATCCCAAACTACCAAGAATATGATAAAACTTGTCAGAAAACTCTAGGCTGTCACACTGAGACTGGCAATGGACAGCATGTATTCTCAGAGAACATGCCGTTTTAATTCATAAGTTCATTGAAACACAACCACAGTATAATGCAGTTATTTTCCTAATGTTTAGAGTTTTAACATTTATCTGTCACCTTTTTTGTCAAAATTCTTTGGGTTTTTTTCTGGGTTATTTTTTGCCTGGAGGAGTTTCATAAAGACACACTGAGTATACCGGCAAGGTGCAAGGGAGGGGACAGAAGAGCCAGTCAGGGCTGTTGGGAAAGATAAAGCAGGACAGCTGAAGTGTCTGACATTCCACTGCATCTTTTTGACCTGTGGTCTTCATGAGCAACATGCATATAAGGAGACAGCAGAGGTACATGGATGCCATTCTCTTTCCTGGTATCAATGTTGTGGTTAAACACAAGGCGAGCAAAGATTTTCTACTCAGTATTAAAATACTGTCAAAGAGTAATTTAAATCATACGTCCTCCTTAACCAGTCTTTTAAGTCGGCAGTGAAAATAATCCAGGGTCCAAATGACTGGATTTTCTGTCTGTCTTACATGGGGGAATCTCAGATTCACCCTACAGACCTTGATGCGAGGGCAGGCTGTCACATGCAAGTTGCCAGGAGAGGTTTGTGACAGCCAATGTGCTTTGTACTTTGGGGCAGTGGTCCTGCTGTAGCTTCCACAAGAATTTTCAGCCACCAGTTCTGTGCAATCTGGTTTTTGCTAGGTTACCCTCTGCATGTATAAGAAAAAAACTCTTTATAGAGTTTATTTCTCGGTTTCTACAGTGGAGGGGGAAGTATATGTACATGGATGGATGGATGGATGGATGGGTGGACGGATGGACAGAAAGATCAGCTGATCTTGATCAAAAATCTTATCTCCAGTCAAAGGAGCAGAGAGAAGATCCCATAATCAAACTTGTCTATTTTGTAGTACTATTACCATGGTCTGAAATCTGGTATTTTTGTTAGATATACCTGATATTTTAGGTCAAATAAAAGGAAGAAAAGACAGAGCTGACAGGTCCCCCTCCTTCCCTCTGCTTGGGGAACTTATATAACTCAATTCAGAAATCCAAAAATGCCTTAACTTTTTGAATCTAAATGTAAATAATGTAAGTATAACTGAATGATCATTTAAACACATAGAGAAAATGCAGTAGTAAAAATGAACTGCTGTGCATTCCACCCTAAGTTTAATTACAATGAATCATTCTAAAATAATAATGCCTATCATTCTTATAATGCTTTCCAGGTTTGGGAAGAACCATACAAATAAGAGCAACTCATTATAATTTAGTAGGAGAATGTTCCCTCACTATGCAAACTGAATAGTTATTGTGCTGTAAACTCTTAAAAGCAAAGCAAGCGTACAAGCAAGAACTGAGAATGATTTCTGTATAATCAAATCCCATTTGGTAGAAGACTGCAAAAAAGTTGGGCATTTTCAAGAGCAGCATGCAAATACATGAAAGCAATACTGAAGGTGCAATGTTCACATACTGTCCCCAGAAAATGCCTTGAAACCAACAGAGATATAGCTACAGACAGCAAAATCTGTCAGTCTCTCCTGATCTGAACTGAATAGAAAGACACATCATGCAGGGGAAAGGACCAGGAAAGCAGAACACCCTTTTTTATCTTTAATTGAGACACTAAGTAATACCTAGTACATTGTTGTAATTTAAGGACAACTACAAATGAAACCTTGGAATGCTTCAGCATCACTCTACTCTCCTGCAACAGTATTTTGCTTTTCTGAATCTCTTCTTGTCTCTGAAGGTACTCTTCACTCTTTACATCCACAATGGGAGTGAAGCCACTTCCACAGCCTGAAACAGAAGTTACTTATCAGCTTCCTTGTCAAACACATTCAGCAAGGAATGTGTGGCAAAATGTGCAGCTACATCCCTGTGTGTAAAGCAGCACCTCTGCTTGAGAACCGTGTTAATCACATTACTTAATTAGTTCACAAATAATCACTTCACACTTATAATCTGTACCTAGATGTTTTGGCAGCTGAGACAGGGAAATTAATAAAATCCACATTTGTTTAAAGTAAACCTGTTACATCTTCTCTATCTTTTCCCATTCTTTTCCATGTGTTTTATCTCAGTTTTTTAAGAGTTTAATCTTTCGTCTATTTCCAAACTTAATACTCTGAGTATTTATTTTCCTAATATCTAATGTAATATTTCCCATGGTCTCTTTGGCAAGAAGAAAGAAGCATGTGTGATGATATTTTTTTCTTTCATTTCCCTTAGGCCTGGCCTAACTCTCATTTAGGCCCAGGTACAGGGAGGTGCACAAACACACACTAAACTTTTAAGTCTGAAAATGCTTCTCTTGACATCGAAGAATCAGGAGGAGGTTTTTCCTAGTTGGAGCCCAACTTGCAAACTCTTCCTCCTTTCATAAAACCGTGCTTTTTTTGTCTCAAGTCCTTTGTGCCATTTCTGTACAAACCTTTCACTCTCCTAACCTTTGCCTCCCTTCCTTTTTCCTTACCACTTGTTCATCTCATGTCCCATTTTCCCTCTCCTTCTCTGGTTCCCCATTTCCTCCATCCTCCTCAGTGTCCCTAAGCAATTCTTTCTGTCGTTTGCAGTCCTGTGGGGTGATTGGAGGGCTCCCTGACCTTCTCTCCCTTGCAGGGATCTGATGTAGCTTAGTTTCTGCTTCTCTGTGATGGCAACCAGCTCATGTTTAAGAGGGTGCTTTCCAGGCGGATTACAGCAGATTCTCATTTCAAGAGTGTCAGCAATTTCTTCTACTGAATAATAAAGGCTTTGCACATCTGCACCTTTTTTAAGCTGTCCCAATATCAAGGCACCCTCTCATCACCTTTGTGTGCTGGCTCTCCAGAGTGCCTTGCCTGCTTTGGGGCTATGTCACTGGGCAACTCTGGTGACACGGTAGTTTGGTTATAAGCTCTGGAGCAACCACAAGGAAGGAGGGATGAAAAGTGCCCCTCTAATCAGTGGAGGTATTATGGTGTGTGACAGAGCACTTTTGACTTTTATGTTTTGACAGCGATATTTAACTTTTCACCTCTGAAGGAAGCAATATGAGGTGCTGAAACAGCTACACATTTCATTGCAGATTTTCCAGTATTTCCCTCTCCTTGCTGAAACAATGCTTTTTACCATTAAAGGTTCTCCACTACTCCTTTTTCTTAAATTAGCAGTTTTACTCCAGAGAAAGTGCAAGTCCTTGATAATGTAGTCCACATTTCTCCAGGAATCAGTATTATTTACAGTTTAAAATCGTTGTGTTTGGTATTTCTAACTGCAAGCGCACAGGTTAAATTGCTGGACATTGCTCACCAACAAATAATGATCTGAGCTCTGCATCAGGAGCTTTTCTTTGGCTTTACACTTTTTCCTTCTAGAGCAGCAAAAAACCAGCAAGAGATTCACAGCTTTTCACACACTGAAATTTAGTAAATTTTACTACACAGTGTCTAGATTACCCTTATCACAACAGCTTCAACTTTCTGTATACATTGGAAGTTAACTGTAGAGTCATGAAGCTTACAGAAAGGTTTGGTGCAGCCGTCATGACATGGCTCTCACAAAAAGCCAATTTTAGAAGTGTCACTTAAGAGAGGGATAGAAGGGCTTCTGCAGGCACTTGGATTGCAATCCTCAGTTCCAAAAGTGCTCTGTTGAGGCACAGGCACAGGTATAGAAGACTCGGTTAGTGGTTGGACCACAAATGAAGAATCTCTTTGTCAAGAGTAACACGTATTTCAGCTGTAGTTTCTGGCTTAAGCACGGCTCTAAATCGTATTAATAGTCGAAAGTTAGCCAAAAAGGACTTGTCAAATAAAATATTTTTATGAAGAATAGGGCTTTTTCAGCAGCTTCTCCTAGGAGAAGCTCTGTGCATGGTCCACGTGTGCCGGTGGCTGCATGTCATATTTTTAAACCTCCTGTGGTTAATAAACACCACGAATGTGTAACTTCAAAATGCCAGGGTCTCTCCTCTTACAGCAGGGACTGACCACCAGCTCACATAGGACCCGGGCACATCATGCTGCAGCCTTCGGGACGTGGGTACCGCTACAGATTGGACGGCATCCGGGCGGGCAGCGGGCTGGGGCACAGAACACCCGGAAAGAAGAGGAAGCGCGACCCTCGCTCTTATTTTCACCTTTTCGGTCCCCACAGGGGTTGGGTACGATGCAATAACAATTAAAATACAATTATTTGGGGACGCTCTGGGGCACCGGGGGTGACGGGGTGAGGCCCCGCGGCGCTCCCAGCCGCGCCCGCCAGGGGGCGCCACGCCGCCAGGGACGGCG